>VDFB02000015.1:304410744-304437802 GCA_007258455.2 Sequoia sempervirens | reverse complement strand
TTTCCATATCAAAAGCATTAATTAAAGATAAAATTAATTAACAAATAAAAAAGTTATTATAATATTATCAAATTAACTATAAATATAATTGAATATTAAATAAGTTAAAATTTCAAAAATGAAAATGATACTTCAAATAAATATTTAAAAAACTAGTGCTCAAATTGTTAAAGTTAGAATTTAACTTTTACATTAAAAAGTATAAGTAACTAAAAAGTTAAAAATAAAATGAAACCTATTGAAAAGGTAAAGGTAAAAATTCAATTCTTAATTTTTAATTTTTATTATTGAAGAATAATTATATTTATTAAAAATTATATATATATATATAATCATTATTAAAATAAATTTAAATTTAAATTTAAAAATATTTGAGAATATAATTTATAATTTATTATTTATATATTATTTTTATTATAAGAAATCTAAAATTCTAGAAGTTTGAAATTTTTTAAAGAAAAAAAATGCATTCTTATCCTACTTGCTATCATGTTGGCGTAATTTATTCGCTGACATGGTGCTCTAGTTGGACATCAGTAATCTCCACTGCCACTGTAGTTCAATTGCCTCAACAACCGCATTTAATTCTTCTTCCCTCCTACTTTTTCTTCTATCTTCTTCAATGCATCTAGACACTTATTATTTTATGTATCTAGAAACTTCTTCATTGTTGGAAACGTAGCTCTGTTTTGAAAATGCTTTTGGTTCCGAGGTACTCTATTTTTTATGAAAAAAAATGATGGAATGAATGTATCAACATAGGAGCACAGGTAGCTTTTCTTTTGATTAAAGGCATTAATAAAAACTCAGCTTATTGAATCCTCCAGATTTCCTTTTATCTTTTTTGTGCATATTTCCTCATTTCACTCTGCATTTCATTACTTCTATTTGTCTCTGTCTCTACCAAAAAAGTGGTATCAAAGAAATTAGCAAATTTTGGGCAGTGATATCAAATGTGGGAACATTTCAACACTCGTCTATGAAAGAAGAAGCTATCACATAAGAAATCAAAGGAGGACGATGGAATTTTCAAAAGCATTTTAACATAGCCAATGATTAAAGAAGAGTTGTTGGTAAAAGAGGCTTGCATGTAGAGTCTTCCCAGCCATAGGAGGGAAAACCCCTATCTGTAAAGTCAAATAAATCAAAGGAGTCAAAAGGGAGAATCCACCATAGCGTTAAGGCAGAATTTTGCAGATCTTGGAGCAGTGAACACAGGTAGAGGCAGAGGCAAGTTTATTTATTTTAAAAAATCAAGGCAGGAACAAGTGGAAGTATTGCACAACCACAAATTCCAATCTTCAATAAATTTTTTTTATTAATATTGGAGCATAAAAATGAAAACCTTGATTTGCTCCCAAGATGTTTGGGACTTGGTTGAAAATGGGTTCCCTAAACTAGCAGACCAGCAAGCTTATCAGGCTCTGTCACAAGCTGAAAAGGATTGCAAAAGGTGGTTGAGTTAGCTTTCAAAGCTTCATTCAAAAATGAATCTTGGCTATGGCATTTAAGACTTGGGCATTTAAACTTCAAAGGATTACAGTTGTTACACAAGAAAAGAATGGTATATGGACTACCACCAATAGAGCCACTTAAGACAACATGTGAGAGCTGCATATTGGAAAAGCAACATAGGAAAGCATTTCCAGTTGGAGAGTCTAATAAAGAAAATCATCCACTTGAGATAGTGCATTCAGACCTTTGTGGACCTATGCAAACACCATCCATAAGTGGAAAGCTTTATTTCTTAACATTTATTGATGATTTCAGTAGAAAATTGTGGGTTTATTTCTTGAAATATAAATTAGATGCATTTGTTGTTTTTAAGGAGTTCAAAGCAAAAGTTGAGAAAGAAAGTGGATACTATATCAAAACATTACGAACCGATCAAGGTGGAGATTACATATCAAATGATTTTTAGAATTTTTGAAAAGAAAATGGCATAAGGAAACAATTTACAGCAAGGTACACTCCTCAACAAAATGGAGTAGCTAAGAGAAAGAATAGAACAATCATGGAAATGACACGAAATATGATAAAAGCAAAACATCTACCAAATGAATATTGGGATGAAGTGGTTGCATGTTCGGTATACATATTGAATAGATGTCCAACAAAAGCAGTGATAAATAAAACACCAGAAGAAGCTTGGAGCAAAAGGAAGCATAACATAGCACATTTGAGGGTCTTTGGATGTGTAGCATACTCATTGATACCTCAAGAGTTGAGAAAGAAACTAGATGATAGAGGAGAGAAGTGTATATTTGTGGGATATAGTGAGCAATCCAAGGCATATAAGCTATACAACCCTATCACAAAGAAGCTGATAATAATCCATGATGTTGAGTTTGTTGAAGAAGAAGCATGGGATGGCAACATAGACAAAACAACTACAGTTGCAGCTAGTGTTACACAAGAGAATGAAGAGAATGAAACTCAAGTTGCGAATCCTACTACACAAGCAAATGTTCCTACAACAAATTCTAGGGCACCTACCACTCCAAATCCAACTACTCCAGCAAGTAATAACAGCAGTGAGTCCTCTAATCCAACACTTGCATCACTAAGATCAAGATCTATAAACACTTCAAAGAAGACATGAAGTCTAAGGGAGATATATGATGAAATACAAGAGGCTGAAAATGATGATTTATGCTCTAACTTTTCATTCTTAACACAAGCTGATCCAATTTATTTTGAAGATGCAATTAAGGATGACAATTGGATTGCAGACATGAATGGTGAGATTCAATTAATTGAAAATAATCAAACTTGGGATCTAGTAGAGCTTCCTAAAGGCAAGGATGTGATTGGATTTAAATGGCTTTACAAGAAAAAGTATAATTTTGATGGAAAGTAGAGAAACACAATGCAAGAATTGTAGCTAAAGGCTTCACACAACAACCGGGCATAGACTACAATGAAACATTTGCACCCATGGCAAGATTGGATACCATTAGAGTGGTCTTATCTATAGCAGCTCAAAACAATTGGAATGTTTACCAAATGGATGTTAAATCAACATTTTGAATAGCATTTTAGAAGAAGTGTATATAAAACATCCACCCGGTTATGAATTTTTGGGAGAAGAACATAAGGTATACAAACTAAAAAAGGCACTATATGGTTTGCAACAAGCTCCTAGAGCTTGGTATAGCAAAATCAATTCTTATTTTGTGAACAATGGGTTTAACAAGTGTGGCAATGAACCAACTTTGTATGTCAAAGTGAATGATGAAGGAGAAATCTTGATAGTGTGCTTGTATGTAGATGATTTGATATTTACAAGTAACATGTCATTTAACTCATTCAAGGCAACCATGGAAAGAGAATTTGATATGACTAATTTTGGGCTCATGAGATATTTTCTTGGTATAGAGGTAAGTCAAAACGATCAAGGCATTTTTTATATGTCAAAGCAAGTATGCTAATGATTTGTTGAAGAGATTTAAGATGGAAAATGTAAATCCAACTCCTACACCTGTTGCTTTGGTTTAAAACTTAGCAAGGATGACAAAAGTCCTAATGTTGATGCAACTTTATTCAAAAGATTAGTTGGTAGCCTTATGTATCTAACTGGCACAAGACTGGATATCATGTATGGGGTTAGTCTCATTTCTAGATTCATGGACAAACCAAAGGAATCACATTGGCAAGCTGGTAAAAGAGTTTTAAGGTATATAGCTAGAACAAAGAGCTTTGGAATTTTGTATACATCTTCAAATGATTACAAACTGATCAAAAGATAGTGATTGGGGAGGCAACATGGATGATAGAAAAAGCATTTTAGGGTATATATTTCATCTAGGATTGGGTGCAATCTCTTGGGCATCAAAGAAACAACCAATTGTTACACTCTCATCAGCTGAAGCAGAATATGTTGCAACCACATCAGCAGCTTGCTAGGCAGTATGGATGAGAAGAGTACTTTTAAATTTGAGGCACCCAAAAGAAGAACCTACATAAAATTTTTGTGATAATAATTCAACAATTGCCCTATCTAAAAATCATGTTTTTCATAAACGGAGCAAGCATATAGATACACGATATCATTTTATACGAGAATTGGTGAACAATGGTGACATCTATCTTGAGTTTTGTAGGTCTGAAGAACAACTTGCAGACATCTTTACAAAACCACTTGCAAAGAATGTTTTTGAGCATCTCTGGGAAGGTATTGGTATTGCAGACATACATGGCAGTGAAGATTAAGGGGGATGTGTTGGCTGACGTGGTGCTCCAGCTGGACATCAGTAATCTCCACTGCCATCATAGTTCAACTGCCTCAACAACCACATTTAACTCTTCTTCCCTCCTACTCTTTCCTTTATCTTCTTCGATGCATCTAGACACTTCTTATTTTATGTATCTAGAAACTTCTTCGTTGCTGGAAATGTAACTCTATTTTGAAAATGTTTTTGGTTCTAGGGTACTCTGTTTTTGATGAAAAAAATGATGGAATGAATGTATCAACACAAGAGCACATGAACCTCTATTTTTTATTAAAGACGTTAATAAAAACTCGGCTTATTGAATCCTCCAAATTTCTTTTTATCTCTGTGCATATTTCTTCATTTCACTGTGCATTTCATTGCTTTTGTTTGTCTCTATCTCTGCCAACATAATTATTTTAATTATTTAATATTTTATCATTTTCTTTACTTTTAAATTAAATAATTATTTAATTTTAAAAGTCAACTTTTCCTTTTCCTCTATAATTAAATAATTGTTTTAAATTATTTAATTATTCATTTTCCCTCTCAAACTAAATATTTATAATTATTTAATTATCTGTGACATTTTTATCTATTTACATGTCAATTAATTTCATTCTTATCTTTTCGCATCTCAATTAATTTCCACCCTTGATTGAATTATTCTATAATTTAATCTCCACCATCCATCCTTAACCAAGTTAACCCTAACCCTATTTCATACTACATCTTTCAATCTTAACCATTGATTTTCATATCATATTGAATATATTAATCCTAGCCCTTCATTCCAATTTGGTTTTCTATAAAAGAGACCTGCCATTGTCATTTCAATATTTTTCTATCATTATTATTAGACTTATTGTTGCATACTGAGAATCTGAGGACAATAAACATATAAAGCAAGATGGAGAAGGACAATGGAGGTGAATCAACCATAGCATAAGAATTGAGGTAATATTATTTGTTATTTTATGTTTCTATGTTCATTTGCGCTTCATTATTGATTTAGGGTATTTAGGGTTTGAATTTTATGGATTCATGCTTTGTACCTTGATTTTACCCTATTCTACAATAAATATTTACAAAGCCCATTAATTTCTCTCAGTGCGGCAACCTCTCTCATGGCTTAGAGAACGGAAGTGATGGCTTGTAAAAGAAAAGGACTAAGCATAAATGATTTACCAGATAACTTACTGATCTTCATTCTGAGTAAAATCTCCTTGAAACAAGCAGTGTGTTGTTCTGTTGTCTCTAAAAGATGGAAGTTCCTTTGGAAGTTCTTACAAAACCTAAAATTTTCATTGGATTTCTTCTCTTCATCATGTAGCCCCCATGGATTCCAAAATATAATTGATGGTATTTTTGAGCTTCATTCTGGTTCCCTTGAATTTTTCGAGCTCAATAATATTCGTTCATGCTGTACAAGTGACATGATTTATGAATGGATTCGTCGTGCTGCTCTGAAAGATGTCAGAGAAATTAGAATTGAGAATAACAAGTCACAGCTGTCTAAATTTGAGGTTCCCACATCCATTTTTTTATGTCACACCCTCAGATCTTTGGCTCTCAAGCATTTTATTCTCACTACCACGCCCGAATCTTTCAGTGGCTTCGCCAGCCTAACAACTCTGAATTTTTATAACGTAGAGCTGAATGACAAGATCATTGAGCTAATGTTGCAATTATGTCCAGTTTTGGAAATTTTAGTACTTGGTAATTGCAGTGGACTGGAGAAATTAAAGATATGTTCTGACAGTCTTATTTCTCTCAATCTCTCCTCTCAAATCAAAGCAATGATAGCAAATTGCGCGCGATTACAGAGCCTTGTAATAAAAGACACATTTCATAGGGTGGAGATAGATTTCTACTTGCCAGCATGTTTAAGTCTATGCACAAATGTAAAACTTGAAGCTTTTACAACTCTCAAATCACTGAGAAAAATTACCTTCACGCACGGGTGTTTCTTTTTGCGTGATGTTATGATTCTAAGAGAATTTCCAGACTTGGAACAAATATGTATACACAAGGCTGAGTGGGCGGCAATGGTAAGTGTTTAACAGATTATTTTATTGCAAATATTGTAATTTAGATCTTTCAAACTAAAGTGGGAGTGTTGCAAATTGGCAACCGCTTCCAGTGTCAAGGGCTTTAAATACTCCATTTGAATCTTCAATTTTAATATTAGAGGAGGGAAAATTCGTTAAAAACATTAGAATCACGTCTGTTATATTTCTTTCATTTTTTTAATCTAACCTATTGATATTCTTATTCTTGCTTTGGTCTTTTGATGGTGCAATGCAGCGATTCTCGCGTCAGTTTTATGAGAATATCAAGTTGAGGAATCTAAAGTGGATTCATCTCAACATAACCTCATTTGCTCAGGAAATTTTACCTTTATTTCACTATCTTTTCGATCTGGCTCCTGCTATGAAAACATTATTAGCTTCCCGCAATAAAGGATTCGATGGCATTAACGGTCGCCGATTTGTTAACCAGCTGTTGAATCTTCAGAAACCATCTACAGAAACCAAAATTCTCATATCAGGAAATAAATTGAAGGAAGCAAGATGCCTCAACTGCGATATTGATAAATTAATCTTGACTGCTAAAGAATTGCAGTGAAAGAGGAACATTATATTTCTGGCGTAACAAAGGACTTATTTTGAAGATTGCATGATCAATTATTTCGCTGTTTTTTGTTTTTCTTAGTTTTAAATCATATTAAAACTGCAGTGCATGAGATTTTATTTTTTTGGCTACTGTCTAAAACTCTTTATATAAGAGATCATACAGTTGATTAATATTGCATCTATCATTTTTCAGTTTGCTGTTCACTCTTTCAGTCTGGTGTTCAATTCTTTTCAATATAATGTTAGAGCAGTTTTATAAGTTTTATTCTTCATATTTAGTTTTTTTATTTACAATTTATTTTAGTCGATTTTGCATTGGAAGGATGAATGTTATTATTACACATTGAATGTGAGAAATTATGTGCATTTTGTGTACCCAATGAGTGAAGAATGAATTTGAGCTTAATAAGCTAGGAGTAAGTTATAATTCCTAAATATTTTCTCCAACCATTTTAGCCGGTCACATTGGATGTTTGAAAATAGTGGCACAATTTAGAATATCAACACTCAAGTTTGAATAATTATTTATTTTAATACAATCAGTAATTAAAGAAAAATAAAGTGGAAAAATAAAAATAAAAAATTTAAAACAAATTAAAAAAATTATAATTTGAATTAAAAAGCAAAAATGAGATTGTGAATTTTTACAACCTATGTTAACCCAAATATGAATTGTAAAAATTCACAACTCAAATCTTTAATTTACAAAATGAGGTTGCGCATTTTCACAACCCATTTCCAGTTATTTTCCTCCACTTTAAAAATCAAAAGTATTAATAAATCAAAGCAACATATTCCATGAAGATGGAACTACAATTTAGAAAACTTTCCTCCATGAAATCAAACGGAACACATAGTTTGCAAAAGTTAAGACTTGAATGTACGGCATGCGATTTCACAGGTCCAGCGAAGCATAATAGAACAATTTCCAAATACAATCACTTCGTTGTTAATATGTTCTATATGATGTCATGGATAGTCTTTAAAAGCTGTTTTATAGATTATTTTGAAGATTAAACATGAATTTCATGTGTCAAGAGAGATGTTTGTCTTAGTTGATCTACAAGTAAAAGTTGAAAGAAAACAATATCTATTATTAATGTCGTGGAAATTATTCTTTTGCAAAAAAAAATCTCAATGTATTTGAATTATATATTAAAAAATATTAATGCGATGAATTATCTTGAATTGCTAGTGGTGAATTTTTCACAAGATAAATATGTCATGGTAAATTTTCCAAATAAATTGTTGATGATAAATTTTCCGATGATAAATTGTTGACTATAAATTAACAATTATGTTCTTCTAATATCCTCTACGTATCAGCATTGGATCTTAGTCAATATCAGCATTGAAGACAAATTTTGAAGATAGATATTGGTAAAGATTCGAAAAGATTTGAAATAGTTTGATAATAACTCATCGCAACTCTCACACGCTTTCTGGGTACAAAGTAATATATTATTTTATGTATTGTTGACTGTTGTGCTGAACCTTAGTTTTATTATATCGTTGAATATGTATTTTGTTACGCCCATAGGCGTTCCATTGCTGCGGCATTCTGTACGTGTACATTAAAATGTATTTGACAGCTTAAATTTAAACAAGAGACGCAGTTGCGTCACGTTCCTGCCGATTGGTAATTTGGGTTTGGTTGTTGGGTTTGGTTCATGTAATTAATAATAAGCTTTAAATTTTTTGTAAAATTAAAACTCTATTTTTATCACTGACTATTCACAACACCAACCAGTAGGAAAAAAGATAGAAGCATATTGTATTTTTTGAAAACCTAACAATTTAATATAGACTATATAAATTCAGTGATCAACATTTAAATTCCAGTTTTTCATTGGTGACATTGTCAATGTCAAGACAAAAAGATTGAATTGAATGATTGCATAAGTATCCTGCCTGTCGTCAGGAACTAATAAAGATTTGAGTGGCTGACTGAATTACATCATACGAAAGACCTGCGAGACAAACGATACGGGGGCATTTCACTGACGGCAAGCCTGTAACAACAAAAACAGCATTAGATATACATTTTCTGGTTGTAAAAGAATTTGAGGGAGAAAAGAACAGAAAAAAGAGAAATCTTTGGTAGATTTAAGCTGTCATCGAAAGGCTTGACGAGTTGGTGAAATGTGTGTTGGTGATGTGGTTGTTGGTGCTGGTGCTGGTTTCGTATGCCGCCGTGGAGGAGGCGAAAGAACAGGCGCAGAAGACTGGAGAGGCAGCGCTAGAGACGGCGCAGGAGGCCAAGGAGTCTGCTGAGTCGTGGGCTGATTTTGGGAGGTTATGTGTTATGGATTCAGAGCTTTTTCCATTATTACAATTTGGGTGGACCTAGCTAGACAAGTGTTGTGTTAGCATTGTTATGTTTAAATTTTATCTCGTTATGGTGGTGGTAGGTAACTGTATCCAAGGATGATACAATTATTCTTGATGGAGGTGGTGACAAAAAGAGGATAGAGGAAAGATGCTAGCAGGCCTGTGTTTTTCATTTGTGAATCTGAAAGTGGCCAATTCATGCACATCCTGTATTAACTGTGTAATCATCATGGCAAGCAGATTAGGGCTGCTCTTGAAACAAGCACATCAGACTATGACAAAGAGAAGTATCAGGAGAGGTGGGCAAAACTTTATGAACTTGATTGCTTGTAATTTGCTGTTCAAGTACAGTTTGGTATAGAAGAATAACAAGAAGTTAACTTTATTTATAGTTTTATCGGTCCTGCTTTTCTTTTGTAGAAGTTGGGGAGAAAAAAGATCAATTACAGATACTTTAAATGCCACGAAGGCAAGAGTGGAAGAGGGTATTCTACTAGGTCAACATCATGTCAATAGAGGTATACTATTCTTTAATACACAAATGTGGTTAGTAAAGCAACGATTGCTTATTTCAAGCTTAAAACTGCTATTCCTGCAGGTGGTGTTGCCCTTTTATATGCATCAAAGGAACTAGATAAACTTCAAACAGCTAACTTTGACCAGAAGATTGGAGTGCAGATTATTCAGAATGCAGTGAAGGTGTGAGATGCAATGCCCATTTGAAGTTTCTAATCTGGTAATGTTTTATATGGCATCTACCATTAGAATTCTGGTTCTGGATGCTGAATATTCTTGAGATAATATGGCTCTTGGTTATGATGCCGCCAAAGGTGAGTAGAGTATTCAATATAGTTAGAAAAAAAAAATTCTGAAGAAAAATATTCATTTTTAGTTTTTAAAAATCTTAAATTCATTTTTAAAGTGAACATTTGGGTGTATATAATATAGCTGATGTTTATAATGAGCCCAGTAAAAAGGCATTTTCTGCTTTTGGACCAGGTGAATATGCTGACATAGTTAAGGAAGGAATTATTGATCCCTTGAAAGTAATTAGAACTGCATTGGTTGATGCTGCAAGGTAAGAATATTTTTCTATTATGTTGCCCTTGTAATTAGTGATGATATTCTGACAGCATTCTGGAGTGTAATGTGCTATTTACATACAAATTGGTACTCTAAGGGAATCGTTGGTTCCATGGTTTCTAGTATTTGCGAAATCCCCAAGGATGAGAGAGATGTTCCAGCTATGGGTGGTGGTGGCATGGGCGGTATGGATTATTAATAAGATTGTTCCTGTACAGTGTATTATATGATGTGCTCCACAAAATTATTAGGTTGTAAAGTTGCGTTATATGATGTGCACAATAAAATTATTATTGAGTTGTAAAGCGTATGATATGATGTGCTGTAGGTTTAATTTCGTAAAAGTTTGATAGTTGGGGTGGTTTGTATGTGATAGGTAATTTGGGGAAGAGATATTTTGCATCATCATATTTAAATAAGAAATTTAATATAATAAAAAAATTAATAAATTATTTACAAATTTAATAGTTAGATATCTCTGGACGTTATATATATAGATTATTTTAGGAGATAATTGCATTTGTAAAAGTTTCATACATTATGTATTTAAAAATATAAATAATGGCATTTTTAACAAGTAGGGTCTTATTATGATATTGCTATCAGGATTCAACCGTGTAGTTTCGAGTCAAACTCATTGACCCATGTTTCATGAGTAGTGGTTCAACAAGAACCCATCTCTCATGATATCGAACAGTCCACTTAGCACTCATTGCATCTAGGTGATGCTCACAGAGGTGAAGCATTGGTCCGTCCCGGGAGGTCACCCATTCCAGTAGTACTCCAGCTCAAACACGCTTAACCAGGGAGTTTTCTCCAAGGTTAAGCCCGCTTATCAAGTAGGGTCTTGCCATTTTGAAGGCATTTTGTCAAGTGTTGGTGTACAGCTGGTAGGGTTGTACATGCCTAAGGAAAATAGATTTTCAATTATGCCTTGATCAATCTTTGCACCCAATTTGAGAGCTCTCACCTTCACGCTGGAAAATGTAGTAGTTAGAGGTCGTAGCATTTGACATTACACCTGCGAGTACATTTGCTTGAAAATTTTCAAAGTACTAAGTCTCTTTGAGGTTTCCTGTCAAACCATTGAGGTTTTCTATCAAACCATTGGCCAGCCTTGTGGTGATGAAAAATAACAAGGGGGATCAAATCAATACACAACTCCCTACCACAGAATCTGAAAAACATGGCATTAGATTTAGCCGTGCCCTGGCATGGGGTCTTGTCAAGCCAAAAGCAAAACCTTCTGCGCTCTGTCAACGCTTAGTTTTGTAGTCATTATTATCACCAGCCACCGTCTTATCAAAGATATCAAATCACTGCTAAATTTTCTACCATTTTTAGTATGGAATACCTGGCTATAATACATTGTTACTTCCTCTTACTAACGATGGACCAGGGTTGTTTCATCTCCAAATGTATGTGAAGTGGCGTGTTCCCAAAAGACAACAGCACGTGGGACCTTCTGTCGCGTGCAAAGTGCATTAGCTTGAAAATACAAAGATCACTCGCTGGTTTTGGAGCATCAGCTGAAAGGATATTGCGCCCATCAAAGCTTGTGACTCTCTTCTCCCAGGTGGCGCAACCTGTACACCTTTTGTTGGGTCGCTACTAGCTGATCCTCTTCATCTTTTATTGTGTTCTTTATCTTTCATTTTCAAGATCGATATAGATACCTAGGTTTTTGGGGGGAAACCATATTGATCTACGCAAGCTCTGTCATCTATGCCTACCATACCAAAACACTTTAATGCTTGAACTGTCACGGGAATTGAGTCTGAATAAAGAAACATGAGTAGGGGGAGGGAACTGACATCGAGCTCCTTAACATGCACTTTAACGGTGGGATTTTCCTTGAGAAGCGCTTCCTTTACCCTGTTTCCGTTCTCACATTTCTAGCAGGCATGAATACTCGAGCTCCTCGCAACGCCAGAACTCTCACATTCTCTGTGCCAATGCCACTTGTTCCCCCTGTAACGATGGCAGTAAGAGCAGTAGCATAATTCCCTTGGTGATTTTTATTGTATAGGACAGTTATAAAATGATAGACTAGTCTTCTTTTTTTTGTTTCTTGCACAAAAGCAACTCGCAGGTCTCTCTATGGACTGTCAAGCCGGCCTTTTGACGTTGCCTTTTAGGTTGAATCTCACCTTCCACAAAATCTGCGTCTCAGGTGACATTATTGATTTGTATTGGTACGCCTTTCACCACACATATTATAATTTCCAGTCGTAATTATCGAGCTCACCCCTCACTGTGCCTGAAGCATACGGTGTTAAATATTTGAATGTTCAAACCAACATGCAGATACAGACAAAAAACGGTGGTCTTATTAATATTGACTGCAATTAGAGTTGAATCGTTGTTATCTTGCTTCTCATGAGGGCTTAATAAATTTGAATGTGATCTTAGTTTCTTGTGAATCAATTGAAAGACCTCTTTTTCCCCTTAGATTCATTACGTGCGATTGCTCCCTTGTGCTTGTAAATCTTAGGGGTTGTAGAATCATGTTGGATTTAACATTGCATTTACTTCTCTCTGTTCTTGTTGCAAATAAGTGTTGCTTTAAAGTCCCTTCTTGACTTCTTTTCTATGTAATTTCTTGATATCAAATTTCTGCATGTGTCACAATAAAAGATGTCATGAAGAATAAGAGGATCTTCATTGAACCCCAAAAATGGGAATTGATGGAATGGGGATCATATGATTATATTAAGTTGTTATATGTTTTCATTTTTGATATTCCTCATGTTGAATTTGCTTGTGGGAGAAAATTACTTTGGGCCTCTCAAGACAATTTCTATTTTCAAAGGTTTTCTTAATGTTCCTTTCAAATGTTATGAATATTGTCTAGAATGACGAATTTGTTGAAGTGCTTGGCTTTGATTATGTTCAACAATACCTCCTTATGAAGGATAAATTTCGTCTAGCTTGTGAGGGCTACAATTTGTATGTGAGTTCAAACCCACCAGTAATCTCTTCACCCTCACTCAAATATGGGATGGTTTAGTAGTTTCTTGTGGTCTAAGGATGTTGCAATGTAGATTTTTGAACGATTGTGGATTAAATTTGAAAAGTGTTCTTGACTTTCACCATTCTAAGTTGAATGGGGAGGTGGTTATTAAGGAAAAGAGGTTCTTCAACACCGTGGACTAGCTTGTCCTCCACGTTCCTCTCCTACTTTGGTGCTAGCACCTTTTGTTCCTCTTCGGTCATCTAAATGTGGTGTTTCAAGCTTGTTTGGTAGTTCCTAATTATCAATAATTTCTTGACCAATTTTTTGTTTAGTGACTTCTATTATCCTTACTATTATATTTTGTAATTAACTGAATTACAATCTTTTGATTTTCTTTGTTTGTTTTTGTTGTCTAAATTTGTAAATTTCTACTTTTATTAATAAAATTATAAGTAAATGTATTTTATAAAAAATAAAATAAATCATAACAAATGTAATTAAAATAAGAATCACATAAAATTGAACAATAATTAAAAAATAAAAAATAAACTAGAAAATAATTATATAACTTTAATGAACCCCACAGAAATCTAATTAGCCAATAGTTAGCCGATAGATATTTAGTTGCTGTTGCCAAGTGGTTCGCTGTTTCAGTATGTCAGATGAAATCGATCTTCGAAAGCATGCAGGATTTCCTCTGTCAAGCATGCAAGCAGATTTTAATTGGCAACCAATAATTTCTCTTAGATGCCTGCAAAAATCTTGTGTCGAATCGAGCAGCGTTAAAATCTCGATATTTTTAGAATGTTTGATTTGTCATAGAAGTAGCAGCTGCATGGAGACTGGTTTTGGTTCGTCTCATTTTTTAAAAAGTTCTGCTTTGGTGGGGTTCCGTAAATTTTTTCCTGCTAATTCTGCCCATTCTTTCTCATCGGCACTGTTGACAGTATGACGCAAATTGTGCAGAATCTGGAGGTACGGCACTTGCCCTGGTTTGAAAGAGTTATTTTTTGAAGATTCTGTATACGGTCGGCTCATTTTTTGTGGTTTTTTATTTCATTCTAAAACAATTCTGTTTTTGGCGCCCTTGATTTTGTATTTCGTGGAGCCAAGTAGGGAGTCGGAGAAGGCACCAGTAAAATATTGTTGATCGCCCACTTTGTGTATCCGTTGATCTTCTTTTTCGTGTTGAGAAAGATCAGTCGCCTCTGGGACTAAAGAGGGGCAAGCTCTTTGTGTCCTTCAAGAGCCACAAATTTCTTAGCCAGAGCTTTGTGTATACGTCCAGGTTGTGTACTTCCATCAGGTATGGTTGTTAAATATTCATAAAGATAACCCATTGATTTGCCTATGGACTTCTTTTTTATTATTACGCCGCAGGCGTTCCTTATTTGAAGTTAACCGAGCTAAATTTAACTATTGACGGCTGATATTGTCTTGCATTGTATGCAAGACGATTGAATTGATCTGCGCTGTTAATTTTCACCGAGTTTTTTTTCACTTTTTATTGAACGCCGAACAACATTGAATTTGTTCATCGCTTTTACATACGCTGGACTTCCAAAACACAAACAAACTATTAGGAGGAGGGATTCTGCCCAGAGAGGAGAATCGACACCCATTTTTCTGCTAATTTGTTCGAAAAAATTCGATGGATCTGCCACGGGGAAACTGCGTGTCATTTTCGCTTCTGATCTTCTTTGTCGCAAAATTCATGAATGAATTCTACTGCTTCCTCTTCACTTACTCCACCCTCCTCAATTTGAGCACTTAAACCACCTAAGCGAGAGGCTAAATAAGGGTACAACTTGGAAACTGAATAGAACTTTGAAACTGAAAGCTATGTAGAGATCCCATACCTTTCCTTTAATGCTGTAGACATTCTGAAGAAGATAGGTTTTGCCTATTCCTCCAATTCTAGCCACTGCAATAATTGGAATACAGGGATTTTCCAACAAAGCTTTAGCGGGCACTCTTCCTTCCTTCTGCATTGGGGAAAATCTGGTTCCGTGAAAGCTGGATCCAAATCCTTGACATGCCCGATCCTTTTCTCTTCATGATTGTGTCCTTTCACCAAATGCCAAAACATCCATTTTTTTCTCTTTTAGGTTTTCCAAAGGTTTTGGACTACAAGTAATGTTGCAGAGAATATTGTGATGGATGTCTCCTACTGCAATATTTGTCAATGTTATGGATGTCTCTGTTGGTTATGAAGTACAAACCACTTGTAGAAGACTGGGTTTTCTAAACCATTTTATTAAGAACACAGAGGGTTTTTGACATGTTATAGTTAACACAACAGAGTATTGCTACAGCAATAAAGAAAACATTTGATTCATTGAAAAGTATACAAGTATTACAATGTTTTTAATGTTTTATAATAGCGATGCTCAGAATATCATTTCTTTCTTAAATAGAAAGATACTAGTCAGATAAAGAAAAACAATGCTCTATACTTTGTATGTACAGCTGCTGGAGATTTTTAGGAGTTAACACTTGTCGTACCACATTACAACTGCCAATTTTTTAGAACATATTTACATCTGCCATCTGTCACCTAAATAAAAAAGACAGAAAAAGCAACAACTGTCCATAATAAATGGCAGTGGAAGATGCTATGTGTCTTCAAAAACATGCGGTGTCATTTAAGCATGAGTGTCTTCAGTCTCTAGAAACAATTCTCTGGACGCTTTCATGGGGATGGCACAAGTGTGAAGGTAATTCATTCACTCCCTGTTTTAAATCTGTGTGAATAATAATTTGCTTTAATTGTTAATGAAGATGGCCCAAAGAAAGCACCAAAGTATGGAAAGTTTAGACAGAGGTACAAAATGATTTCCCCATCATTCTTCCCAACACGATGCATTGGAATCTAATGCATACAAACAGAGTGAAAGAAGCCCAAGGGTATATATTGCATAATGTCGGCACTGCAACTACTGTTGAACTGCTGACAATAACATGAAAGATTTGGGATAATTATTTGGGTAAGAAATTTGCGTGAACAATAATTTGCTTTGATCAATGATGAAGATGGTCCAAGTGAATGACCAAAGTATGGAAAATTTAGCCAAAAGGCAAAAAACGTTGCTGCCCCCTAAAGAACCAATACTTGAGGTGGACAAAAACTATATCAACATCCTCAATTCATGAGAATTGTATTCTGTAGTGGTAACCGGAAAAGAGGGCGCAACAGTATTCTACTTTTTGTGTGATTTCATCCTGGCACATTAGCAAGACTTAGATGCAGCTGATCTTAAGTATTTCCTCCCATAGCTGCATTTCCTCCTATAGCAAATGGCTTTCTTTCCTTGTTGATGTCATGAATGAATTCTCTTAGCAAAAAAAAAGAGCCCTACCCTCGCAGGTGCTCCCTGCTATTCTGTGGATATATTTTGTAAATTGAATAGAATATTCTTTCCAATTTAAAACATAAAAGTTATTTCTTAATAAATTAAATCGACCTTGGCAAACATATGCAAAATCCAAGCACTCTGTTACCTCTCAGATTGCCAACAAAGAATGCCAGACACAATCTGCATCTTTTAATGTCACTTTGCTTCAACAATGGAGTTACATGGAGTAAATAGTAGTGTTCCATGGGGACATGTCCCCTAGATCTTAGTGATGAACCATAGGACTTGGGGCTTTGGAAGGAACATACCTGTTTGTTTTCAGACCATGGCAAGCAGATTCTACACCTTAGAAAATCTAGTCCTAACTGCAAAGAGCGTAAAATGAAAAACTCCAATCAAAACAGAAGATCTGAGTATGTTAATCTACAAACACATAAACATGAAGAGTGATAGTATTCACAGATCTGGACTCTGAATACTGCATCTATCTTCTATTAAAACTGAGAAGAAATAGACCGCATTGGAATACAATTTTAGAAAATAGATCCTATATGCATCATGATTAAAACTAAATTAATGCCCTTTAAACATAAATAGACAATTGCACTATGAATCTAAGAGAAACTAGATGGGGTGTCACATTAATTGTACAACTACTGGAGTGGCGCTCAATTCGACTGAACAATCAGTCTGACTAATCTATCAACCTAGTCTAGCAACTAATAACATCTAATCAAAGTAGATGAGACTCAGTTAGTTCTACAAATCAGTCAATTCTCACATAGTTAACTGGACACTCATCTCAAAGAAGACTCACTACATTGTTGGGCCTTATTCTCCTATATAATTATGTCCTCTCCATGCTGATCTCTTTGCTGCATACTGTTTGGGTTTGGTACTTTCACTATTGTGCCATCACTGCGAGAACACTTGCCAAACATCTCAAGGTGAAAAGTTAAAACTCTAATATTCCCTCTCCGTGAGGAAAGTGTTCACCGATCCAAGTTTCTCTCTTAACATCTGAAAGTCCCCCTTGGCCAGGGGCTTTGTTAAAATAATAAAATGTCAACAATCTGGGAATTTGAGGGTACATACTTAAGTACCGCCACTCCCTACAGAATTTTGTCCCAGAGGGAATGTTATCAAATGTCCATATGCTTAGAGCAATTGTGAAACTTGGATCGGTCTAACTGTCCATACGATTCTCAAAGAGCCTGATGCTACTCTAACTATCTGATACACTATTGTCAGCTTCAACCTCTAATTGGTTACTTTTGCTTTCCTCTTGTAAAGCTAAATAACCTTGCAACTAGTAGATGCTGCCGCCATTGATTCTACCTCTACTGAACTTGGTGCTACTGCTGCTTGCTTACTGCTGAACCAAGATTTCATACTTTATCCAAGTTGAAAAAAATTCCTGAAGTCCTCTTGCTTGTGCTAGCATCACCTATCTAGTATGAATCCACAAAGCCATGCAACATTAACTCTCTATATACAAAATACCTCAACCCATAATGAAGCGTGTCCTTCAAGTATCAAAGCACATGCTTTGCAATAGTCTAGTGGATTTGCCTTGGCTTAACCATGAACTGGTTCAATTTATCCATTGCAAAGGAATATTATGATGGGTATTCACCAAATAAATCAAGGAGTCTATCAACTAGCTGTACACCAAAGAATCCATCAAATCTGAATTTGGATCCATAGTCAACTTTGGGTTCATAACCTCGCAAGCAGATAGGGGCTTACAATCCATCATCCAAAATCTCTTTAGAATCTCTGTCGTGTACTTATCTTGACCAAGGAATACCTAATAAACAAGGAGGCTAACTCCCTCTTGCACTATGCTATGGGCTTCTCACTACCACCTATAAGGATAGGGTCATGAATGTACATGACCACAACTAGTAGATCAAATTTATCAAACAAATGGCAAAGATTAGGATTTGCAATACTATTGGTAAACCCCAAATTCAACAAGCACTCATATATATGTGAGTAGCAAGCATGTGGTGCTTACTTCAGCCTGTACACAGCCTTCTTCAACTTGCATACATGGGTCTCTTGCTCATGCACCTCAAACCCTCTAGGTTAATTGATACAAAGACCAATTATAATAAGATGCAAGAGACATAATTACCTAGATGGAAGTATATCTTGTAGTTGGAGCAAAGGTCTTGTCCTTATCAACTCCCTTTGTTTGGGAGAACCCTTATGCAATGAATTTGACCTTGTACTTCTCTATGCTCCTGTGTATTGCATGCTATGCCGTCTCCGATCACTTGGAATCAATCATTGACTTCCCTTCTGGTCTTGACACAATCTCCCAAACATTATTTTGCATAATGGAGTGATACTCCTCTACCATGGCATCATGCCACAGTTGCATTGAATTTGCCTCCTCAATATTGGAATGCTTTGTATCAGTAATGGAAGACATCATTATGACATAACTCAAATTTCTTAGGGGGATGACTGACTTGGAAAGAAGTCTTTGGTGTTTTTTTTCATTCTTATGCCTCTTGTAATGTCTAAGTAAGTCATTTAGGCCCTTGGCTATACTAGAAGGTAACAAGGTATTTGCTCTTGCATTGGAACCTAGCTGAACTACATGTGATATTGGCACTTGGGACAACAATCTAGTCACTCTCTTCAACCTTAATAGTATTAAAAATGCTAATCACGGTAACTAATGTTTTAATGCTTAAATAAGCATTAAATTAATTACACAAAACATTGAAATTCAAACTGCAGAAATGAACACAAGTATGCAACAATTTACACCTTCAAATCTGCTTTGCATTCCTTCAAAAGATTACAAGGAACCTTCCACAACTGTCAACTATAGTTGCACGGAATTATCACAAGGTATCGAATTATTGAACTTATACTTTGCATCTATCTTTATACTATTTAGCTAAGCCTAAAATATATAATCTTCCAAAATAGAAATCTTATCTCACATAGGAGATGACTTGGAAGATAAGTCTGAATGATTGGTGTTTATCTACACCTTATTAGACTTAGTTGACTAGATAAAAGAATTTCACTTTAATCACCAAAGTGAATAACAAAATAGAAATAACTTGAACTACTTGCATGTTCACATTGAACTTGTTTAGAAGTTCTGAATTGAGCCAAAAAAAACTCAATACTCCGTCTTAGTGAGGAAGGAATTCTGCACCAATCTAAGTTTGTCTTTGCATGCTTCAAACTTACTTTTGCTAAGGGCTTGATTAGAATATTGACTAACTGGTGATCTACTGCTTCCTAAAGGTTGGAAGACTCAATGATGTTACTCATCAATGCCTTGTAGTTAGGAAACTTCTTTAGAGGCCTACTCTCATTGAATGTGCTCTTAGGAGCCTCAACATGCTCTTGAGCATATCTCAATGTCTATTCAAACTGTCGAGGTCTCCTAATAGAAGAATAAGGGGCTGAAGTTTCTCCCTCCTGAATTCAAGGTTGTTGTCTTGAATTGGAAACAACTGGAATCTTTGGAGATCCAACCTTTGGAGCTTCCTGCTCTTCATCCTTTGATTGCATATAGCTGAGAAATACATGGTAGGCAATGATTGTCTCCAATGGCAAGAGTAAATATAATCAAATAATAAATAAATAAAAAATGGTAGGCAAATTTTTATATAGTGTCCTTTATATGTACATATAAATTAAGAAATACATTCTCAAAGGATATGCCAATACCCTAGTGCAATTAGAATACGCTTGCAATTATTAGAACATTTACATTTGCAATAACCCTAAATAAAAGGGACCTACAAATGAGATGGACCTATCTCTTCCTCTTTCTATCCTCCCCTCTCTCTCTCTCAATCTCCCTATCACTCCCTCTTTCTATATCTTTCTACTCTTTCTTTCCATCTCCATCTCTATCTTTATCTCTCTCCCCTATCATTATCTCCTTACCTCTCCTTGCATCTCTCTCTCTTTCTCTTCCCCCTCTATCTTTCCTACTATATATATCCTCTTTCTCTTTCCACATATCTATATCTCTTCCTCTTTCGCGTTCTCAATCTATCTCCCCTATTTCTCTCTCCCTCTATTTATCTATCTCTAATTCTCTTTGTTTGTTTGCCCCTCTGTCTATCTATCTCCCTCCCTCTCTCTCTCTCCCTCTCCCTCAATATCTCCTTAGATCTCTATCTCTCTACCATTCTATCTCACCTTTTATAACTCTCTCTATCTCTCCCTCTTTGTATTCCTTTACATCTCTCTATGTCTTCCTCTATATCTCCCTATCTCTCTATCTATCTATATCTCTCTTCCTCTATCTCTCCCCTATATCTCTATCTATATCTCTCTTCCTCTCTCCCCCTCTATCTCTAAACATGTCTCCCTCTCTCTATCCATCCATCTCTTTCCCTCTCCCTCTTCTTAGACCTCTATATCTAATTATCTTTGCCTCTATCTCTATCCCTCTCTATTTATCTTTGCCTCTCCTCTGTATTTATCACTTCCTACCTTTATCTTTATCTTTTTATCTCTCCCTCTTTCATTCTTTCCCTCGGCCTTCCTCTCTAGATATTTATCTCCTCCATCTTTATATCTTTCACTCTCTCTCTTTCTCTCCATATCCCTCTCCTTCTCGATGTCTATTCTTCTCCTTCTCTCCATATCCCTCTCTATCTCTATCCCTATCTTTATCTCCTTACTTCTCTCTTTGCCTCTCACTCTTGCCCCCTTTGTCTCTCCCTCTTTTTATATCTACCTCTCTCTTTGTCTCCCTCTCTCCCTATTGTAGGTATAACATGAGCCTGTTGGTAAAGGAGCCTGATTGTTTTCCTGATTCATAGGTTTGATTTCAATTGTGTTTGGTATCCTTGCAAATGTATGCATAGTTGATTTGAAGCTATCATTTCTCTATTGAGACCTTTATTGCACAAACAACATCATTTCCTAAGTGCACTAACAGTTGACCTCATATTTTGCACAAATGTACCTAAAAAAATTGACTATTTTTCTCCAGATTGACCTTCCACAACTCTTTATCTTGGCTACGCTTTCCTTACCTTCTGCTTGGCACTTGCTGAGGACCTCCATCATACAAAGAGAACCATCAGACCTCAAGGGCATAGTAGTGCAAAATGGTCTTCCTCCACTTTCTCCATTAGCTTTGATAAGTGATAGTTGAAATAGGCATCTGAGAGGAAGCCTGCAAATTACAGAAGCTACTGAAAGCTGACTGTGCAGGGGAATTATGAGGAGGATCCAGATGACCCCTAGTCCCTATTGCTGAGTGGGGTGAGAGAGAGAATGCAAGCCAGCTATTATTATTGCTATTATTCATGGATTTCATTACCATCCAAACCTTGCAGTTAAGTTTTTATCAGAGGCCTCCTAAGTTTCGACACCAGTAATACACTAGAACAGCCTTAATTGCTGCTTACTCTCAGTTTCACCCAATGTCAGCCTTCCGTGGAGCATAAAACTCCAAGTTATAAGCATCTCAAGAGGACAGTGAAGAAAATTCTGCATTAATACAAATCTTGAGGTGACACATTAAAAGATAAAATTATCATGGACAGCTCATAGACATTGAAATAATTACTGGATAATGAACATAAATAGTTTTTGAACCTTGTTAAACGTTTTTGCTGCCGATTTAGATAGATATTCATTTTAGCCTAAAAATGGGCCAAGAAATGTTAGCTTCCCACGAAATGGCTTTCAACTTCATATCTTGCAATATAGATTATATGCATGTCTCCCATAGAGCATGTTGCATGTCAGTCACCCTTTTGCTAATGAAATTCTCGTAAGCCATTTTTCTATTTTTTCGTGTTTTTCTGATTGCTGCAATCCTTGCAGTGCTAATGAACAAACATGAAGCTCAGTACTGCATTTTTGTTTGACAACTGATCTAAGCCTGTATCTTTATCTTCATCCTCATAGATCAATGTTCTTATTTTTGTTAGAGGAATCTTTCTAGCAATTGTACTTATCGAATAAATCGTGGTGTGATAGTAATGGCAGGCAGTTGTGAGACAGTAACCTAGATTCAAACCTCTCTCACCGAGATGATGCAGCAAGGTTGTGATGTATGGTTTCAGAAATACTATGAATGGGGTCTGATCCTGTTCCACACTGCATAGATGGACATACAATTTATTGCATTGAAATTGTAGCTTATTTGGTTGGTGCCATTGAACCCTTATGGTCTGGAAAATCTCTTATCATTTATTTGCATATGTACACTTTGTCACTTGTCCATACCTGGTTGTGAGTTGGTTTGTTTCAATAAAAAAAGAACAAAAAAATTGAACCGCCAAACAGTAAGCTCCAGATTCAAAATATCATACTGCAAACCTGATACCCAAATTATGAAGGCCAAACATAAAATCTTGAATATGAGTTACAAAATCACTCCAATTGAAACCAATTGTCACTAGAAACCATAAATATTAGTAATCACAATTGTCTCACCACCAAAAGAAGCTTAAAATTAGGACAACGTTATGTCTTTAAGCAGATTGGTTCTTTTGGTTTGGTTAAGAAATTTTTCGAGATTCTTGATTTGGTTGTCCTTCTTTCTTATGTTCAATTCAATATAATTTTAAAAAGATGTCACATCAAATGAGCTTAAGCAATAAATCATCATGGTTTTATTATGCAGACGTGTTACATCTCCATGAGAAATGTTTAAATATACAAATATTGACTGCTAAATCAGGTAAATAACCATGCAAAGTATACAAGTTTGAATGTTGAATAAGGTAAGTCAGTCTATCCAATTCGTTTAAATGTATATCTGATTCTCTTAAATGTAGAAATATTGAATGCAAAATCAAGTAAATTGCCATAGCTGATTTATTTAAATATACAAATGTTGAATAATGAATTATTAGAATTTACAAAAGTGTACAATATCCAATAAGGCTAGGTACAAGTCCTGAATGAATTTGACAGAAAATAGGATATTTACTTAAAATATGAAATATCCCAGCCAAGATATATGCAAATTTTCTGATTTTTGCAACACAAATTTATGCTCTAATTTTCCAATTTATGAATTCTGCTCAAACCCCAGTGTGCTGATAACAATTTCTGAGTTTATAATGTGTTAACATCAGCTTTTAATCTTCCCATTGACATCAAAAATCATAACAGATTTGTCCAACCACAAATAGGAATGTAATTATCACAAAATTAGGGCATCATTTTGTGTTATGAAAAATCAGAAAATCGCACAATTCATAAATCTGATTGCTTGAATTATAATGTCAGAAATGGGGACATTACAAAATATATAAATGTTAAATACTAAATCAGTGAACCACCATATCCAATTCCATTGATGTAGAATCTAAGCCAAAGAATGCCAACATGGAGAATCTTGGGCAATCTTTATGATTATTTAAGCTGCTCAAAGGAGCTACTATGCCCTTACCCAAAATTAATGGTTTTGTGAGAGATGAAGGTGGATTGATTTTAGGTTAGAAAAGTTGGGTTATAGATGAAAGCATGATTGTTATGCTTTCAAATTAACGGGAAGTTGAATCAAAATAAAGCTTTAACTTAATAATATGGAACTTCGAAAGTATAATTTTATGGGTAGAATTTTTTCCTATTTTCATTATAAAGATTTATAGAAGAAATATGGCGAATTGTTTTCTTATTTTCATTAATATTTTAGTGGTATAAGCTATTAATATTGAAAGGTTAGCCAATGAAACAATCACATATTGTATCTTTGTTTGTGTAGAGGGAATTAAGAAAATGTATAGAAATGTGTTATTGATTTTGGCTTGTAACGAAAAAGCATGCCTAACCCTAATAAATATTTTCTTTTATTAATTCTAGTAATTTTTTTAGGCTGACCTAATTAGGATGAAGGGGTGTGCCCCCGCCTAATTATGTCTAAATAAAAAAGAGAAAGCCTCCTGAAAACCAGCATAAGCTGTAATATTAATTCATATTATCATATTTAGTTTTTTGGAGGTCACCTGCTCGAAGTGGTCTAATGTTTTATTGCCTTTGGCCTTTATTTCCTTGAAGTATCCTAACAATTTATTTTGACGCTGTCTCAATAAATGTATTCTCAGCCACAAGTATTAATTTTGATTGCTGCCTGTTTCAGCATGAAAATCCATTGGCAACACCATTAGTGGAACCATTTGTTTTGATTTGCTTTATTGTTGTTGTAAATGTAAATGATGGAGTTTTTTGTTGGGAGGATCATTTCTAGCTGATACTTAACCATTTACTTTTATTTTATATTGTAAGCTTTTGCTTTTGAGTGTGTATTCCAATTTGTTCTCTTTTTCGAGAAAGCTTTCAAATTTTCAATAGACACTCCAAGCTATTGGAAGTTATCAGACTGCATCTTGTTTGTGATAACTTTTTGTTAATTTGCATATGACATTGGAGTAGTCTGTCTTGATTCATTCCTAAGTTTTTGTTATCTTTCTTGTAGTTGATGAACATGGCGTTGGAATTGAATAAGCACCATGAAGAAGGTAGTTGCATTACTTATTTAAACTTATTTGGATTTCATCAAGAAAAGATACAGATTTTTTAATTCTAAATCCTTTTTCCGTTTTGTTGAAATGTTGTCTTCTCAAACAAAATAATATTCAGATTAAGGTCATATAATGCGTATAATATTTTGAGATTCGATAAACTTCTTGTAGAAAGTTGTTGCATTGTATAAATTATGTATATGCAATGTGTATCCAATCTTGATTATTGATAAAGTTCCTTGAAGTAGGTATGCTCATTACTTTTTTTAAGAATAATAGGAAAAGTAAATTTGAGTGCTAGATTTTAACATGTTGAGCTCTTTTTATGTAGTGAAAATTCTGAGTGTGATAATGCAATGTGTTTATATTGGATATATTTGACACTTGACTCTTGCATTTTTATGGGAGATCAGATGAATCATCCATCCTTATAATGCTTTTGAAAGATGGCAAGCAAATCGGTCAAGTTTCATGTTCCAATTCTCCAGTGAAAATGTAAGATTATCTTGACAGGTTATGTTTACAAGGTAGCACTGATGGCTGGATTATTTGAGTTGTTTGATATGTTCGGTGCATTAGAAATACATTTTAGTTCTACCTTCGATGATAAAACTTCCCTTTAGGCGAAATGGCAGAAAAATTCTTCATTTATGTAAAAATCAGTTCTCAAATTGCAAGAGTTAATTTGCTTCAACAGCTGTACAATGAGATGTATATTGAAAGATGCATGCCACCCCAGCTTTAATGAACTTGCTCTTCATCTAAGTGAAGTTATATATGTGAACAATTTATTCAGATAGCATTTAATTTTGCCTGTTCTCACTTTTATGTTTTAAGATTTTGTTCACTAAGTGACTATATTTAAATACCTTTACAGCCTTGAATCCTTGCACGTCAGGGAATTTACTCCTGCAGCTTACTATCTGCTCAAAAGTTTGCCTCATGTTTACTTTCAATTGGCTTACTATCAAAATGCTGAGTGGCAAAATTTTCTTACTGACCTCCTTAATAAGGATGAGGTGAATATCTAATTTGTTTCCCTACTTTGCTGTTTATAAAGCATTTGTTTATTTCATTTTCATCATATCAACTCATTATGCTTCCTATTATATAAAATAGCCAGTGAGAGAAGTGGCGCTATTTGATTTTGGTTGCTGCTGCCATAAGATGGGGTTTACTTTGTTTTGTTAGCAGTAATTCTCATATTGAAAGTTTTGCTACTTCCTTTTATTTTGAAGACCCTTATGTGAAATGGCTGGGCTTAACTATCACGCATGTTTGCAGTCAAAACTTTCTATATGTAAAGATGTGTGCACAGTTGCATGATGTATAACGTATGTTTGATGCAATCAAATTGGTCCCTCCAATTTTGAAAAGATGATCTGAAATTCATGTTTATGGTATCTACTATAGGTTGCAGTTTGCCAACATCAAAATTATGAGTTCTTGATAACACCTCCTGCCAGACAAGATCCAGCAAATTGGGATCATGTTGTTGTTGCTTATCATTTTACGGAATTACCCAATAGTGGTGAAGCTGTGGAGTATTCTGTATCTCACTGTGCGCTTAACTTCTTTTATATACAGCATGGCCTTCACGAAGGATGGGCTTTTGGTGCTCTTGCTGAGCCGATTGATATTGCCAGGGATGCTAATGCATTAAAGTAAGCTCTAAAAATTTAAGCTGAATTGGTTGTTAAATAAGGTTCCTATTTTGCATTTTTAATATGATTATAAATTCAGATGTTGAGCTGACTGTTTTCAACAGGTTGCATATATCAATTCAGATGGAATTTTATAAAAGGGCCCAACAAAATATACCAGTTCTTTCTCTTATTGATGATGGACCGGGTATGT
The DNA here is from genome assembly GCA_007258455.2 of Sequoia sempervirens. Classification (NCBI taxonomy): domain Eukaryota; kingdom Viridiplantae; phylum Streptophyta; class Pinopsida; order Cupressales; family Cupressaceae; genus Sequoia; species Sequoia sempervirens. The sequence goes on along the minus strand of VDFB02000015.1, from coordinate 304,410,892 downwards.
CACATTCAGAAATGAAAATGATGGTTGGACTTGGGTGTGCATGCCCCACTGAAGACTCTATGGATCGTATTGGAATATCAACATATGGATTTGGATTTCTGGTAATCATTAGCCGCTGTTCCTGACTGGACTGCTCATTGATTATTTT
>VDFB02000015.1:304263804-304410644 GCA_007258455.2 Sequoia sempervirens | reverse complement strand
CTTCTTCCCTCCTTCTACTCTTTCTTCTATCTTCTTCAATGCATCTAGACACTTATTATTTTATGTATCTAGAAACTTCTTCATTGTTGGAAACGTAGCTCTGTTTTGAAAATGCTTTTGGTTCCGAGGTACTCTATTTTTTATGAAAAAAAATGATGGAATGAATGTATCAACATAGGAGCACAGGTAGCTTTTCTTTTGATTAAAGGCATTAATAAAAACTCAGCTTATTGAATCCTCCAGATTTCCTTTTATCTTTTTTGTGCATATTTCCTCATTTCACTCTGCATTTCATTACTTTTGTTTGTCTCTGTCTCTACCAAAAAAGTGGTATCAAAGCAATTAGCAAATTTTGGGCAGTGATATCAAATGTGGGAACATTTCAACACTTGTCTATGAAAGAAGAAGCTTTCACATAAGAAATCAAAGGAGGACGATGGAATTTTCAAAAGCATTTTAACATAGCCAATGATTAAAGAAGAGTTGTTGGTAAAAGAGGCTTGCATGTAGAGTCTTCCCAGCCATAGGAGGGAAAACCCCTATCTGTAAAGTCAAATAAATCAAAGGAGTCAAAAGGGAGAATCCACCATAGCGTTAAGGCAGAATTTTGCAGATCTTGGAGCAGTGAACACAGGTAGAGGCAAAGGCAAGTTTATTTATTTTAAAAAATCAAGGCAGGAACAAGTGGAAGTATTGCACAACCACAAATTCCAATCTTCAATAAAAAAAATTATTAATATTGGAGCATAAAAATGAAAACCTTGATTTGCTCCCAAGATGTTTGGGACTTGGTTGAAAATGGGTTCCCTAAACTAGCAGACCAGCAAGCTTATCAGGCTCTGTCACAAGCTGAAAAGGATTGCAAAAGGTGGTTGAGTTAGCTTTCAAAGCTTCATACAAAAATGAATCTTGTCTATGGCATTTAAGACTTGGGCATTTAAACTTCAAAGGATTACAGTTGTTACACAAGAAAAGAATGGTATATGGACTACCACCAATAGAGCCACTTAAGACAACATGTGAGAGCTGCATATTGGAAAAGCAACATAGGAAAGCATTTCCAGTTGGAGAGTCTAATAAAGAAAATCATCCACTTGAGATAGTGCATTCAGACCTTTGTGGACCTATGCAAACACCATCCATAAGTGGAAAGCTTTATTTCTTGACATTTATTGATGATTTCAGTAGAAAATTGTGGGTTTATTTCTTGAAATATAAATCAGATGCATTTGTTGTTTTTAAGGAGTTCAAATCAAAAGTTGAGAAAGAAAGTGGATACTATATCAAAACATTACGAACCGATCAAGGTGGAGATTTTTTTTTTAGACTGCAGGAATCGGGTAGCACGACCCCCTATAAACTGCAGTGCACCTGGTAAAATTTTTAACGTGACCGGCGGTGCTGGCGCGACACGCCCTCCGGTACCACTGGACAGGGGAGACTAGAACTCGTGACCAGCAGAGCCGCAACAGAATTACTTAGCCAACCGAGCTAGGGCCCCCGCCCTCTTAAAATTTAATATTAAGGTTTGGGCCTTGGTTGTTGGCACTACAGGCAAGAAGCCCCACCAGTTCACCAAGGAGCCTCCCCTTAATAGGAGGGTAAATAACAAACTCCATTGTTGACGCGGTAGAGAGTGACCCCGCGAGGTTTGAACCTTGGTTGTTGGCTCTATAGGCAAGAAGCCCCACCATTTCACCAAAGGGTCACCCAAGGTGGAGATTACATATCAAATGATTTTTAGAATTTTTGAAAAGAAAATGGCATAAGGAAACAATTTACAGCAAGGTACACTCCTCAACAAAATGGAGTAGCTAAGAGAAAGAATAGAAAAATCATGGAAATGGCACGAAGTATGATAAAAGCAAAACATCTACCAAATGAATATTGGGCTGAAGTGGTTGCATGTTCGGTATACATATTGAATAGATGTCCAACAAAAGCAGTGATAAATAAAACACCAGAAGAAGCTTGGAGCAAAAGGAAGCATAACATAGCACATTTGAGGGTCTTTGGATGTGTAGCATACTCATTGATACCTCAAGAGTTGAGAAAGAAACTAGATGATAGAGGAGAGAAGTGTATATTTGTGGGATATAGTGAGCAATCCAAGGCATATAAGCTATACAACCCTATCACAAAGAAGCTGATAATAAGCCATGATGTTGAGTTTGTTGAAGAAGAAGCATAGGATGGCAACATAGACAAAACAACTACAGTTGCAGCTAGTGTTACACAAGACAATGAAGAGAATGAAACTCAAGTTGTGAATCCTACTACACAAGCAAATGTTCCTACAACAAATTCTAGGGCACCTACCACTCCAAATCCAACTACTCTAGCAAGTAATAACAATAGTGAGTCCTCTAATCCAACACTTGCATCACTAAGATCAAGATCTATAAACACTTCAAAGAAGACATGAAGTCTAAGGGAGATATATGATGAAATACAAGAGGCTGAAAATGATGATTTATGCTCTAACTTTGCATTCTTAACACAAGCTGATCCAATTTATTTTGAAGATGCAATTAAGGATGACAATTGGATTGCAGACATGAATGGTGAGATTCAATCAATTGAAAAGAATCAAACTTGGGATCTAGTAGAGCTTCCTAAAGGCAAGGATGTGATTGGATTTAAATGGCTTTACAAGAAAAAGTATAATTTTGATGGAAAGTAGAGAAACACAATGCAAGAATTGTAGCTAAAGGCTTCACACAACAACCGGGCATAGACTACAATGAAACATTTGCACCCATGGCAAGATTGGATACCATTAGAATGGTCTTATCTATAGCAACTCAAAACAATTGGAATGTTTACCAAATGGATGTTAAATCAACATTTTGAATAGCATTTTAGAAGAAGTGTATATAAAACATCCACCCGGTTATGAATTTTTGGGAGAAGAACATAAGGTATACAAACTAAAAAAGGCACTATATGGTTTGCAACAAGCTCCTAGAGCTTGGTATAGCAAAATCAATTCTTATTTTGTGAACAATGGGTTTAACAAGTGTGGCAATGAACTAAATTTGTATGTCAAAGTGAATGATGAAGGAGAAATCTTGATAGTGTGCTTGTATGTAGATGATTTGATATTTACAAGTAACATGTCATTTAACTCATTCAAGGCAATCATGGAAAGAGAATTTGATATGACTAATTTTGGGCTCATGAGATATTTTCTTGGTATAGAGGTAAGTCAAAACGATCAAGGCATTTTTTATATGTCAAAGCAAGTATGCTAATGATTTGTTGAAGAGATTTAAGATGGAAAATGTAAATCCAGCTCCTACACCTGTTGCTTTGGTTTAAAACTTAGCAAGGATGACAAAAGTCCTAGTGTTGATGCAACTTTATTCAAGAGATTAGTTGGTAGCCTTATGTATCTAACTGGCACAAGACTGGATATCATGTATGGGGTGAGTCTCATTTCTAGATTCATGGACAAACCAAAAGAATCACATTGGCAAGCTGGTAAAAGAGTTTTAAGGTATATAGCTAGAACAAAGAGCTTTGGAATTTTGTATACATCTTCAAATGATTACAAACTGATCAAAAGATAGTGATTGGGGAGGCAACATGGATGATAGAAAAAGCATTTTAGGGTATATCTTTCATCTAGGATCGGGTGCAATCTCTTGGGCATCAAAGAAACAACCAATTGTTACACTATCATCAGCTGAAGCAGAATATGTCGCAACCACATCTGCAGCTTGCTAGGCAGTATGGATGAGAAGAGTACTTTTAAATTTGAGGCACCCAAAAGAAGAACCTACATAAAATTTTTGTGATAATAATTCAACAATTGCCCTATCTAAAAATCATATTTTTCATAAACGGAGCAAGCATATAGATACACGATATCATTTTATACGAGAATTGGTGAACAATGGTGACATCTATCTTGAGTTTTGTAGGTCTGAAGAACAACTTGCAGACATCTTTACAAAACCACTTGCAAAGAATGTTTTTGAGCATCTCTGGGAAGGTATTGGTATTGCAGACATACATGGCAGTGAAGATTAAGGGGGAAGTGTTGGCTGACGTGGTGCTCCAGTTGGACATCAGTAATCTCCACTGCCATCGTAGTTCAACTGCCTCAACAACCATATTTAACTCTTCTTCCCTCCTACTCTTTCTTCTATCTTCTTCGATGCATCTAGACACTTCTTATTTTATGTATCTAGAAACTTCTTCGTTGCTGGAAACGTAACTCTATTTTGAAAATGTTTTTGGTTCTAGGGTACTCTGTTTTTGATGAAAAAAAATGATGGAATGAATGTATCAACACAAGAGCACATGAACCTCTATTTTTTATTAAAGACGTTAATAAAAATTCGGCTTATTGAATCCTCCAAATTTTTTTTTATCTCTGTGCATATTTCTTCATTTCACTGTGCATTTCATTGCTTTTGTTTGTCTCTATCTTTGCCAACATAATTATTTTAATTATTTAATATTTTATCATTTTCTCTACTTTTAAATTAAATAATTATTTAATTTTAAAAGTCAACTTTTCCTTTTCCTCTATAATTAAATAATTGTTTTAAATTATTTAATTATTCATTTTCCCTCTCAAACTAAATATTTATAATTATTTAATTATCTGTGACATTTTTATCTATTTACATGTCAATTAATTTCATTCTTATTTTTTCGCATCTCAATTAATTTCCACCCTTGATTGAATTATTCTATAATTTAATCTCCACCATCCATCCTTAACCAAGTTAACCCTAACCCTATTTCATACTACATCTTTCAATCTTAACCATTGATTTTCATATCATATTGAATATATTAATCCTAGCCCTTCATTCCAATTTGGTTTTCTATAAAAGAGACCTGCCATTGTCATTTCAATATTTTGCTATCATTATTATTAGGCTTATTGTTGCATACTGAGAATCTGAGGACAATAAGCATATAAAGCAAGATGGAGAAGGACAATGGAGGTGAATCAACCATAGCATAAGAATTGAGGTAATATTATTTGTTATTTTATGTTTCTATATTCATTTGCGCTTCATTATTGATTTAGGGTATTTAGGGTTTGAATTTTATGGATTCATGCTTTGTACCTTGATTTTACCCTATTCTACAATAAATATTTACAAAGCCCATTAATTTCTCTCAGTGCGGCAACCTCTCTCATGGCTTAGAGAACGGAAGTGATGGCTTGTAAAAGAAAAGGACTAAGCATAAATGATTTACCAGATAACTTACTGATCTTCATTCTGAGTAAAATCTCCTTGAAACAAGCAGTGTGTTGTTCTGTTGTCTCTAAAAGATGGAAGTTCCTTTGGAAGTTCTTACAAAACCTAAAATTTTCATTGGATTTCTTCTCTTCATCATGTAGCCCCCATGGATTCCAAAATATAATCGATGGTATTTTTGAGCTTCATTCTGGTTCCCTTGAATTTTTCGAGCTCAATAATATTCGTTCATGTTGTACAAGTGACATGATTTATGAATGGATTCATCGTGCTGCTCTGAAAGATGTCAGAGAAATTAGAATTGAGAATAACAAGTCACAGCTGTCTAAATTTGAGGTTCCCACATCCATTTTTTTATGTCACACCCTCAGATCTTTGGCTCTCAAGCATTTTGTTCTCACTACCACGCCCGAATCTTTCAGTGGCTTCGCCAGCCTAACAACTCTGAATTTTTATAACGTAGAGCTGAATGACAAGATCATTGAGCTAATGTTGCAATTATGTCCAGTTTTGGAAATTTTAGTACTTGGTAATTGCAGTGGACTGGAGAAATTAAAGATATGTTCTGACAGTCTTATTTCTCTCAATCTCTCCTCTCAAATCAAAGCAATGATAGCAAATTGCGCGCGATTACAGAGCCTTGTAATAAAAGACACATTTCATAGGGTGGAGATAGATTTCTACTTGCCAGCATGTTTAAGTCTATGCACAAATGTAAAACTTGAAGCTTTTACAACTCTCAAATCACTGAGAAAAATTACCTTCACGCACGGGTGTTTCTTTTTGCGTGATGTTATGATTCTAAGAGAATTTCCAGACTTGGAACAAATATGTATACACAAGGCTGAGTGGGCGGCAATGGTAAGTGTTTAACAGATTATTTTATTGCAAATATTGTAATTTAGATCTTTCAAACTAAAGTGGGAGTGTTGCAAATTGGCAACCGCTTCCAGTGTCAAGGGCTTTAAATACTCCATTTGAATCTTCAATTTTAATATTAGAGGAGGGAAAATTCGTTAAAAACATTAGAATCACGTCTGTTATATTTCTTTCATTTTTTTAATCTAACCTATTGATATTCTTATTCTTGCTTTGGTCTTTTGATGGTGTAATGCAGCGATTCTCGCGTCAGTTTTATGAGAATATCAAGTTGAGGAATCTAAAGTGGATTCATCTCAACATAACCTCATTTGCTCAGGAAATTTTACCTTTATTTCACTATCTTTTCGATCTGGCTCCTGCTATGAAAACATTATTAGCTTCCCGCAATAAAGGATTCGATGGCATTAACGGTCGCCGATTTGTTAACCAGCTGTTGAATCTTCAGAAACCATCTACAGAAACCAAAATTCTCATATCAGGAAATAAATTGAAGGAAGCGAGATGCCTCAACTGTGATATTGATAAATTAATCTTGACTGCTAAAGAATTGCAGTGAAAGAGGAACATTATATTTCTGGCGTAACAAAGGACTTATTTTGAAGATTGCATGATCAATTATTTCGCTGTTTTTTGTTTTTCTTAGTTTTAAATCATATTAAAACTGCAGTGCATGAGATTTTATTTTTTTGGCTACTGTCTAGAACTCTTTATATAAGAGATCATACAGTTGATTAATATTGCATCTATCATTTTTCAGTTTGCTGTTCACTCTTTCTGGTGTTCAATTCTTTTCAATATAATGTTAGAGCAGTTTTATAAGTTTTATTCTTCATATTTAGTTTTTTTATTTACAATTTATTTTAGTCGATTTTGCATTGGAAGGATGAATGTTATTATTACACATTGAATGTGAGAAATTATGTGCATTTTGTGTACCCAATGAGTGAAGAATGAATTTGAGCTTAATAAGCTAGGAGTAAGTTATAATTCCTAAATATTTTCTCCAACCATTTTAGCTGGTTACATTGGATGTTTGAAAATAGTGGCACAATTTAGAATATCAACACTCAAGTTTGAATAATTATTTATTTTAATACAATCAGTAATTAAAGAAAAATAAAGTGGAAAAATAAAAATAAAAAATTTAAAACAAATTAAAAAAATTATAATTTGAATTAAAAAGCAAAAATGAGATTGTGAATTTTTACAACCTATGTTAACCTAAATATGAATTGTAAAAATTCACAACCCAAATCTTTAATTTACAAAATGAGGTTGCGCATTTTCACAACCCATTTCCAGTTATTTTCCTCCACTTTAAAAATCAAAAGTATTAATAAATCAAAGCAACATATTCCATGAAGATGGAACTACAATTTAGAAAACTTTCCTCCATGAAATCAAACGGAACACATAGTTTGCAAAAGTTAAGACTTGAATGTACGGCATGCGATTTCAGCGAAGCATAATAGAACAATTTCCAAATACAATCACTTCGTTGTTAATATGTTCTATATGATGTCATGGATAGTCTTTAAAAGCTGTTTTATAGATTATTTTGAAGATTAAACATGAATTTCATGTGTCAAGAGAGATGTTTGTCTTAGTTGATCTACAAGTAAAAGTTGAAAGAAAACAATATCTATTATTAATGTCGTGGAAATTATTCTTTTGCAAAAAAAATCTCAATGTATTTGAATTATATATTAAAAAGTATTAATGCGATGAATTATCTTGAATTGCTAGTGGTGAATTTTTCACAAGATAAATATGTCATGATAAATTTTCCAAATAAATTGTTGATGATAAATTTTCGGATGATAAATTGTTGACTATAAATTAACCTGAAACCATATATCAATTATGTTCTTCTAATATCCTCTACGTATCATCTACGTATCAGCATTGGATCTTAGTCAATATCAGCATTGAAGACAAATTTTGAAGATAGATGTTGGTAAAGATTCGAAAAGATTTGAAATAGTTTGATAATAACTCATCGCAACTCTCACACGCTTTCTGGGTACAAAGTAATATATTATTTTATGTATTGTTGACTATTGTGCTGAACCTTAGTTTTATTATATCGTTGAATCTGTATTTTGTTACGCCCATAGGCGTTCCATTGCTGCTGCATTCTGTACGTGTACATTAAAATGTATTTGACAGCTTAAATTTAAATAAAGATTTGAGTGGCTGACTGAATTACATTGTACGAAAGACCTGCGAGACAAACGATACGGGGGCATTTCACTGACGGCAAGCCTGTAACAACAAAAACAGCATTAGATATACATTTTCTGGTTGTAAAAGAATTTGAGGGAGAAAAGAACAGAAAAAAGAGAAATCTTTGGTAGATTTAAGCTGTCATCGAAAGGCTTGACGAGTTGGTGAAATGTGTGTTGGTGGTGTGGTTGTTGGTGCTGGTGCTGGTTTCGTATGCCACCGTGGAGGAGGCGAAAGAACAGGCGCAGAAGACTGGAGAGGCAGCGCTAGAGACGGCGCAGGAGGCCAAGGAGTCTGCTGAGTCGTGGGCTGATTTTGGGAGGTTATGTGTTATGGATTCAGAGCTTTTTCCTTTATTACAATTTGGGTGGACCTAGCTAGACAAGTGTTTTGTTAGCATTGTTATGTTTAAATTTTATCTCGTTATGGTGGTGGTAGGTAACTGTATCCAAGGATGATACAATTATTCTTGATGGAGGTGGTGACAAAAAGAGGATAGAGGAAAGATGCTAGCAGGCCTGTGTTTTTCATTTGTGAATCTGAAAGTGGCCAATTCATGCACATCCTGTATTAACTGTGTAATCATCATGGCAAGCAGATTAGGGCTGCTCTTGAAACAAGCACATCAGACTATGACAAAGAGAAGTATCAGGAGAGGTGGGCAAAACTTTATGAACTTGATTGCTTGTAATTTGCTGTTCAAGTACAGTTTGGTATAGAAGAATAACAAGAAGTTAACTTTATTTATAGTTTTATCGGTCCTGCTTTTCTTTTGTAGAAGTTGGGGAGAAAAAAGATCAGTTACAGATACTTTAAATGCCACGAAGGCAAGAGTGGAAGAGGGTATTCTACTAGGTCAACATCATGTCAATAGAGGTATACTATTCTTTAATACACAAATGTGGTTAGTAAAGCAACGATTGCTTATTTCAAGCTTAAAACTGCTATTCCTGCAGGTGGTGTTGCCCTTTTATATGCATCAAAGGAACTAGATAAACTTCAAACAGCTAACTTTGACCAGAAGATTGGAGTGCAGATTATTCAGAATGCAGTGAAGGTGTGAGATGCAATGCCCATTTGAAGTTTCTAATCTGGTAATGTTTTATATGGCATCTACCATTAGAATTCTGGTTCTGGATGCTGAATATTCTTGAGATAATATGGCTCTTGGTTATGATGCCGCCAAAGGTGAGTAGAGTATTCAATATAGTTAGAAAAAAAAAATTCTGAAGAAAAATATTCATTTTTAGTTTTTAAAAATCTTAAATTCATTTTTAAAGTGAACATTTGGGTGTATATAATATAGCTGATGTTTATAATGAGCCCAGTAAAAAGGCATTTTCTGCTTTTGGACCAGGTGAATATGCTGACATAGTTAAGGAAGGAATTATTGATCCCTTGAAAGTAATTAGAACTGCATTGGTTGATGCTGCAAGGTAAGAATATTTTTCTATTATGTTGCCCTTGTAATTAGTGATGATATTCTGACAGCATTCTGGAGTGTAATGTGCTATTTACATACAAATTGGTACTCTAAGGGAATCGTTGGTTCCATGGTTTCTAGTATTTGCGAAATCCCCAAGGATGAGAGAGATGTTCCAGCTATGGGTGGTGGTGGCATGGGCGGTATGGATTATTAATAAGATTGTTCCTGTACAGTGTATTATATGATGTGCTCCACAAAATTATTAGGTTGTAAAGTTGCGTTATATGATGTGCACAACAAAATTATTATTGAGTTGTAAAGCGTATGATATGATGTGCTGTAGGTTTAATTTCATGATTTTGTTTTGGTAAAAGTTTGATAGTTGGGGTGGTTTGTATGTGATAGGTAATTTGGGGAAGAGATATTTTGCATCATCATATTTAAATAAGAAATTTAATATAATAAAAAAATTAATAAATTATTTACAAATTTAATAGTTAGATATCTCTGGACGTTATATATATAGATTATTCTAGGAGATAATTGCATTTGTAAAAGTTTCATACATTATGTATTTAAAAATATAAATAATGGCATTTTTATCAAGTAGGGTCTTGCCATTTTGAAGGCATTTTGTCAAGTGTTGGTGTACAGCTGGTAGGGTTGTACATGCCTAAGGAAAATAGATTTTCAATTATGCCTTGATCAATCTTTGCACCCAATTTGAGAGCTCTCACCTTCACGCTGGAAAATGTAGTAGTTAGAGGTCGTAGCATTTGACATTACACCTGCGAGTACATTTGCTTGAAAATTTTCAAAGTACTAAGTCTCTTTGAGGTTTCCTGTCAAACCATTGAGGTTTTCTATCAAACCATTGGCCAGCCTTGTGGTGATGAAAAATAACAAGGGGGATCAAATCAATACACAACTCCCTACCACAGAATCTGAAAAACATGGCATTAGATTTAGCCGTGCCCTGGCATGGGGTCTTGTCAAGCCAAAAGCAAAACCTTCTGCGCTCTGTCAACGCTTAGTTTTGTAGTCATTATTATCACCAGCCACCGTCTTATCAAAGATATCAAATCACTGCTAAATTTTCTACCATTTTTAGTATGGAATACCTGGCTATAATACATTGTTACTTCCTCTTACTAACGATGGACCAGGGTTGTTTCATCTCCAAATGTATGTGAAGTGGCGTGTTCCCAAAAGACAACAGCACGTGGGACCTTCTGTCGCGTGCAAAGTGCATTAGCTTGAAAATACAAAGATCACTCGCTGGTTTTGGAGCATCAGCTGAAAGGATATTGCGCCCATCAAAGCTTGTGACTCTCTTCTCCCAGGTGGCGCAACCTGTACACCTTTTGTTGGGTCGCTACTAGCTGATCCTCTTCATCTTTTATTGTGTTCTTTATCTTTCATTTTCAAGATCGATATAGATACCTAGGTTTTTGGGGGGAAACCATATTGATCTACGCAAGCTCTGTCATCTATGCCTACCATACCAAAACACTTTAATGCTTGAACTGTCACGGGAATTGAGTCTGAATAAAGAAACATGAGTAGGGGGAGGGAACTGACATCGAGCTCCTTAACATGCACTTTAACGGTGGGATTTTCCTTGAGAAGCGCTTCCTTTACCCTGTTTCCGTTCTCACATTTCTAGCAGGCATGAATACTCGAGCTCCTCGCAACGCCAGAACTCTCACATTCTCTGTGCCAATGCCACTTGTTCCCCCTGTAACGATGGCAGTAAGAGCAGTAGCATAATTCCCTTGGTGATTTTTATTGTATAGGACAGTTATAAAATGATAGACTAGTCTTCTTTTTTTTGTTTCTTGCACAAAAGCAACTCGCAGGTCTCTCTATGGACTGTCAAGCCGGCCTTTTGACGTTGCCTTTTAGGTTGAATCTCACCTTCCACAAAATCTGCGTCTCAGGTGACATTATTGATTTGTATTGGTACGCCTTTCACCACACATATTATAATTTCCAGTCGTAATTATCGAGCTCACCCCTCACTGTGCCTGAAGCATACGGTGTTAAATATTTGAATGTTCAAACCAACATGCAGATACAGACAAAAAACGGTGGTCTTATTAATATTGACTGCAATTAGAGTTGAATCGTTGTTATCTTGCTTCTCATGAGGGCTTAATAAATTTGAATGTGATCTTAGTTTCTTGTGAATCAATTGAAAGACCTCTTTTTCCCCTTAGATTCATTACGTGCGATTGCTCCCTTGTGCTTGTAAATCTTAGGGGTTGTAGAATCATGTTGGATTTAACATTGCATTTACTTCTCTCTGTTCTTGTTGCAAATAAGTGTTGCTTTAAAGTCCCTTCTTGACTTCTTTTCTATGTAATTTCTTGATATCAAATTTCTGCATGTGTCACAATAAAAGATGTCATGAAGAATAAGAGGATCTTCATTGAACCCCAAAAATGGGAATTGATGGAATGGGGATCATATGATTATATTAAGTTGTTATATGTTTTCATTTTTGATATTCCTCATGTTGAATTTGCTTGTGGGAGAAAATTACTTTGGGCCTCTCAAGACAATTTCTATTTTCAAAGGTTTTCTTAATGTTCCTTTCAAATGTTATGAATATTGTCTAGAATGACGAATTTGTTGAAGTGCTTGGCTTTGATTATGTTCAACAATACCTCCTTATGAAGGATAAATTTCGTCTAGCTTGTGAGGGCTACAATTTGTATGTGAGTTCAAACCCACCAGTAATCTCTTCACCCTCACTCAAATATGGGATGGTTTAGTAGTTTCTTGTGGTCTAAGGATGTTGCAATGTAGATTTTTGAACGATTGTGGATTAAATTTGAAAAGTGTTCTTGACTTTCACCATTCTAAGTTGAATGGGGAGGTGGTTATTAAGGAAAAGAGGTTCTTCAACACCGTGGACTAGCTTGTCCTCCACGTTCCTCTCCTACTTTGGTGCTAGCACCTTTTGTTCCTCTTCGGTCATCTAAATGTGGTGTTTCAAGCTTGTTTGGTAGTTCCTAATTATCAATAATTTCTTGACCAATTTTTTGTTTAGTGACTTCTATTATCCTTACTATTATATTTTGTAATTAACTGAATTACAATCTTTTGATTTTCTTTGTTTGTTTTTGTTGTCTAAATTTGTAAATTTCTACTTTTATTAATAAAATTATAAGTAAATGTATTTTATAAAAAATAAAATAAATCATAACAAATGTAATTAAAATAAGAATCACATAAAATTGAACAATAATTAAAAAATAAAAAATAAACTAGAAAATAATTATATAACTTTAATGAACCCCACAGAAATCTAATTAGCCAATAGTTAGCCGATAGATATTTAGTTGCTGTTGCCAAGTGGTTCGCTGTTTCAGTATGTCAGATGAAATCGATCTTCGAAAGCATGCAGGATTTCCTCTGTCAAGCATGCAAGCAGATTTTAATTGGCAACCAATAATTTCTCTTAGATGCCTGCAAAAATCTTGTGTCGAATCGAGCAGCGTTAAAATCTCGATATTTTTAGAATGTTTGATTTGTCATAGAAGTAGCAGCTGCATGGAGACTGGTTTTGGTTCGTCTCATTTTTTAAAAAGTTCTGCTTTGGTGGGGTTCCGTAAATTTTTTCCTGCTAATTCTGCCCATTCTTTCTCATCGGCACTGTTGACAGTATGACGCAAATTGTGCAGAATCTGGAGGTACGGCACTTGCCCTGGTTTGAAAGAGTTATTTTTTGAAGATTCTGTATACGGTCGGCTCATTTTTTGTGGTTTTTTATTTCATTCTAAAACAATTCTGTTTTTGGCGCCCTTGATTTTGTATTTCGTGGAGCCAAGTAGGGAGTCGGAGAAGGCACCAGTAAAATATTGTTGATCGCCCACTTTGTGTATCCGTTGATCTTCTTTTTCGTGTTGAGAAAGATCAGTCGCCTCTGGGACTAAAGAGGGGCAAGCTCTTTGTGTCCTTCAAGAGCCACAAATTTCTTAGCCAGAGCTTTGTGTATACGTCCAGGTTGTGTACTTCCATCAGGTATGGTTGTTAAATATTCATAAAGATAACCCATTGATTTGCCTATGGACTTCTTTTTTATTATTACGCCGCAGGCGTTCCTTATTTGAAGTTAACCGAGCTAAATTTAACTATTGACGGCTGATATTGTCTTGCATTGTATGCAAGACGATTGAATTGATCTGCGCTGTTAATTTTCACCGAGTTTTTTTTCACTTTTTATTGAACGCCGAACAACATTGAATTTGTTCATCGCTTTTACATACGCTGGACTTCCAAAACACAAACAAACTATTAGGAGGAGGGATTCTGCCCAGAGAGGAGAATCGACACCCATTTTTCTGCTAATTTGTTCGAAAAAATTCGATGGATCTGCCACGGGGAAACTGCGTGTCATTTTCGCTTCTGATCTTCTTTGTCGCAAAATTCATGAATGAATTCTACTGCTTCCTCTTCACTTACTCCACCCTCCTCAATTTGAGCACTTAAACCACCTAAGCGAGAGGCTAAATAAGGGTACAACTTGGAAACTGAATAGAACTTTGAAACTGAAAGCTATGTAGAGATCCCATACCTTTCCTTTAATGCTGTAGACATTCTGAAGAAGATAGGTTTTGCCTATTCCTCCAATTCTAGCCACTGCAATAATTGGAATACAGGGATTTTCCAACAAAGCTTTAGCGGGCACTCTTCCTTCCTTCTGCATTGGGGAAAATCTGGTTCCGTGAAAGCTGGATCCAAATCCTTGACATGCCCGATCCTTTTCTCTTCATGATTGTGTCCTTTCACCAAATGCCAAAACATCCATTTTTTTCTCTTTTAGGTTTTCCAAAGGTTTTGGACTACAAGTAATGTTGCAGAGAATATTGTGATGGATGTCTCCTACTGCAATATTTGTCAATGTTATGGATGTCTCTGTTGGTTATGAAGTACAAACCACTTGTAGAAGACTGGGTTTTCTAAACCATTTTATTAAGAACACAGAGGGTTTTTGACATGTTATAGTTAACACAACAGAGTATTGCTACAGCAATAAAGAAAACATTTGATTCATTGAAAAGTATACAAGTATTACAATGTTTTTAATGTTTTATAATAGCGATGCTCAGAATATCATTTCTTTCTTAAATAGAAAGATACTAGTCAGATAAAGAAAAACAATGCTCTATACTTTGTATGTACAGCTGCTGGAGATTTTTAGGAGTTAACACTTGTCGTACCACATTACAACTGCCAATTTTTTAGAACATATTTACATCTGCCATCTGTCACCTAAATAAAAAAGACAGAAAAAGCAACAACTGTCCATAATAAATGGCAGTGGAAGATGCTATGTGTCTTCAAAAACATGCGGTGTCATTTAAGCATGAGTGTCTTCAGTCTCTAGAAACAATTCTCTGGACGCTTTCATGGGGATGGCACAAGTGTGAAGGTAATTCATTCACTCCCTGTTTTAAATCTGTGTGAATAATAATTTGCTTTAATTGTTAATGAAGATGGCCCAAAGAAAGCACCAAAGTATGGAAAGTTTAGACAGAGGTACAAAATGATTTCCCCATCATTCTTCCCAACACGATGCATTGGAATCTAATGCATACAAACAGAGTGAAAGAAGCCCAAGGGTATATATTGCATAATGTCGGCACTGCAACTACTGTTGAACTGCTGACAATAACATGAAAGATTTGGGATAATTATTTGGGTAAGAAATTTGCGTGAACAATAATTTGCTTTGATCAATGATGAAGATGGTCCAAGTGAATGACCAAAGTATGGAAAATTTAGCCAAAAGGCAAAAAACGTTGCTGCCCCCTAAAGAACCAATACTTGAGGTGGACAAAAACTATATCAACATCCTCAATTCATGAGAATTGTATTCTGTAGTGGTAACCGGAAAAGAGGGCGCAACAGTATTCTACTTTTTGTGTGATTTCATCCTGGCACATTAGCAAGACTTAGATGCAGCTGATCTTAAGTATTTCCTCCCATAGCTGCATTTCCTCCTATAGCAAATGGCTTTCTTTCCTTGTTGATGTCATGAATGAATTCTCTTAGCAAAAAAAAAGAGCCCTACCCTCGCAGGTGCTCCCTGCTATTCTGTGGATATATTTTGTAAATTGAATAGAATATTCTTTCCAATTTAAAACATAAAAGTTATTTCTTAATAAATTAAATCGACCTTGGCAAACATATGCAAAATCCAAGCACTCTGTTACCTCTCAGATTGCCAACAAAGAATGCCAGACACAATCTGCATCTTTTAATGTCACTTTGCTTCAACAATGGAGTTACATGGAGTAAATAGTAGTGTTCCATGGGGACATGTCCCCTAGATCTTAGTGATGAACCATAGGACTTGGGGCTTTGGAAGGAACATACCTGTTTGTTTTCAGACCATGGCAAGCAGATTCTACACCTTAGAAAATCTAGTCCTAACTGCAAAGAGCGTAAAATGAAAAACTCCAATCAAAACAGAAGATCTGAGTATGTTAATCTACAAACACATAAACATGAAGAGTGATAGTATTCACAGATCTGGACTCTGAATACTGCATCTATCTTCTATTAAAACTGAGAAGAAATAGACCGCATTGGAATACAATTTTAGAAAATAGATCCTATATGCATCATGATTAAAACTAAATTAATGCCCTTTAAACATAAATAGACAATTGCACTATGAATCTAAGAGAAACTAGATGGGGTGTCACATTAATTGTACAACTACTGGAGTGGCGCTCAATTCGACTGAACAATCAGTCTGACTAATCTATCAACCTAGTCTAGCAACTAATAACATCTAATCAAAGTAGATGAGACTCAGTTAGTTCTACAAATCAGTCAATTCTCACATAGTTAACTGGACACTCATCTCAAAGAAGACTCACTACATTGTTGGGCCTTATTCTCCTATATAATTATGTCCTCTCCATGCTGATCTCTTTGCTGCATACTGTTTGGGTTTGGTACTTTCACTATTGTGCCATCACTGCGAGAACACTTGCCAAACATCTCAAGGTGAAAAGTTAAAACTCTAATATTCCCTCTCCGTGAGGAAAGTGTTCACCGATCCAAGTTTCTCTCTTAACATCTGAAAGTCCCCCTTGGCCAGGGGCTTTGTTAAAATAATAAAATGTCAACAATCTGGGAATTTGAGGGTACATACTTAAGTACCGCCACTCCCTACAGAATTTTGTCCCAGAGGGAATGTTATCAAATGTCCATATGCTTAGAGCAATTGTGAAACTTGGATCGGTCTAACTGTCCATACGATTCTCAAAGAGCCTGATGCTACTCTAACTATCTGATACACTATTGTCAGCTTCAACCTCTAATTGGTTACTTTTGCTTTCCTCTTGTAAAGCTAAATAACCTTGCAACTAGTAGATGCTGCCGCCATTGATTCTACCTCTACTGAACTTGGTGCTACTGCTGCTTGCTTACTGCTGAACCAAGATTTCATACTTTATCCAAGTTGAAAAAAATTCCTGAAGTCCTCTTGCTTGTGCTAGCATCACCTATCTAGTATGAATCCACAAAGCCATGCAACATTAACTCTCTATATACAAAATACCTCAACCCATAATGAAGCGTGTCCTTCAAGTATCAAAGCACATGCTTTGCAATAGTCTAGTGGATTTGCCTTGGCTTAACCATGAACTGGTTCAATTTATCCATTGCAAAGGAATATTATGATGGGTATTCACCAAATAAATCAAGGAGTCTATCAACTAGCTGTACACCAAAGAATCCATCAAATCTGAATTTGGATCCATAGTCAACTTTGGGTTCATAACCTCGCAAGCAGATAGGGGCTTACAATCCATCATCCAAAATCTCTTTAGAATCTCTGTCGTGTACTTATCTTGACCAAGGAATACCTAATAAACAAGGAGGCTAACTCCCTCTTGCACTATGCTATGGGCTTCTCACTACCACCTATAAGGATAGGGTCATGAATGTACATGACCACAACTAGTAGATCAAATTTATCAAACAAATGGCAAAGATTAGGATTTGCAATACTATTGGTAAACCCCAAATTCAACAAGCACTCATATATATGTGAGTAGCAAGCATGTGGTGCTTACTTCAGCCTGTACACAGCCTTCTTCAACTTGCATACATGGGTCTCTTGCTCATGCACCTCAAACCCTCTAGGTTAATTGATACAAAGACCAATTATAATAAGATGCAAGAGACATAATTACCTAGATGGAAGTATATCTTGTAGTTGGAGCAAAGGTCTTGTCCTTATCAACTCCCTTTGTTTGGGAGAACCCTTATGCAATGAATTTGACCTTGTACTTCTCTATGCTCCTGTGTATTGCATGCTATGCCGTCTCCGATCACTTGGAATCAATCATTGACTTCCCTTCTGGTCTTGACACAATCTCCCAAACATTATTTTGCATAATGGAGTGATACTCCTCTACCATGGCATCATGCCACAGTTGCATTGAATTTGCCTCCTCAATATTGGAATGCTTTGTATCAGTAATGGAAGACATCATTATGACATAACTCAAATTTCTTAGGGGGATGACTGACTTGGAAAGAAGTCTTTGGTGTTTTTTTTCATTCTTATGCCTCTTGTAATGTCTAAGTAAGTCATTTAGGCCCTTGGCTATACTAGAAGGTAACAAGGTATTTGCTCTTGCATTGGAACCTAGCTGAACTACATGTGATATTGGCACTTGGGACAACAATCTAGTCACTCTCTTCAACCTTAATAGTATTAAAAATGCTAATCACGGTAACTAATGTTTTAATGCTTAAATAAGCATTAAATTAATTACACAAAACATTGAAATTCAAACTGCAGAAATGAACACAAGTATGCAACAATTTACACCTTCAAATCTGCTTTGCATTCCTTCAAAAGATTACAAGGAACCTTCCACAACTGTCAACTATAGTTGCACGGAATTATCACAAGGTATCGAATTATTGAACTTATACTTTGCATCTATCTTTATACTATTTAGCTAAGCCTAAAATATATAATCTTCCAAAATAGAAATCTTATCTCACATAGGAGATGACTTGGAAGATAAGTCTGAATGATTGGTGTTTATCTACACCTTATTAGACTTAGTTGACTAGATAAAAGAATTTCACTTTAATCACCAAAGTGAATAACAAAATAGAAATAACTTGAACTACTTGCATGTTCACATTGAACTTGTTTAGAAGTTCTGAATTGAGCCAAAAAAAACTCAATACTCCGTCTTAGTGAGGAAGGAATTCTGCACCAATCTAAGTTTGTCTTTGCATGCTTCAAACTTACTTTTGCTAAGGGCTTGATTAGAATATTGACTAACTGGTGATCTACTGCTTCCTAAAGGTTGGAAGACTCAATGATGTTACTCATCAATGCCTTGTAGTTAGGAAACTTCTTTAGAGGCCTACTCTCATTGAATGTGCTCTTAGGAGCCTCAACATGCTCTTGAGCATATCTCAATGTCTATTCAAACTGTCGAGGTCTCCTAATAGAAGAATAAGGGGCTGAAGTTTCTCCCTCCTGAATTCAAGGTTGTTGTCTTGAATTGGAAACAACTGGAATCTTTGGAGATCCAACCTTTGGAGCTTCCTGCTCTTCATCCTTTGATTGCATATAGCTGAGAAATACATGGTAGGCAATGATTGTCTCCAATGGCAAGAGTAAATATAATCAAATAATAAATAAATAAAAAATGGTAGGCAAATTTTTATATAGTGTCCTTTATATGTACATATAAATTAAGAAATACATTCTCAAAGGATATGCCAATACCCTAGTGCAATTAGAATACGCTTGCAATTATTAGAACATTTACATTTGCAATAACCCTAAATAAAAGGGACCTACAAATGAGATGGACCTATCTCTTCCTCTTTCTATCCTCCCCTCTCTCTCTCTCAATCTCCCTATCACTCCCTCTTTCTATATCTTTCTACTCTTTCTTTCCATCTCCATCTCTATCTTTATCTCTCTCCCCTATCATTATCTCCTTACCTCTCCTTGCATCTCTCTCTCTTTCTCTTCCCCCTCTATCTTTCCTACTATATATATCCTCTTTCTCTTTCCACATATCTATATCTCTTCCTCTTTCGCGTTCTCAATCTATCTCCCCTATTTCTCTCTCCCTCTATTTATCTATCTCTAATTCTCTTTGTTTGTTTGCCCCTCTGTCTATCTATCTCCCTCCCTCTCTCTCTCTCCCTCTCCCTCAATATCTCCTTAGATCTCTATCTCTCTACCCTATCTCTATCTCTATCTTTGAACTCTCTATCTATCTCTCCCTCTTTGTATTCCTTTACATCTCTCTATGTCTTCCTCTATATCTCCCTATCTCTCTATCTCTATCTCTCCCTCTACCTATCTCTATCTATCTATATCTCTCTTCCTCTCTCCCCCTCTATCTCTAAACATGTCTCCCTCTCTCTATCCATCCATCTCTTTCCCTCTCCCTCTTCTTAGACCTCTATATCTAATTATCTTTGCCTCTATCTCTATCCCTCTCTATTTATCTTTGCCTCTCCTCTGTATTTATCACTTCCTACCTTTATCTTTATCTTTTTATCTCTCCCTCTTTCATTCTTTCCCTCGGCCTTCCTCTCTAGATATTTATCTCCTCCATCTTTATATCTTTCACTCTCTCTCTTTCTCTCCATATCCCTCTCCTTCTCGATGTCTATTCTTCTCCTTCTCTCCATATCCCTCTCTATCTCTATCCCTATCTTTATCTCCTTACTTCTCTCTTTGCCTCTCACTCTTGCCCCCTTTGTCTCTCCCTCTTTTTATATCTACCTCTCTCTTTGTCTCCCTCTCTCCCTATTGTAGGTATAACATGAGCCTGTTGGTAAAGGAGCCTGATTGTTTTCCTGATTCATAGGTTTGATTTCAATTGTGTTTGGTATCCTTGCAAATGTATGCATAGTTGATTTGAAGCTATCATTTCTCTATTGAGACCTTTATTGCACAAACAACATCATTTCCTAAGTGCACTAACAGTTGACCTCATATTTTGCACAAATGTACCTAAAAAAATTGACTATTTTTCTCCAGATTGACCTTCCACAACTCTTTATCTTGGCTACGCTTTCCTTACCTTCTGCTTGGCACTTGCTGAGGACCTCCATCATACAAAGAGAACCATCAGACCTCAAGGGCATAGTAGTGCAAAATGGTCTTCCTCCACTTTCTCCATTAGCTTTGATAAGTGATAGTTGAAATAGGCATCTGAGAGGAAGCCTGCAAATTACAGAAGCTACTGAAAGCTGACTGTGCAGGGGAATTATGAGGAGGATCCAGATGACCCCTAGTCCCTATTGCTGAGTGGGGTGAGAGAGAGAATGCAAGCCAGCTATTATTATTGCTATTATTCATGGATTTCATTACCATCCAAACCTTGCAGTTAAGTTTTTATCAGAGGCCTCCTAAGTTTCGACACCAGTAATACACTAGAACAGCCTTAATTGCTGCTTACTCTCAGTTTCACCCAATGTCAGCCTTCCGTGGAGCATAAAACTCCAAGTTATAAGCATCTCAAGAGGACAGTGAAGAAAATTCTGCATTAATACAAATCTTGAGGTGACACATTAAAAGATAAAATTATCATGGACAGCTCATAGACATTGAAATAATTACTGGATAATGAACATAAATAGTTTTTGAACCTTGTTAAACGTTTTTGCTGCCGATTTAGATAGATATTCATTTTAGCCTAAAAATGGGCCAAGAAATGTTAGCTTCCCACGAAATGGCTTTCAACTTCATATCTTGCAATATAGATTATATGCATGTCTCCCATAGAGCATGTTGCATGTCAGTCACCCTTTTGCTAATGAAATTCTCGTAAGCCATTTTTCTATTTTTTCGTGTTTTTCTGATTGCTGCAATCCTTGCAGTGCTAATGAACAAACATGAAGCTCAGTACTGCATTTTTGTTTGACAACTGATCTAAGCCTGTATCTTTATCTTCATCCTCATAGATCAATGTTCTTATTTTTGTTAGAGGAATCTTTCTAGCAATTGTACTTATCGAATAAATCGTGGTGTGATAGTAATGGCAGGCAGTTGTGAGACAGTAACCTAGATTCAAACCTCTCTCACCGAGATGATGCAGCAAGGTTGTGATGTATGGTTTCAGAAATACTATGAATGGGGTCTGATCCTGTTCCACACTGCATAGATGGACATACAATTTATTGCATTGAAATTGTAGCTTATTTGGTTGGTGCCATTGAACCCTTATGGTCTGGAAAATCTCTTATCATTTATTTGCATATGTACACTTTGTCACTTGTCCATACCTGGTTGTGAGTTGGTTTGTTTCAATAAAAAAAGAACAAAAAAATTGAACCGCCAAACAGTAAGCTCCAGATTCAAAATATCATACTGCAAACCTGATACCCAAATTATGAAGGCCAAACATAAAATCTTGAATATGAGTTACAAAATCACTCCAATTGAAACCAATTGTCACTAGAAACCATAAATATTAGTAATCACAATTGTCTCACCACCAAAAGAAGCTTAAAATTAGGACAACGTTATGTCTTTAAGCAGATTGGTTCTTTTGGTTTGGTTAAGAAATTTTTCGAGATTCTTGATTTGGTTGTCCTTCTTTCTTATGTTCAATTCAATATAATTTTAAAAAGATGTCACATCAAATGAGCTTAAGCAATAAATCATCATGGTTTTATTATGCAGACGTGTTACATCTCCATGAGAAATGTTTAAATATACAAATATTGACTGCTAAATCAGGTAAATAACCATGCAAAGTATACAAGTTTGAATGTTGAATAAGGTAAGTCAGTCTATCCAATTCGTTTAAATGTATATCTGATTCTCTTAAATGTAGAAATATTGAATGCAAAATCAAGTAAATTGCCATAGCTGATTTATTTAAATATACAAATGTTGAATAATGAATTATTAGAATTTACAAAAGTGTACAATATCCAATAAGGCTAGGTACAAGTCCTGAATGAATTTGACAGAAAATAGGATATTTACTTAAAATATGAAATATCCCAGCCAAGATATATGCAAATTTTCTGATTTTTGCAACACAAATTTATGCTCTAATTTTCCAATTTATGAATTCTGCTCAAACCCCAGTGTGCTGATAACAATTTCTGAGTTTATAATGTGTTAACATCAGCTTTTAATCTTCCCATTGACATCAAAAATCATAACAGATTTGTCCAACCACAAATAGGAATGTAATTATCACAAAATTAGGGCATCATTTTGTGTTATGAAAAATCAGAAAATCGCACAATTATTGGTTGGGATATTTCGGGGAATGAAGAATAGGCCAATTCATAAATCTGATTGCTTGAATTATAATGTCAGAAATGGGGACATTACAAAATATATAAATGTTAAATACTAAATCAGTGAACCACCATATCCAATTCCATTGATGTAGAATCTAAGCCAAAGAATGCCAACATGGAGAATCTTGGGCAATCTTTATGATTATTTAAGCTGCTCAAAGGAGCTACTATGCCCTTACCCAAAATTAATGGTTTTGTGAGAGATGAAGGTGGATTGATTTTAGGTTAGAAAAGTTGGGTTATAGATGAAAGCATGATTGTTATGCTTTCAAATTAACGGGAAGTTGAATCAAAATAAAGCTTTAACTTAATAATATGGAACTTCGAAAGTATAATTTTATGGGTAGAATTTTTTCCTATTTTCATTATAAAGATTTATAGAAGAAATATGGCGAATTGTTTTCTTATTTTCATTAATATTTTAGTGGTATAAGCTATTAATATTGAAAGGTTAGCCAATGAAACAATCACATATTGTATCTTTGTTTGTGTAGAGGGAATTAAGAAAATGTATAGAAATGTGTTATTGATTTTGGCTTGTAACGAAAAAGCATGCCTAACCCTAATAAATATTTTCTTTTATTAATTCTAGTAATTTTTTTAGGCTGACCTAATTAGGATGAAGGGGTGTGCCCCCGCCTAATTATGTCTAAATAAAAAAGAGAAAGCCTCCTGAAAACCAGCATAAGCTGTAATATTAATTCATATTATCATATTTAGTTTTTTGGAGGTCACCTGCTCGAAGTGGTCTAATGTTTTATTGCCTTTGGCCTTTATTTCCTTGAAGTATCCTAACAATTTATTTTGACGCTGTCTCAATAAATGTATTCTCAGCCACAAGTATTAATTTTGATTGCTGCCTGTTTCAGCATGAAAATCCATTGGCAACACCATTAGTGGAACCATTTGTTTTGATTTGCTTTATTGTTGTTGTAAATGTAAATGATGGAGTTTTTTGTTGGGAGGATCATTTCTAGCTGATACTTAACCATTTACTTTTATTTTATATTGTAAGCTTTTGCTTTTGAGTGTGTATTCCAATTTGTTCTCTTTTTCGAGAAAGCTTTCAAATTTTCAATAGACACTCCAAGCTATTGGAAGTTATCAGACTGCATCTTGTTTGTGATAACTTTTTGTTAATTTGCATATGACATTGGAGTAGTCTGTCTTGATTCATTCCTAAGTTTTTGTTATCTTTCTTGTAGTTGATGAACATGGCGTTGGAATTGAATAAGCACCATGAAGAAGGTAGTTGCATTACTTATTTAAACTTATTTGGATTTCATCAAGAAAAGATACAGATTTTTTAATTCTAAATCCTTTTTCCGTTTTGTTGAAATGTTGTCTTCTCAAACAAAATAATATTCAGATTAAGGTCATATAATGCGTATAATATTTTGAGATTCGATAAACTTCTTGTAGAAAGTTGTTGCATTGTATAAATTATGTATATGCAATGTGTATCCAATCTTGATTATTGATAAAGTTCCTTGAAGTAGGTATGCTCATTACTTTTTTTAAGAATAATAGGAAAAGTAAATTTGAGTGCTAGATTTTAACATGTTGAGCTCTTTTTATGTAGTGAAAATTCTGAGTGTGATAATGCAATGTGTTTATATTGGATATATTTGACACTTGACTCTTGCATTTTTATGGGAGATCAGATGAATCATCCATCCTTATAATGCTTTTGAAAGATGGCAAGCAAATCGGTCAAGTTTCATGTTCCAATTCTCCAGTGAAAATGTAAGATTATCTTGACAGGTTATGTTTACAAGGTAGCACTGATGGCTGGATTATTTGAGTTGTTTGATATGTTCGGTGCATTAGAAATACATTTTAGTTCTACCTTCGATGATAAAACTTCCCTTTAGGCGAAATGGCAGAAAAATTCTTCATTTATGTAAAAATCAGTTCTCAAATTGCAAGAGTTAATTTGCTTCAACAGCTGTACAATGAGATGTATATTGAAAGATGCATGCCACCCCAGCTTTAATGAACTTGCTCATCATCTAAGTGAAGTTATATATGTGAACAATTTATTCAGATAGCATTTAATTTTGCCTGTTCTTACTTTTATGTTTTAAGATTTTGTTCACTAAGTGACTATATTTAAATACCTTTACAGCCTTGAATCCTTGCACGTCAGGGAATTTACTCCTGCAGCTTACTATCCGCTCAAAAGTTTGCCTCATGTTTACTTTCAATTGGCTTACTATCAAAATGCTGAGTGGCAAAATTTTCTTACTGACCTCCTTAATAAGGATGAGGTGAATATCTAATTTGTTTCCCTACTTCGCTGTTTATAAAGCATTTGTTTATTTCATTTTCATCATATCAACTCATTATGCTTCCTATTATATAAAATAGCCAGTGAGAGAAGTGGCGCTATTTGATTTTGGTTGCTGCTGCCATAAGATGGGGTTTACTTTGTTTTGTTAGCAGTAATTCTCATATTGAAAGTTTTGCTACTTCCTTTTATTTTGAAGACCCTTATGTAAAATGGCTGGGCTTAACTATCACGCATGTTTGCAGTCAAAACTTTCTATATGTAAAGATGTGTGCACAGTTGCATGATGTATAACGTATGTTTGATGCAATCAAATTGGTCCTCCAATTTTGAAAAGATGATCTGAAATTCATGTTTATGGTATCTACTATAGGTTGCAGTTTGCCAACATCAAAATTATGAGTTCTTGATAACACCTCCTGCCAGACAAGATCCAGCAAATTGGGATTATGTTGTTGTTGCTTATCATTTTACGGAATTACCCAATAGTGGTGAAGCTGTGGAGTATTCTGTATCTCACTGTGCGCTTAACTTCTTTTATATACAGCATGGCCTTCACGAAGGATGGGCTTTTGGTGCTCTTGCTGAGCCGATTGATATTGCCAGGGATGCTAATGCATTAAAGTAAGCTCTAAAAATTTAAGCTGAATTGGTTGTTAAATAAGGTTCCTATTTTGCATTTTTAATATGATTATAAATTCAGATGTTGAGCTGACTGTTTTCAACAGGTTGCATATATCAATTCAGATGGAATTTTATAAAAGGGCCCAACAAAATATACCAGTTCTTTCTCTTATTGATGATGGACCGGGTATGTCACATTCAGAAATGAAAATGATGGTTGGACTTGGGTGTGCATGCCCCACTGAAGACTCTATGGATCGTATTGGAATATCAACATATGGATTTGGATTTCTGGTAATCATTAGCCGCTGTTCCTGACTGGACTGCTCATTGATTATTTTTTAAATACATGAAATCAGTTGTCTTTGTAGACTAATAACATTAGATTTCTATCATTATGGATAAGAAGAGATGTCTTAACCATGATAGCCTGGCCTTATGGACTCACCATCCCAAAACGGTCTGTCCTTGTCTCAAAAACTCAGAGAAACACTAATTATTGAAACTTCCAATAGGCATATTAGGCTGCTTATCTGCGTTCTTTTCTCTTAATGAAGTAGTTGTAATGGAGATCTTCTGGAACAGTGTTATGGAGTTGGGCGCATTTATAAAATGCAAACACCTCATGCTGGTCAGTTGGTTTGACTATGATTCTCATCCTGGAAACACACAATTATGACACAAACACAAGCATAAGATAAAAAGTAATATTAAATTTTTGCTTCCTTAAATTTATTTAATAAGAATAAGAGATTGATTAACATGAAGTACAATTTTTTTGATATTTTTAAATAACAAACAGTTCAACAGGCAAAGGTAAATTTTGTCCAATAAAATGAGGATAAATATAAACTACTTTTGTTTAACCGTTGAAATTTTTAATGTTTAAATAGAGCACATTTGTAGAGTCTCTTTTAGGGAATGTGCATCCATGATGTATCGTGTTCATAAAATGTCTACGCATACATTTTTATAGTCCATATGATATTTTTTGACTTTTTTCTACTATAACATGTGCAGACAGGATCCGTGCAACTTGGAAAGGATGTAGTTGTTCTTACTCAAAGTAAAAAAACTCGGTCAATAGCATTTTTGTCACATTCATACAATGAAAAAAAGCGAGTGAGATTTCTCCCTTGTGCATTGTTGCTGTAATGATTGAATATAAACCATGCCCTTGCATTTTTGCATTTGATGCTTTTTCTCTACTTTTTTTAGTTCTCATGTTTAAACCTGAGTGTTGTCAGGGGATATATATTCCAATTATAACCTATCCGAAGGATGGAGGATGGAAGGATTATGACCTTGAGGTACATAGCAAATCTGAAGCAGAGGAACATTTGAAATCCATTATGGAGTACTCGCTGTTCAATGAATATTCCATCAGATGCAAGTTTGCAAGCTTTGGAGAGAATGGCAATGGGACACACATTTATATCTACAATCTAGCTCAATGGCGTTCAGAGTACTGTTTAGCCTGGGATGAAAAATGTGACGATGACACAGATTTTAAAAAGAAATGAGACATATGGATAAGGTCAAGGAGGGTGAGGAAATGGGAGGGTCAAATTAGTCGAGAGGTGAGTTAATGAGCTTTTTAGCTGGTTTGTGTCATCATTTCTGTTTTAATTTATAATTTTTTTTTTTTAGTATGTATTTCTTTTGCTTAGCCTTCTTCATTATCTCTCTTGTGCTCTAACCACTTTTCCCACTTTTTAGTTTTCCTGATTTATAAGTATTCTTTGAGGTGTTTGGTGCTCAAGAGTTCAAAACCTTATTATATTGTTACTTCTTTGGCATGTTCAGCAAATTGAAATTTTGTGTAGATTGGAAAAGGGTGTCTTCTAATTCACCCTGTACTCAAAACTTTAAATCTGAAATCTGTCAACATTGTGTTTGAATTTTTCCTTTACAGTTAAATACTAAATAGTAATTAAATTTGCATATGTTAGTAGACAAGTGCACTTTTGGGTTCTTGAGGTTGCATGTATTTCTCATTGACAGTTAATTGATTCTCAGAAAATAGCTGTAGCAAAATCCTCTTGGTTACTTCTGAAACATTCTAGAACCAAGATGTCATTGAGCTTCTTAAGGATTTATATAGGCTGTAAATTCCAAACCTTTATTCATAGGTGGATGGCACCTCCATGTAAACTGGTCATTCGATCATAGGATAGGGTCTATTCTTCAGGATGCTTGTTTTAGTATAATGATTCCTTTTCAGTCCACTTTGTCAAAGTCTTATCCAGTTCGTGAAGATTAAGGCCAAAAGCAAGCTTTATGGCTTGTTCAATGCCAATATGTCTAAATGTAAAAAATTGCATCTTCCATGCTTGTCTTAATTTGATCTTTTGTGCACAAAGGGAGGAACTTGCAGACGGAGGGTAGCTTATTTCTTGATGCAAGAGGATGTATCTCTCTTTAGGCCCCTTGCTCTCATCAAAGAAAGAGATTTTTCTAGTAAACGTATCTAGGTACCTATATATAACAAAAAATCTTACTCAGGTTTAAAGTGTTACATTATGTGAGTGGGAACATTGTTAAAGAATTCTAGATTGATGTTTTGGTTAAAATCCGTATCCACGAGAGAAAAAATCTAGTGTTTATATCTTTAGCTTAGAGGGTTATAGAACTACCAATCTAGCTTTTCTTCTATTCAAAGCAATGTATTAGGAGAGTGAAAATGTTTGCAAAGATTGACGAAGGACCAATATCCAGGCATAAGAACATTTTTGTTTTCTTGCTTTATCAGTCCCTCCCACTCTTGAAACACCTTTTGGAAGATACAACTTTAAAGGAGGTCTTGGACCTATGGATTGGGTTATTTGAAGATTTCTTGTAGGTGTTATCACTAAAATATGCACGCTTGCTGAGTATAGAACTCAGCTACTTTGTGAAACATAGGGACTTTTCCAGGTTGTGTGTTAGCTATAGTGGGAAAGAACTTGTAGAGAGGGCTGGTCCCCCTTGGTTTTTATCACCTAAACTAAACTATTTACTACTGTTGCTGAGAAAAGAGTGACGAAGAATATAAAGGTGAACTTTGAAGTGATTTAGGAAGGTGAAAGGAAACATAGAATGAAACCAAAGACTAATAAGATGATCACCAAAATGATTTCAAAGCCTATATTGCTATTTGGACACTTAAAATGATCAACAATTTAAGCCCAGAATATACACAACTTAGTAGTTTGTATGTCTTTGCAAAAGTGTTTTATAACTAGTTTTAGTGTGTCAAAGATAGTGTTCAGAAGGAGCTATGAATGCTATCACAACTTAAACTCTATTTTTAACTGGTTGACACAAGTTATGATCTGTAAAAATACATACTTTCTGCATAAAGGCAATGAGAATAGGACAAAAATCAAGGGGAAAAGATATCACCACAAGATTACATCAACTATCTTGAGAGATTTGCACAATAAACAACAATGAGAAGGTAAAATAACTTATCTTTATTGATCAAAAGTGTTACATACAGCCGTGCATGCTTGAAATTGGAGTTACAAAGCTGCTCTAGCTTGAAAGAACTTAGAAAACAAGTTACAATACAATGCTAAAAGAGCAAAGAACTGCTGAAAATTTGCCATCAGGGTTCCTTATAAGCTGCTTAACAGCTTGCTGAATAATAGGAATATGTTGGTGCAAGTGAATAACATGTGTTTGCTTTGGTTTTCCGGGTCAAACCTTCTTGGGCATCCAAAACTTTCATCCCTATTTTCCAGCCTAAGTCTCTTAAACAGCTCCTAAATGCCCTCAAAAGGTTCAAACTGAGTCAAATAACCACCCTATATTCTCTCCATCTGTTTGGCACAATCCACCAAACTTCCCCTAGATGTTCTCCAACTACTCATAATTGCTCATTACTTCCCTAACTGCTGGAAATTTCCTCAAGCACATGCGAAAAAAATTGAAACAGTCAAAGTCTCCTAGGAAGGTGTAGGCGGTTCTTTTTAGGACAAGTATTTGACACTTGTTTCATTTATGAAGGCCTCTTTTGTCCTTTACTCTCATTAACCTTAATCGCTGTTACTCTCTCTAAAGAAATGCTAATACCTGCACTTTCACTTCATATGAACCTTTAAACTGCTCTTTTGATTGCTTAGACTCCTGTAGCATTGTGAGAACAAATCTTCTTAAAATGTGATGGCTGTCCAGTTGTAGGACTACTGTTCACTGTGTCTTCTTGAAGTTTTGTTAATTTAGTTTGCACAATCATTTAAGGTCTCCACCCAAGTCACCTCAACCATGCACTGTCACGTTGTCACAAGTCTTGGACATCCTTGCTGCCATGTCTTTGCATCTCAACATGCTTCTAATCTCTACAATCATTGCATGGACTGTCAACATCTTGCCACCAAATATCATGGCTCCTCTGGAGAATGTCATTGGGAAGATATAAAACTTTAAGACCGTCCCTTTTCTGCCCTCAAGACTATTTCTCCTTGGTGACATTGTCATGCCAAAACTGTTGTCTGTGGTTATCTCAAGATTGTGATTAAATGTTGTTGTTACTGTCCATTGTTTCTTATGTTTGAACTTCATGCACTCTTGGATGAAGGGGCAGGGTTGGTGTTATGTCAGAAAAGGACTATCTACTATTATACTCCAATAGACCTCCCTCTTAACCTCTTTGATGGTTGTTCTTAGTGATTGTTGGGTGGCATTGTCTTATCATCTTTATGGGCTGTTCACAGACCTCTTACTTGTGTTTGGTGCTTCAAATCTGCCATATACTTTGTCTTTTCCACTTGAAATTTGTTCACTATCTACTCTTTTTCTCTTCTTCCTCTTCTCATATTCCATGGATATCTCCTCCTCTTGTACTGCACTTCCCAACAGTTAATGAAACTCTTCTTCTTCTTCATCTTTTTGATAGGAAGATAGAATTACTGCACTACAACAAAATAAATCTGACATATTTGGAATCCCAATAAATTAACTTAGCAGATTTTTGAAAAGATTGGGGTTCTCCCTTGTTGGAGTCACTCCAACCTGTTTAGATACTGCATCTTTATGTAAAGAATCCTGAGAAGATACCTCCTTTTAACTGATGGTAGAGACTAGCCAGAAATAGATTGTGCATTCAAATTGGATAAATGAGTTTGCATGAATGGGGCTCCCCCAAGTAAGTCATTTTCAAGGATATTTGATGCAACTGGAGCACTAGAGGTGGTTGGTCCTGAAGACGCACTCCCATACAAAGCCATGAGATCAACTGGTGAACTACTAGTAACAGAAGGCCCTCTAGCTTCTTAAATGGGTCATAGGATACTTTCACTACAGAGACATCTTCTCTTAAATCAAGCAGGTCTGGTGGAGGTGTTGTTGTAATAGTTGGGGAAATATTTTCATGCTACTAGGTGCAGAAGTTGCTGTGTCTATCTGAGTCTTCTCTGGATGGACATGGTTAGTCTTTTTATCAACTGGTTTAGAAGCCTCTACAGCAGATGCTTTCTTATCATTTTTTGAAAATCATGATCTAAATAATGAAGCAGCAAGCTTCTGCTTCTCAATAGAAACTTCAGTTTGCTCCCTTTTATCCATATGTCTTGATTCATATGAGCTCTCTCAGTTCTGCATATATGAACTGCCCCTTTCTACCTTGATTAGGACTGTCATGGCCTTCTGTGCACTGTGACTGTGTATGCTTGTGAAGGAGACTTATTTCATTTGGAGAATCTAAATGACCATCCTCAGGATTTCAAAGACTATGCTCTTTCAAGCTTATTAAATAATATAAGGTTTCAATTCCAAATCAATTGTGTTATATAAATCATGTATATTTTTACCCCAGTTACACGTGTGATTGTTTATAATCTCGGTTAGTCAATCAGCCCACATATAATGGGCAACCAAAAATAATTACAATATTAAGCCTGATCATAACCGAGTGAAGGTACTTTTGGAAGAGGTGAATTACAAAAAATAGTGATTTTTCTTGTCATATGAGATATGAGCAAGATCTCAGATATATTTAGTAAATAGATAGACCAGGGCAATTCACATCATCTGGGTTGCATTAGCTTTAAGTTGCTCTTGTACCTTATTTTCTTACTGGATTGTCCCAATCCCATCCACTAAGCCTTGGAAGTCTGAAATGTAAAGGGAACAATACATCTCTAGCTTATTCTTACATTTTAGTTTCAGTTTAAATTGCTAAGCAACCATTTTCTAGAATTTTTTCATTAATTCAACTTTCCAGACTTGAACCAAAGACAATGTGCAAGGTTGAGATCACCTTTATTGGAAAAAGCATCACACGTTCAAAAAGGTTTAGACCACCTTTAACAAGCATTTACATGACTAAAATATGATTATTCAAACTTTCTTTATCTTCCATTACAAATCAGAATGTGAGTTTTGAAACATGTTGTCTTTAATGTGCGTTCTAAATTAATCAGATGATGTAACTCATATATTAAGTTTGATCGGTTTACAATCCACAGTGCACACTTCAACCCGCACAAGTTGCCAAAGAAAAGAAAAATCCCATTTTCACAGCAGTTGACTGAAATAAAACAAAATGAAACAATGAATTCTATTAGAATCAATAACACCAAATGGTAGTATGATCATGCAGGTACTGGAAATCAATTTGAATAGAAATTCAAATTATTTACAAGATTGCATATATCAATCTAACCTGCAAAATGTGGTGAATGAACTTTAGTGCCCATACACCAGGAAAGGGATGTTGATTCTAAATAAGTTGAATAGATCAGAGTCAGTGGGCACTTTAAATAGTACTCAGAGTGTAAGGGGATTGTCAAGCTCACATTTATTCCTGAGCCTGGTCATATAAGTCAAATGGAAATACTTCCCCTTTAGACTTCTACCTGCCGAATTGGCAAAACCCAACATTTTACCTTAACAAAAACAATAGTTTGGTCATTGCCACAAAACAAAGGAGTATAAAATTTGAATAGTATGCACTTTAAATGGAAAGAAATCCCCTTCCAATTTCCATCGGTAGAATTGGAGTCTGGCCTGATCATTAAAACAAATAATCTTTGCATTTTACCTTAATAAAACCAATCATTTAAAATGATAAATTCATTTACAAACTTGAAATAGAATGGTGAGCTGAGCCAATGGAGCAGTACGGGTTTTTCTCACAGAACCAGCCACCCCCTGCTAAAAGCTGTGTATCGTACCAATCTGTGAATGTTGCACATACTTCTCTACCCCTCTATCCACCCCACCATGTTGGAGTTGCTCCGAACTATTCAGTGACCCAGCTGATCCTGTCACTAACTGTGCCCTCTGAGGAGAAGTGACCCCTGCCTCTAACACAACTCCCACCCTACCTGCAGAGACAGAATGAAAGGCCCCTTTAGCAGCAGCCTCTGTCAGCACTATTACTATCTTCTCAAAAGCAATGCCAAAAGGGGTGAAAAAATATAGTCCAAGAATAGATTGTTCCACTTAAGTCAAATGTATCCTCTGAAAATTGCCATACAAACCTGCCAATGAATTTAATTTCGCCAAATTATAAAAACAAAAAAGCTTTCCCAAATCCGAAATGTTGCTGCAATTTGAGCAGCAGCATGACAACAAACCCTAATTCAAATAATTTTTTTACCTGTCCCAATAAATAATTTATGTTTTATCCAATGAAAACTCAAATTTCCAAACAATTCAAAGACCCTTTTCTGCCCTTTGCTTACCAAACAACGCATTAAAAAAATCACCTATTCAACCACAAAAGGCCCCTCACTTTAGTGCTCATACACCAGTAAAAGCCTTTTTCAGTTGAACAAGAAAAAACCCATTTTCACATCAGTTGACAGAAATAAAACAAAATGAAATTATGAATCCTATTAGAATCGATAACACCAAATTGTAGTATGATCCTGCAGGGACTTGAAATCAATTGGAAAAATTATTTACAAGATTGCATATATATCAAATCTAACCTGCAAATTGTGGTGAATGAACTTTAATGCTCATACACCAGTAAAAGCCTTTCTAATTGAGGCTGTGAGATTCTGGTTGTTAGCAGATGAACAGATTCAAATCAGTCTGACATAAGACCATCTGAGAATTTGATACCATCTAAACATTTGGCAAACATTTGAGATATGCCCAAATTCTCGCTCAATTCAAACTCTATAAATGCTGACAGAATTCCTAATCTATAGGATAGATCAAATGCAGCCATTCAATTTAACATTTCTTGTAATATAGAACAAGATTGTGAATAAAACAACATAGAATCAAAACTACCAAGACAGTTCAGTACAGAGCAAATATCATAAGTTATATCCTTGAAAAATTTCTTCATTGAGACAAAAAATTACTGATTCGATACAGAGTAGCAGTTGTATTCAGACCCCAAAGAATTTCGTTCACAGATCATAAAACATAAGCAACAAATCAATTGGCCAATCCATTCCTGCACAAAGGGATGGCAGAGGCCATCCTTCCATCATTTGGGAACAAATGGGTTGGCTTCATAGTGTAGTCCCATCAAAAACTACCTTGCATCTCCATAAGGGTGATATCCATTGACAGATGACAAAATAATAGCACCATAAACCTCCACGTTCTATGTAAGTATAATGGGCTTTGAACATAACAGATAGACAGAGCTTGATCATGGGCAATTGTAATTAAACAAGGACTTAACCAACTTGTCAACGAATGCAGGAAGATATAGATAAAGATAAAAGGTAAAGAAAGTCCTCTGTTCATTTTCGAAACATTGTTTGCTTCAACCTCATAAACCTAATGGAAACACCTAAAAAAAACAAAAACATTATTTTCGGCTGTGCTATTTCAATATAGCTGTCACCATCGGAAGTGCGGGCAGTAGGAACCATTACAAAAACTTATCTAAAAATCAACAGTGATAATTTTCATGCTGTCCTTGATTTAAGTGTGTGTTTTTATGTTTACAGATGCCTGCCATTGTAGTGGAATGCCTCTAGGCGTAATTATAGATACCCTTTAGACATTAGGTGAACAGAAAACCAAATATGTTATTTACTAATTACTCATTGGGCATATCCCATTGAATCAAGAGTTATGTCCACCACAAATTGGCCACTCTATAACCTTGATGCATCATAATTTCAAGTCCTTAAATGCATAACATTACACACACAAGTTTTACTTTCAATGTGTAGCAATTTTAATTGCTAAAGGCTTTGTATGAGAATATTACAGTGTAGATTATTTAAAATTATTGGAATTTTAAGGTAAAAAGCTTCTCAAAGAATTATGTGTTCCAATTTTAAGTTAATATCATGTCCTTAAATATATAACGTTACATAGAGAAGTTTTACTTTCAGTTTCAATGCTTATCAATTTTAATTGTTAAAGGCTCTATATGAGAATATTACATTCTAGATGATTTAAAACTATTGGAATTTTAAGGTAAAAAGCTTCTTGAAGAAATATGTATTCAATTTAAGTTACAAGGATGTATTTATGCATACACATAATGTAGATATGCATGTATGTATGACAAGAAATTACAGCAGTGTAATCTTAACCAAAAGTTGATTATAAGGATCACCTTGGATTTTTTCTCTGAACAAAATTAATGGAATTGAAATGAGATGTCATTTTAATGCATGTTAAAGGGACAGATAGGTACATTGCTCACCAGAAGACTAGGTTCCAATGTACTCCTTTTAAAATGCGGTGGGGTACTGCTGCTGTTTCTTGTCCTTATGCAATTTTCAATTGACAAATTGAATTTGTTTTATGTATACAAAAGAGATAGCACTTTGCTTTGTGTACATTTTTGCATTGCATGAATGCCACATTCATGTTAGCATACAACTCTAAATTTTCATTATTTGATCCGGTGCTTTTAGTCTTTTTAATCTTTTTTAATATGCCACTAAATGGATTTACTCTTATTTCTTATGTGTATTGAGTGTTTTTGTTAAAAAAATGCTGCAGGTACCCCTTGATTATTCTCTCCATGCCTACTTAGAAGTTATATTCCTTAATCGTTGAATGAAAATATATGTACAAGGGACAATGGTATGTTCCACAACTCTTACATTTGCTTTAATGAGCAAGCCCATTTCGGTTTGAAAATATGGTACTAAGTTCCCAATTTACATAAGGCGTGTTTATTAATTATTTTTATAGATGATATGGAATATTATAGGTTATAGTACACCTACTTACTAAGTCGCTCAATAAGACCAAGGTTGTAAGGGATGTACTCATGGGTAAAAATGTTGAGCTAACTTTAGGGCGAAGTCAAGTGGAAAAGGAGAGAGGTAACTGTGGGATATTTTTATATTGGCATGGACGGCTTATTGAGGTAATATTTTTATTTAAGATCTGGTTAATTGATCAACTGTGATTTAATGTTATATTTTTGTAATTATTATGTTTTAAGAGTTTGAAGATTAGGTTCAGAGCTATTATGCTATCTTGCATTAAGATTATGTTAATACATAATGATTTTCAGAAAGAAAGTAAGACTTTGGTTATTAGGTTAGTGCATTTCTTTAGAGTACGATAACATTTTGAGATTATCTTGTCCTTTTGTATCTTCTGATAGGAAAATATTTGTTTTTGACTATTTTTGTTTGTCTTTATATAGGCATACAAAAGAGTAGGAGCAATGGTTCATATTGCAGATGTGCATTGTGGAATTATTGTTGTTATGGATGTCGCTAATATCATTGTGAGTTTTAAAGAATTAAATTATATTTTCATAAATAGCTACATAATTTTTGTTCTTCCAGTTTCAGATGGATTTTCATTCTGTAATTAAAGTTCTACTGACAAATAATGTAGATTAAGTTAAGCCTCCTTTGATAGTTATTTTTGATATTTCTTAGAACTTTAGATCAGAACTAAATTATTGGAGCTTAGCTTATATATCTCAACAATGGATGGTGTGGCATGGACTAAGGAAGACGTTTATGGCCATTGGATGATGCAGAATGATAGAGGTGAAGTTTTGATTGCGGCAACCAAGCAACATTTCCAGGATTGTTACACTTTTGATATATTGGAGGAATGGTTAGGATGCAAGGCTAATGAATATTGGCATGAAAATTTTGATACCCTAGAATTGGTAAGTGATCACATTAGCTATAATAGATTGTCTATTTTGGTTTATGAAAATATATTATTTGTTTTTGGTACTTCCCACTTCACAAATGATCTATATTGAGACAATTGTTTCTAGGTTGATTGTTTTCTGTTCATTAAGATATAATGAAGCATGCTTGATTGTGAAATATAGTGGATGTAATTGCACGGTCAGCTTCGAGAGACTTCCTTATACTTCCAAGTTAATAACTACTAGCACTTGCATCAAAAGTAGGTGCAATGGTTACGCTGATAGTAAAATACATGTTAAATAATATATCAGAGAGTACAAGTCAAAGGATGGAATTAGAGATATAATTTATTTAATAATTTTATTATATAGGATAATATCTAGAAATAAATACATTAGATTTATAATATTGATCTTTGATTTATATACTTGTATGTGTTTTTGAATAAAAGATAATAAATTTATAGAAATTTTCACACTAAAGTGTTTTCCCACTATAAAAAGGTATGTGTCCAGGCACAAAGCTATGCAATTATAGCCACTTGATTTTTTGTTGCATTTAGTGAGAAGAGCAAAATTGGGCAACTAAGCAAGATGAGCATATTAGATAGCTCTGCTCGACACCTTGTTCAAAAGGGCATCATGTTGCAAAGGTTCAAATTGAACTGTATTAAGTGCTCAATAATATTTTCATTTGGCAAGTAACTATGAAGGTTGGCAACTAGATACAAGAAGCATTATCCTACGTGGTGTTGTTGGTAAAAGACTCTGGCTCTTAACTGAATTTAATAGCACATCATAAGATACAACAAGAAATAGTGAAATAATGGGTGTTGGTCAAACCTACCATCATGGTATCTCACAAGATGGAGAGCATATTCATACTTTAACCTCTTTGAGGAGTAGTTGTTTGAAAATTGCAGCACTAGTGGCTGAGAGTGCAAGAAATGTCATTGCACCCTGTGTTATACTTATTAATTGGCAATAAATGAATACTTGTGTTTGCGAAATGAAACAAAATAAGGCACATGCCCTCACTTTAGGGCGAAATTAGTATTTTTAGGCAATTTTTTGTTTAAAAAATGCTAAAAAAAGTTTCTTGTTTTTGGGCCGCTTGGTGGAGCTTGCATGAATCCAGAGCCATCCAAGCGTTAGATTCAACACCGAACTGGACCCATATGGGTGCAGTGGGGGGTGTCTTGGACAAACCAGTAGCATTGTGGAAAAACATCAACTTGGATATGTTTTCTTTTTATTAGATATAGAAGAAGCAACAAAATAGAGCTTACATATCAAATGTGTTACAGTTCTGTATCAGCCTGTTACCAGTATATTCCAGTATACTTCAGATCACTGCCTTTTACAATACTACAACATGGCCATTTACAACATAATTGCAAAATTACAACATATAGAAGGGATTGACATGCATTGTAATATCATTTATCAGGGATATCTATAACTATATTGCTAAGTAATTTATGTCTTTATCATTATCCATTGTTGTTTCCCCTGTACCTGCTTTCCTTAGTTGTAGACTTCATGTTCACTAGGACTTCTGCTGCTCCATGCTCGGTAACAGTGATTCCCCCCTGCCTGGGGTTGCTGCTCCCTGCCCCACTTGCATTGCCTTTGTTCCACCATTTAACTCTTTCTGAAACTCCTGGAGTGCCCTTAGGAAGATCTCCACCACCCCTGGATGTCTGTTCTCCATTTGCATAGAGACCGGCCAGATCCTGTTGTTCCTTGTTGCAGATTGCATATATACTGATTGAATGCCTCAAGTGCCAGCTGCTGCGTTGTTAAAGACCTCTTGAAACTGCCTCAACACCTTTAGGAAAAATTTCGAGTCCTCTTGACTGTGATGCCACACATGAGATTCGCCATCTGTGACCAAGGTCATGAGTTTTATCATCGAAACCTCCATTACCATTGCAATTTGCATCACAATGGAAAAATATGTGAGTCCTTTATCGGACTCAGTAAGTCCCCTTTTATTCCCTTGAAACTTTTCCTCATTCCTAGCCCTCCATAAAAATCAAAGAATCTCAGTGGTAATGCAGTCCCAAAACAAGAAGTAATTCTTATTCAATTTCTTGGAAGTAAACATAATCTCATGCCAATTAATGCTACCATTTCGCCAAATTGAGAGTTCATTACAAAAGATGTTCCAAATTTCTTTAGCATATAAACATTCAAACAAAATGTGCAATATTGTTTTCGGAATCCTGCAAAATTTGCAAATGTCCACATTAGCATGATTAACCTTAAAAGGAGTTTTATGGAGCAACAGTTGCCAGCTGAAACAAGCCTTCTTAGGCTCCTTGATATTCTACCACACAAAGGAGAAGATTTTTACACATTTTTCATTAGAGAAATTCATGCCCCAACAAGCATTTAAATGGGCTTTAACAGAATCATCTTTGGTTAGTTCTCTATAAATACTTTTGGCTTTAATTCTAGCAATCGGAGTACCATCACTCCAAACAAGATCTTCAGAAATGTTACACTTTTCAATAGATTTCAAGTGGAAAGTAACATTTTTATAGGAGTCTAAGATAGCATTATAAGTTATAGCATTAGCATTGTCAAGATTAAACTCCTCAGTAAGCTTGTCCAAGGGTTTGATTTGCCCATCTTCAAGAACGTTATGAAATGTTTGGAAGCCGCATAGACTCCACTTTTTGGCTGAGCACCCTTGCAGGAGGGCCAAAGGTTTGGAATTATGCAACAGGTTCCACCACAGAGAACATCCAGAATGACATTTCAGATTATCATTTATAAACAAGTTACAACACTTGAAACCAACTTTATGCTTCACCAGCTCCCAGGCCTTCCAAAGGCTTTTTGAAAATAGGGGATCCAACAGGAGACATTGGAGAACTGTTCATAAGAATATCACAAAGAGGCAGATTTTTCCAAGATTTATCCTGTTTTGGGGCGACAAGTTGAATATTGTTCCTTCTTAGGACCTTCTAGGGCTCATTGCCAACCATTGCTTTGGCAATCCATTTGGCAGCTAGAGCAATGCCTTGAGTTCTCAAATCCTTCAGACCAATTCCACCATTGGCTTTATCTAAGCAACACCAAGACCGTTTGACAGAGTGCTTCTTCCTCTTTCCTTTCCCATCCGACCAAAGAATGTTTCTGAGTTGCTTCTGAATCTCATTGACTTGGTAACTACTGAAGAACCACACAGAAGCAAAACAGATGCTGTAAGATGAGAGAATCTTTTGACAAATTTGCAACCTCCCAGCGAAGGAAAGAAAGTGCCTGTTCCAACTTTCTAGTTTTTTTTCCTATTTTAGAGCTTATCCACAG
The DNA here is from genome assembly GCA_007258455.2 of Sequoia sempervirens. Classification (NCBI taxonomy): domain Eukaryota; kingdom Viridiplantae; phylum Streptophyta; class Pinopsida; order Cupressales; family Cupressaceae; genus Sequoia; species Sequoia sempervirens. The sequence goes on along the minus strand of VDFB02000015.1, from coordinate 304,370,268 downwards.
CCACATCTCTTTTAGATTAGGACTAATTGCAAAGGGAATGCCAAGGTACCTTACTATCTTGCTTGGCCCTCCCCACTGAAAACCATACTTTTGCAACCAAGCGGGAAGGGGCTTCTTCCCAGCCAATAAAACTAGATTTAGCAATTGCTATGCTTGCCCTAGATGCCTGGCAGAAGAGATCTAACTTCCCCATTAGAGCCTCTAAATTAGCCTCCTCCAAGTCCAAGAAGATGGTTGTGTCATCAGCGAACTGGATATTAATCAATTCATTTTGGTTAGGAAAAGCGATACCTTTAACTTTGGGGGAAAATGTTTGATCTCGTAGCAGATAGTGGAGGGCATCAGAGGCAATTACAAAAAGTGCAGGGGAAAGAGGACAACCTTGTCTTATGGACCTGCTCAGGGTGATTTCATCTGAAAGAGAGCCATTAATATCCACTTGAGCCACCACATCTTTCAACAATGTATCCACTACATGGCAAAATTCCTTTGGAAAAATTGGATATGTTTTGACATTAAAAGTTTTAAATTTAACTAAGATGGGAAAGAGGTCTAAAATCAGACCATCTGAAATTAAAAAAACTATAAAACTAGCATACCAAGTAGGGTTTTGAAGTAAGTTGAACACTTATTGTTATGATTGGGTCAAAGCCTTGTGGACATCAAGACAACATTCTGCCACCTTTTCAAACATTTCAGATCCACATAAGCTTGTGTTTCTGTGCAAAAACCTAAAATGCTATAATGAGGGCTGAAGAATGGGCCGAGCCTCTTTCACTACCTGCCTTATTCTGGAGCTATGCATTAAACGTTCTGGGGAAGATGGGTTCGTGATGAATCAAAAACCCATTAACAAATCAAATCATTGAGCCACCATTGACTATGGATTTATACTGATAAGGAGAAATAGGGACATGCAATGAGAAATGCTACGAATCGTTGATAGAGGAAAATAGAAGACTACAAAAAGAGTTATAATGGAGACAAGGATCAGGTACCCAGTGAAGGGTAACCAATCCGAGTAGCTCCCATACAAACTGATTCCTAACAGTAGCAAGGAAACATATCAATAAATCTATAAAATTCTAGCACAGTATAATAATAGTTCATTACTTCACTTGAACCAATATCAAGGAAATGTGGTATAGGCGCTAAGACCAAGACACCCATAAAGTGACCAAGAAATTCATGGAGATTGGCTGAGTTCTCCTCATTTTTAACTAATTTGCTATTGACTGATCCCCACTTTTAGTGAATAGGGATCTATGTATATATAGGTCATGAGGATTCCATGCTAGCTAATGAAAATAAGCAATAATTATTGGATTGTAGTGGGACAGTTAGGAGAATTTGATTCTCAAGACTGTTGTCGAGGTGCCTAAAGTAGCTGCCCCTTCAAATAGTAGTGTTGGGTAATGAATACTCAAATTATGTCCAGGATAGGCACTCAGAAATAGAAACTGTCAGCTATAACCTCTAGTCAGATTGAATGAGTGACATCTAATCTAGTTGTCACCCTGCAACCTGTCAGTAGTTGGTCAGGATGGATAACTGCCGCCAGATATATAAAGGTAAAGTAACTATGGACCAACAAAGGTTAATTTCTTAAAAACAATCACCCAAATTAGGCGAGGCACCCATAAATGACAGCAAGGGAGTATGTAACTCCCTTGATTTCAAATTAGATAAGAAGTGCGTGCCAAAGGTATACCTAAGGCAGACCAACCAAGAGTAACCAACCACACCAAGAAAGCGCTTGAAGTCTGAATTCTTTGGGTTCCAGCAGAATGAGTTTAGAAATAGAATATGATGTTAATGATCTACCACAATTACTACACATAAAGGGATAAAGCCAAGAAAAGACCTGAAGTGGGTCCCAATAAAGTGATTAGTCAGACAAGATGGCCCATAAAGTGTGTGGACTACAGAAGAACACAAAAGCGCCAAGAAAAGGAGACCTCACAAACAAAAACAAAAACATGAGTAGCAAACAAGACCCGCAACACAAGAAAATGAGACAAAAAGAAAACTAAAATAGGTAATGTTTATGGGTGAGTAGGATCACATGTGGACCAGATGATCCTGCATCAAGTTAGCACAACAGAGGTATGTAAAAATTGCAGTAGAACTTATGAATGTATAAGAGATGTTTCCGGTGAAAATAGGTGGCCGTAAGTGAATTGATGTGTAAAAGATTTCAGTGTGCAACATGTCGAAGGCATGGGACATAAGTGTGAGTTGTCTTCTGTTTGACTATGTCCTGCTTTTCAACACACACACACACACACACACACACACACACAGACACATATATATAATCCAACATGTAAGGTGCAGGAAGATTTGGCATGTTTTTTATAGTTGGAAGATTTGATGTAGTAGAAAGAGAATACCTAGTTTTTAATTCCCATGAGACTATTCTTGATTGGGAACAATTTCTTGGCATCCTGCTACTTTCGTGGAATGAATTTGTTGTCCTGCAACTGCTGTCATGCCCTTCCCTTATTAAGTTTGGCCTCTCAACATATCTTTAATAAAGGTGTTTATTAACCATCTTTAAATATAATTAATTAATAAATATGTAATATATAATATAAATAATAAAGATAAAATAAGGCAAAGTGAATTTCAAAATTTAAATTTTCAAAAATCAAAATTTGAGCACCCAATTTTGGGATTTGATCCATCCTCTATCTTGTGTAAGTTGTTGTTCCAGGGTGCTATTTCCTCTCATGCAAGAATATCTGAACAAATTGAAGTTTCAGCTTCTAACAGCTTGAGGACGAAACCCTTGTTGGTGCAATTAGGTTGGGATGAAAACCTCAATCTGCTTTCTTTACCTTCACTATCCACCTTGTGATTATACCTAACTCGACATTCATACATATGCAGCTATGTTGCCAAATCAGCTAGAAATAGCCCCATTTTCGGGTATGAGTAGTACTAGAATTGGGTACTAATCGGAATTGCCTACGGAATAGAGCTAGGTTCGGTGTTTTTAAACTAGCATTTTAACTTTAATCTAAGTTGAATCCATCTTATTATTGGCAGATTTTGTAATGCATTGTTAATTTTTTTTAATTGTTTGATAGATAGGTGAAACGCTTGTATAAGGTATTTCTTATGAAGCGTTTATTTAATATGAAAATGGTAGAAGGTGGGTTTGTTATTGATCATTTAAATGAGTTTAATACGGTCACCAGTCAATTAACTTCTATAGAAGTAAACTTTGATGAAGAAGTTAGGGGTCTTATAATTCTGTGTTCTTTTTCTGAAAGCTGGAATAGCTTGGTAATGGCTGTTAGCAATTCTGTTTTTGGTTCAAATACATTGAAATTTGATGATGTTGTTTGTGTTATTTTGATGAGGAAATTCGTAGGAAAAGGTTAGGTGGAACATCTACGTTAGGTAGTGTTTTGAATGCAAAAAACAGGGGCAAAACAAAGGAGAAAAGAAACAATTCTGGAAATCGTGGAAAGTCACGAGGAAAATCAAAGGACAAAAGGTCTCAATCTAGAGACAAGAGGGATTGCTGGTACTGTGGTAAGCCGGGTCATTTAAAGAAAAATTGCTGGTTTCAGAAAAATAAAGACGGAGACAAAAAGGAAGTAAAGAGGCGAATGTGGTAAGTAATAAATCTGACGAGGATGTTTTGATTTTTTCCTTTGATAATGCTGATGATTCTTGGGTGTTAGATTTAGGGGCTTCATTTCATGCTACCCCCCATAGAAGTTATTTTCTTGATTATGTCCAAGGGGATTTTTGGTTGGTTTATTTAGGAGATAACGAACCCTGTTAGATTGTTGGAAAGGGAAGAATCAAGATTAAGTTGCAGAATGGAAATCATTGGCTACTACGTGAGGTAAGACATGTTTCAAAGTTAAACAAAAATTTAATTTCGGTAGGGCAACTAGATGATGAAGGTTGTGTTGTTACATTTAGTGATAAAAATTGGAAGGTCACAAAGGGTGCCTTAGTGGTAGCAAAAGGTGTGAAAGTAGGCACCTTATATCTTTGTACAGGTCATACTGTTCCTTCTACTTTAATTTTATACAAAAAAAATGTCAATGTTCAGGAATAGTTGCTGCAGTTCAGCAGGTAGAAGATTATACAGTTGCTGTGGACTCTGAATTAGCACTATGGCATAATAAACTTGGGCATATGAGTGCAAAAGGTATGAAAGTACTTCATTCAAATAATGTTTTACCAGGTCTAAAAATGTGTTAATATGGATCTCTGTGAAAGTTGTGTGTATGGAAAACAAAAAAGAGAGTTTTCTCAAGGATGGGAAGCAAAAGAAAGATGGGAAATTGGAGCTTGTGCATACGGATGTATGGGGACCAGCTCAGGTATTTTCTCTCGGTGGCTCTCTGTATTACATTACATTCATTGATGATGCGATTAGGAAGGTATGGATTTATTTCCTCAGGCATAAATCTGATGTATTTGAAACTTTTAAAAAATGGAGAAGCTTGGTTGAGAATGAGATGGGTAAAATGATAAAATGTCTCAGATCTGATAATGGTGGTGAGTATTGCAGCAAAGAGTTTGAAGATTATTGTTCCTCTAATTGTATTCGTAGGCAGAAAACGGTTCTAAGGACTCCACAAGAAAATGGAGTGGCTGAGTGCATGAATAGAATAATAATGGAGCGTGCACGAACTATGAGATTGTATGTTGGGTTGCCTTTAAAAATGTGGGCAAAGGCTATAAACACTGCTGTTTATTTAATTAATAGAGGTCCCTCTAATCCTTTGGGTTGTGGTGTTCCAGATGAAGCATGAAATGGAAGAAGAAATAGACTCCTTGTTGAAAAATCAGACTTGGGAATTATGCAAGTTGCCTGCAAGTAAAAAAGCTTTACCAAACAACCTTTGCATTTAGAATAGCTTGATGTTAAAACAACCTTTCTCCATGGTGATTTGGAAGAGGAAATATATATGGAACAACCACAAGGATTTGAGGTCAAAGGTAAGGAGAAACTAGTGTGCAGATTGAAAAAATGTTATATAGCTTGAAGCAAGCACCTCAATAATGGTACTTGAAATTTGATAGTTTTATGGCTGAGCAAGGCTACAATAGGGGTAATTCTGACCATTGTGTTTATTTTAAGAGGTTGAATAATGACAACTACATTATTTTATGTTTATATGTTGATGACATGCTTATAGCTGGATCTACCATGGATCACATAAGTGAGCTAAAACAATAGTTAGCAAAATCTTTTGCTATGAAGGATTTGGGGGCAGCAAAACAAATCCTTGGTATGAAAATTTGTAGAGATAGGAAAAACAAAAAGTTGTTTTTATCTCAGGCTAATTATGTTGAAAAGGTGTTGCAGAGATTTCATATGGAGAATACAAAAGCTGTTAGCACACTTTTGCCTAGTCATGTTAAATTGACTAAGGATGTGTCCAAAGACACAAGAGAAGGAAAAAGAATGTCCAAGGTACCATATGCTTCAACTGTAGGCAGTTTAATGTATGCCATGGTATGCATGAGACCAGATATTGCACATGTCGTAGGAGTTATTAGCAGGTATTTGAGTCATCCTGGAGTTGAGCATTGAAATGCGATAAAATGGATTCTCAGATATTTGAGAGGTACATCCAATAAATGTTTATGTTTTTGGGGGCTCTAATACTGATTTAAAAGACTATGTTGACTCAGATTTGGCAGGGGATATAGATACTAGGCGGAGTACCATAGGTTATGTATTTACAGTTGGTGGGACAACGGTGAGCTGAATTTCTCGATTGCAAAAGGTGGTTGCTTTATCCACCACAGAGGCATAGTATGTTGCTGCAACAGAGGCGACAAATGAGATGATATGGCTGCAAATTTTTATGGACGAGTTGGGAAAACAACAGGATGAAAATTACTTGTTTACAGACAGCCAGAGTGCTATACATTTTGCAAAGAATTCTGCCTTGCATTCTAAAACAAAACACATATAGTTGAGATATCATTTCATTCGGTCGGTGTTGGAGGATGGACAAGTCAAGCTAGACAAGATACATATAGATGTGAATCTAGCGGATATGTTCATGAAAGCGGTGACAAGGGAGAAGCTGAGCTCCTCTTTAGCTTTGGTTGGCCTTCAAGGTTGAATTCAAGAAAAATAGAGCAGTAGGGTCCAAGGTACTTATTTTCAGTGGGAGCTGTAATGGCAGCAGTGTCATCCAGAATCAGTCTCCAAGTGGGAGGTTGTGATGGTGTGGAGTTTGATCAGTCTTCAAGTGGGAGATTGTTGGTATGTGGTGACTAATCATGCTATACTGTATAGCCCATGGTATACTGTACACCCCAGCATGTAAAACCCTAATCTGGAAGCTTCTAAGCTTGTTAAAAAGGGGTTCAGATGGGGGTTACAGTATGAACAAAAACGCGATTATTCGCAAGATTGTAATAGGTTTTTGCACTGGATAATAAAAGTATTGGATGGCTGTGGTTTGGTGGATGTAGCCTAGATTGGGTGAACCATGTTAAATTCTCCGTGTTATGATTTATTCTGTGTGTTTTAGTTTCTCTGTTTACTAAATTAAATCTACATTTAATTGTTAGATATCTGCATTTCTAACCCTAACAGGTTGGCAATGGCTCCCTCCTAGATTAGATTGTGGCTGTTATAATTGGAGAGAATATCATCTATTATAGAAATTGGCTGAAGTAGAACACAAAAATCTATAAATTTCATTTTTTTTGTTCGAATATGGTGAAACTGCATGAATGGATGACAATCCATTGAAAACCCTTGATCAAGAAGGGATTCTCTACCTATCCATGTGCGGTAGGTTGGTTGGTTGTATGAGAATCTAGCTCAGATAGAGATGCCTTGCTCGAAGGAGGCCCTTGGTTTTGGGACGAGGCTTTACTTAGATGTCTATGGCACTTTGATTCTAATCCCCTCATCGAATCCTTTACTGTGTTTTTTGTGTGGGTACGGTTATCAAACCTCTGACCTCAATTTTGAAACGAAGAATGTCTTTCCTTTGTAGGAAAATATCTTGGAAATCTAATTTTTGTTCATGATGCGAGTTAGAATGTCTCTCCTCTATAGGAAAATCTCTTGGAAATTTCATGTTCATGATGTGAGTTAGATTGCAAGCCACTTCACCTTTGCAAGGATTCTTGTGGATTTTGACCTATCAAAAAAGTTAACCACTTGAATTGTGTTGAACAATTGGAAATAAGTTATGGACACAATTACTCAATTACAAAGAGATTGCCTTTAGATGCAAAATTTGTTTTTTCTGTTGGTCATTTAGTTGCCAAACACTTGAAGTTTCCCCTTTCGACCCAAGGCCTTAGTTGAAAGGCTTAGAGTAGTGGGCTCGTGGATGGACTCCAATTATGAGGATGTTAGTTGTTTGAGGATGACTCCTCTATTTTGAATTCTTCATTGGCTCCCCCTCTTATGGGTGACAAGCCCCCTCTTGTTAGCACTGTGACTTCACAAATCCCCTCGATGGTATGGAGTTTCCTTTTGCAAATACTTTGGAGAATTTCCCTCCAAATGCTCCTAAGTCAGACTTTTAGTTTGAGGAAAATCCTTTAGAATCTACATATGTGTGGACCAAGGTGGAAGGTAAAAAGAAGTTATCTTCAACAAAAGGCATTCAAGTCAACAACATGAGGATTCTTCACTCCCATGTAAAGTAGGGTCAAAGCCTTCTAGAAGATTTACAAGCGTCTGTGAGAGGTAAAACCTTATGTTTATCAAAGATTGACAAATACAAAGAAATCTATCAACATTGAATAAATGAGATAATCACTCTCCCTATGAAATTGTTGAGCAAATGTAAAGGGAACAATAACATCACCAAACTAACATGAAATTATAAATGAAATAAGCATGAAATATATTCCTAAACTACTCAAACATCATCTCATAGGGGGATTGGTGCTATTGTGGAAAATAGCCTTTTCCCAACCCCTTTAGATAAGCTAAATGATGAAATTGCTTTGAAGATGATAGAAAGTGCTATGAAGATATGATATGGATTCAAATGACAATGATGCATTTGTGCATGAAATTGTGGAGGATTTGATGAAGAATGAAGCTTTCATTTACGAATTTTCAAATGCTAAGAGTGTTCAAAATAGAGCAATGTGGGATAAAGATTTGACCAATGAGATGAAGCCACTTGTCAACTTGTGATAGGTTGAGGAATGAACACATTTTGGTCAACGTGCCAAAAAGGGGGAGATTAAAATTTGAAATTGAGAGTTAAATGTTGAGTTTGACCTTTGCAAGAGACATGTAAGAGCCATGTAAGGCCTCATAAATGCTTTGTTGGATGTACATGTCCACTTGTTTTTGAATTCAAACTTGAGGGAATATTCCTCAAAGATGCCAAGTTGAGGGAAAATGCTGATTTTAATAAATGAAATAAAATACTTTATTGGTGCAAGTGGGAAAAGCTAGAGGATGTGATGGGTGGTTAGATTAGATTAATCAGGATTAACTTAGCTTAGATGATGTTTAGGTGGTTTTGATTTATTTGATTTAAATACTTTGATTTATTTAAATCAAAAGGGATGGAAAATGCATTTGAGATTTAATTAAACAAGGTTTGATTTATTTAATTAAAAGGGGGATATGAGACTTAAATTAAACAAAGTTGATTTATTTAATTTAAATAGATGACCTTGATTTACCTGATGAATGTGAATGGTGCTAATTTCACGTGTCTACATTTTCCCCCTTTTTGAAGCAATGTACTTGTTGCATTGGTTCAAAGAATAAACTTGCCGCAATCAAAAATTAAAAATTTTCTGATTTTTTCGGATGCCCCAGTGGAAAGAAGTACACTAGTACATTGCCCCCTCGAGAGATCGAGCAAAAAGATTCGATTTGAGGGTCGATCTTGCGATAAAGAGGTTCAAAATGGATGGTTATGATGAGATGATTTTAAGATGCAAATGAGATGGTTTTAAGATGCTTAGAATAACCAATCTATATTATCTTAAACAACTTAAAATGATGATATGATGCTATGATTATGCAATGGATGTTTTATGCAGATGCTTAGACTAACATATCTATACTATGATGATGATGCAAATGCAATGCATGTGAAATGATCGTTGTTTCCTATTATGTATGATATGAATGATATGTGGTATGTTGTCAGTTTGTAGATGCAGGATGGATGCATGATGGATGTATTGGTGATATTATGTTAGTGCAGAGAGAAGAAAGAAGAAATGAGATGTTGACAAGAGGATCCAACAAGTCCATGATCTGACGATACTTTATTAGAGATGATGATGATGATAGATGACGATGATTTGCTTATCAAGGATTGGGATTTTAAAAGGGCTACTTACCTTATGTTTGATAACACACATAGATACGATGCATCAAGGTATAAAGAACTAGGATGGCGTTGTACCTAGTGCAATGGGCTTTGACTTGACAAATAGATAGGAGTATTCTTGTTCACACTTGACATACAAAAACCTTGTTAGGACGTACCTAACAAAGCAAGTATTCGCCAAGTTATATTATAAGAACGTCCAACAAGCACAACAGACAAAAGATAATGATCGTTGCCCCATTCCTATCTCTCTAACTCCTTCGTTTGGATATCATCAAAAGGTCCTTAGAATGAGCACAATAAGATAAATGAAAAAAAAAAGATCAAGTACGCAAACAAGCCAATGTTTTTCATACCTTCAGCCAGAGGGATGTGTTTTGATAGGATAAGAATCCAAGGTGATATCCAAAATGATGCCCATTGTCAGAACGATATATCCTAGGACATGCATTGTATAGGATAATGATGGTTTGATAAGTTGATTGATAGGCTGTTAATATAAGGTTGACTGACATGTTTGAAAATGATCAAGAGTTTGATTTTGCTTTAAAGGTTTGTTGTTTGCTTGCTTTTGATTTTGTGATTGAAGTTTGTTTTTCGCTAATTGTTGTGGTTGTTTTTGTTTGTTTTGCCAAAGGATGAATGTGACGATTTGCTTATTATGGATGATTGATTATTTCGAGTGAAAGTGAGATGAGATAGATGGATTTTTTTTCAAATATTTGGATGTTTTTGATGTTTTTGGAATGTTTTGAGGCTGTTTTTGGTATTTTTTGAGATTTTACAAATGTTTTGATTTTTTGATTTTTCGAATGTTTTTGGGCTTTTATGAGATTCTATGAATGTTTTTGGATTTTGTGTCTCAGGGGCTGATCAAAGATTAGCCTTGCCTATGTTTAAGCTCAAAGACGATGTAGTTCAGATTCTAATGTTTTTGATGTTTTTTTGACTTTTTGAGTGTTTTTTGGATTTTTTTTGTTTTTTTGATGTTTTTGGATTTTTCGCATGATTTTGATGATTTGGATATGGATATGTGTGATGATATCAGTGTTTCGTTTAGGACTTTGTTGAAAACCAAGCTAGGGTTGATTGATCTAATTGATGAATTGATTATGATGATAAAATTGTTGAGGATACACAACAATGCAATGATAGTGTTACGCAACACAAGGATTAGGGTGAATATCCCAAGATGATGAGGGATTGATGATGATAACATTGTCGAGGATACACAACAATACCAGGATAGTGTTAAGAAACACAAGGATTATGAAGGATTTCCCAAGATGATGAGGGATTGATGATGATAACATTGTTGAGGACGCACAACAATGCAAGGATAGTGTTAAGCAACACAAGGATATCCCGAGATGATGATTTTTTGATTGGATTTGATTTGTCAGGATTGATGAAGCTTGATTTGGAACAAAAGATGTTTGGATGATTTGATGTGACGTTTGAAGTGCAAGTTAGATCTAACTGATAGTAATTACTTGGATTGATGTTCGATGAAAGATGAAGACTAATAAGGAACATCTTCTTGTCAAAATATGCCATGGGCTAGTGATTTGGATTTTGGATCACAAATGTTTTGAGCAATTTGATTTCACGTTTGCCAATGTTCAGATCGCCACATAAGTTGGAGGATATAGATCAAGATTTATTCCTGAAGCGAGATCTAAATATCTACCCCCAGTGTCTAGCAATGTATGGAATGCCATGGATGGATCATTGGATAGGTGTATGGGCGGATGGATATGGTAATCACACAAAGGATGCCAAGGATTATTTTGCGATAAGATAAGGTGTTTGAATGGAGGAATGCTTTATTGGATAATGTTTCATGGCTCAGATAATGTTGGGATAGAAAATGATCAATAAAAATGACCCATGTCCAGATGTTTACCATAAGCAAGCGTAAAGTGTGGCTAAACTTTGTCAGGATCAAGATAACTTGGACTATGCATGTAGATGGATAAAGATGGATTGGATAAATGGTTCATGGATGAATGGATTTATTATGGATAAGATAGATGGAATGTTGGCTTCATTATGGATGGGACGAAATGTTGGATTTTATTATGGATGGGATGAGATGCTTTCACCTGAATTGGTGCACATAGATGCTCGATTCCACACATGACGTCTATTTGCTAGGTTTTCATCATGGTCTTTCCCAAAGCGCTGCACATGCGGTTTTCACTAGAGGACGATTTTTCTCTTTACTATTTTCGATCCTTTTTTTTTTTTTGGATTTTCATATTTTTGGTTTTTCTGAAAGATTTTAAGCTCATGTTGAATCACAAGGTGTTGCTAATGTAGATGTCCCTATCATGATGTGCCATTGATAGCCTGTTTGAAGAAGTTGCTTTGTTAAGATACGTGCACTTGAATACAACTTTTGGGATTTTTGATCTACTTTATTGATACCAGGGTTAACTCTGTCTCTGTGCACACATCGTAATAGAGTGCCTTTAGAATCCTTATGATGAAGGGTTGTTGCCAATAAATGGTCAATTTGAGAATTGGATATCATGCATGGAGATGTGGATGTTTAGGGATAAGAGATGGATTGGTTGACAGTTTAACACCTTTAACTCTCCAAACTTGGGAAAATGAGCAATGATGGGTGGATGCGGAAGTGTGCGTGGAATTAGAACCAATTGCTTGATACACTTTGTATGTCGTTTAAAAACCCTGCTTTTGCTTTTGTGGACATCTTTGATGGATACATTTCCTTTTTTTATTTTTCCCCATAGTTTTTTTGACTGATGGAGTTTGATAAGGATGATCTTTCTTTGTATTCTTTGGTATCCATGTGTATTTGATTTGTCCGTTATGCTTCTCAACTTCTTTTGCTTTGATAACGTTCTTTGTACTTTGATTCAAATCTTTGTTTCGAAGTTGGTCTCAATTCATGGATGGGGTGATGGGTGATTTTTTGTGCTTCCTATGTTGATGTTTGCTTGAAATGAAGTTGCCCCCAGTATGGTGGTAGTAGTACCTTCATGCTTTGATTTCGCCTGTTTTGAGAGCTCTTGTTTAGAATGCATTCTTTGATAAATGACCACCATAGGGGACGTTTCAATTTGTTGCTCCACTAACCTTGAATTATACTATTCTGTCTGACTTGTTTCCTTGAGCGGATAATGTTGGATATCTGCATACCTGATGTCCTTAGTCTGAATTTGGGATATATTTGATCATGATGTTGGCAACTCAATAACCTGCTCTTTTTGTGTAATAATGTCAGGAGTAAAAGATTCCTGTTCTGAATGAAGATCATTTATGTGTCCATCCATAGAAAGCATCTCATGGGTAGATGGAGGAGTATGTGCTATGTGGATGTGATCATATTTTGTGACATCTTGTATAGATAGGAGAGTGTCCATTAGATCATTATAGTATATTGGAGATACAAATTCTTGATCCTGAATAATTTTGGAATCACCTTTGACATGCTTTGGATCAAGTTCTTGACATGGGTCAATTTCAAAGGAGGGATTGCTTACAAAGGGTTCTTGGACATCATCAGTAGTCATGGTAAGTGGTTCGATATCCTCTTGATCTTTGAGTGGACTTAGATCAAGTGTCGAGTTGAGGATTCTTTCGGCATTTGTAACCATGAGGTCAAAGGGTGTTAACATGTCTTGGAAAGGACCATTGCTAGACCTTGGTGAAATATGTTGATCATGCTGTGGGATAAATTCTTGAGATATGTCCCCTAACTCATAAAGCGATGTAGAGACATTTTCAACATGATCAGTGGTCGATGGGTCATGGATTATGTCAATAGGATCAAATAATTCCAACACTCCTTGAAATATATCACTAAAAAGTGGCTCTTGATGTATGTTGATTTGATCATTTGATGGGGTGGAAACATCTTCAAAGTGCTCAGTGATGGATTGATCTTGACCCTTGTTCTCAATAGTTGTGGTGGAGAGATTTCCAATGCTATCATTGTCCCCAATAGTGATTATCTTTTGATCAATCAGGTCTTGGATGAGTTTTTTGAGTCAAACACAATCTGATGTTTTCTGTCCCTTTATTCTATGATAATCACAAAGGTGCTTCTCATCATACCCTGGTGGTTTTGTTTTTGGTTCTTGATAGTTCTCATAAACATGGGTTTTGATGAGATCTTCTTGTACCAACTATTGCAGGTTTTGATTCGATTGGTCTCCCAAGTGGTGTATATTTTTGTTTGTTACCTTGTGAGATTTGACCTTTTGGTGATTGATTTTGGAGATGTGGTGATTGGTCTTCGAGATGTGGGGGGTGGATTTTTTGCTGTGGTCGATCTTGATATCTAACTTCTTGACATTGGAGATATTGTTCTTGATGTGGTTATGGACACAACTCAATGCTTTGATGACATGGATTAACCAATGGAAGAGTGTATTTAATTTGAAGTGAAGATATCTCTTGGTTCAATAATTCAATTAGTTTGGCATGTGAAGCAAGTTGCTCTAGTGAAATTTGATCTTGATTTTGAATTTGATTCCCTTGATTTGAATTTTGTTCAAGCAAATTTGGGATGTACACTTGTGGTGTTCGCATGGGATCATTGAAAAATTGATTTTGGACAATGTTCTGATTTGGGATGGTGTTCAAATTTGGCATTATAGGTTGAAATTGAACATTGTCTTGATTTAGGTAACTTTGATTTTGCATGGTGTTACCTTGTCTTGGATCAATACATGGAGTCGTTATCGTGTTTGGACTTTGAACAACATTTGTGTGATTCGCAAACATATCTATCCCAAAGTTTGCCAAGTTTGGATTCAAAATGTTCATGTTTGGTAAAGTTGTGCTTGGTATATTCACATTTGGCATGTAGGGATTTGATGGGATGATGTTGCTCCTTTGAAGGCTCATGCATTGGGTGTTTGGTTGATATGTTTGTAGTTTTGGACTTAGATCTACCACCGAGAAAGGTGTTCCAATCTTTTGACTAGGAACACTCACATTTGTTGTACCATTGAGGTTTGCGAGAGATAATGATCCCATGTACGAATTGTATAAATGTGAGTGTTGAAAATCAATTGACATTGTAAGGCTTTGATAGTTTGGTTGGTTTGGATTACTCATGATGTATGGAGCAAGTTTATATTCCATGTTCTTGTGTTTTATGATGTGATGGTGGAGCAAGTTTATATTCCACCCAAATTGGATTTATATCTTCGAGGGATTGGGATAGGGATAATGTTTTTGAGTTGGTATAATGGAGGGGGATGTTGACAAATGGTTTGGAAGAGTGATGAGACATAATGTATTGACATAAGAGATTCTTCTTTCTCTTGAGAAGTTGAAATGGAAAAGGAATTTGAAGAAGTAGACCAAAGTGAATGAGATAGATAGTGTATTGATTGAAGAGATTCTTCCAACTCTTGAGAAGTTGAGGAAGGTGCATGTGTAGTATGTGCAATGGGAAAATGGCAATGTAGAAGTGGATAAAATAAATAGGTTTTGTATTGCATATGAATTTGTGCAAGTAAAGAATGTGATAGATGATGGTGGTGCATATGTCCCATAATCTGCCCAAATACTCAAGATTATGATGTGATGGTGGATTACGGGACATATGCACCCAAATTGGATTTATAGCTTCAAGGAGGGATAGGGATAGGGATAATGTTTTTGAGTTAGTATAATGGAGGGGGATGTTGACAAATGGTTTGGAAGAGTGATAACACATAATGTATTGACATAATAGATTCTTCTCTCTTGAGAAGTTGAAATGGAAAAGGAATTTGAAGTAGACCAAAGTGAATGAGATAGATAGTGTATTGATTGAAGAAATTCTTCCCACTCTTGAGAAGTCGAGGAAGGTGCATGTGTAGTATGTGCAATGGGAAAATGGCAATGTAGAAGTGGATAAAATAAAGAGGTTTTGTATTGCATATGAATTTGTGCAAGTAAAGAATGTGATAGATGATGCTATAAGTGGAGGTTAACAAATGAACTCCAAGATTCTTGAACTTAAGAATTCCATGGAACAAATACAATTGGAAAGAGATAAAAAGGAAAAGGAAAAATTAGATCTAAGTGCAAAAGAACATAATCAGTTAGGCGGAGACATGAAAGGATTATCTAAAAAGGTAGACAAGTCTTGTAAAGAACTTGTTAAAAGAAAAATCTACATTCTATAATCATAAAGAAACTCTCAAAGCTGAGAGAAAAGTGGTTACAAAGCTACATAAAAGTATTCGAGACATTGAAAACTCTATCCAAGAAAGGAATGTTTCTATCCTAAGGGTTGATGAGGGAGCAACTGATCTAAAGATTCTAGTAAAAGATATGAAAAAATGTTAGAAGATCATGACAATGAATAGTAGGGGGTGTTAATAAGTAAGAGAAATGGAGATAAGGAAAAATGTGTTGTATCTTTTCCTCACTCTCTCTACCTACCTCTGCCTCTATCCCTTCAACCTTACCTCTCTCTACTTACCTCTCCATGTCTCCCTTATTTTAGGCTAATATGCATCTAAGAATGAAGGCAATGTTATACTAAATGCCAAATACAACATCTCTTATTACATAAGCCACAATCTCTCCTTCCCTCTTTCTCTCCCTCCTATCCCTCCCACCCTACCACTTCCTATCTCCCTCTCAAGTCTCTCTCACTCTCCATCTCCCTCTCAGGTCTCTCTCTCTCTCCATCTCCCTCTCAGGTCTCTCTCTCTCTTTCCCTCTCAGGTTTCTCTATCTCTCACTCTCCATCTTCATCTCAGGTCTCTCTATCTCCCACTCTCCATCTACAACTGTTTGGTACAATAAAATTGAAATTTCACTTTCTTCATTTGATAAAAACAAAAAAAATGCTCACATTATTCACTTTTGAAAAACACACCCTTGTTAATAATTTCCTTATGAATTTGTAGTGTTGGAAAACACATTGTCCCTTGTCAGTTATGTAATGAAGTCCACCTTCAAATTTTAGAACAACTCTTTGGTTACAGTAAAAATGTCATTTCCAACTGTCCCTTGACAGGGGACAATGTGTTTTGCTTTCTTGATATGATGGGAACAAAAAAATGCTCACATTATTTGTAGTGTTGGAAAACACACTATACCTTGTCAATTATTTCCTTATGAATTTGCAGTGTTGAAAAACACATTGTCCCTTGTCAGTTATGTAATGAAGTCCACCTTCAAATTTTAGAATAAAATTGGAAATAACTAACAGGGGGCGGTGTGTTTTCCAACAAGAAACAAAAAGTGCTCACATTATTTGCAGTGTTGGAAAACACACTATCCCTTGTCAATTATTTCCTTATGAATTTGTAGTGTTGGAAAACACACTATCCCCTATGTAGGAAAAATGCTCACATTGTTTGTAGTGTCGGAAAACAAACTGTCCCCTGTGTAGGAAAAGTGGACAGGGGACATCATTAAAATGTAAGATGTCTATAAATAACTAACAAGGGGTTAGTGTGTTTTTCAACATTAGAAATATAATTTGAACAAAAAAATGCTCACATTGTTTGCAGTGTTGGAAAATACACTTTCCCTTGTGTAGGAAAAGTGGATAGGGGCATCATTAGAATGTAAGATGTATAGAATTAACTAATAGGGGACAATGTGTTTTCCAACATTGGAAATAACAAATAGGGGACATTGTGTTTTCCAACATAATTTGCAGTGTTGGAAAACACACTGGCCCTTGTCAATTATTTCCACAAGGGACAATGTGTTTTCCAACACTGCAAATAATGTTGGAAAACACACTGTCCCCTGTTAGTTATTTCTAATTAATTATTTCCCAGTTGGAAAACACATTGCCATTTTTTTGTTCCCCGTTGGAAAACACTATCAACTATTGGAAAACACACTGTCCCTGACAACAAGGGATAGTGTGTTTTCCAACATTGGAAATAACTAACAGTGGATAGTGTGCTTTCTAACAGGGAACAAAAAAATGACACTATGTGTTTTCCAATAGGGAACAAAAGAATGACAATGTGTTTTCCAACAGGGAAATAACTAATTGGAAATAACTAACAGGGGACAGTGTGTTTTCCAACATTATGTTTCTAACAGGGGAAATAACTAAGTGATTAGACATAGAGGTTTAGCTATCACAGAAATGTGATTCACTGGATAACATTATCCCGAAACCTTTGCATTGTAAACTTACATTAGACACACGCCATAAGGAAACTTCTTAACATTCTTGTTACATGATTAACTCGATTGTTGTTTCTTGTTGTGTATGGGTGTAAGAAATTAGTATCTCCTAAGCGATGGATTCCCTAGGAAATTGGAATCCCCTAAGAATAGCTCATAGCTTGCATGAGACTAAACAAACATAACATTATGCATAATAAAGATAACATATGCAATGGAAGTGCCAAAAACAATAAATATATTTTCATAAACCAAATCAACTGTCTTTGCTAGTGTATAATAGTGATTACCGATTTTAGGGTATCAACATTTTCACGCCAATATTCATCGACCTTGCTTCCCAACCACTGCTCCAACATGTCGAAAGTGTGACAATCTTGAAATTGTTGTTTGTTGCTGGCAACCAAACATTCATTATTGGCATTCTGCATCATCCAATTGAGTATATAAATTGAGGTTCAATAGTTTCCTTCTGATCAAAGCTAATAATACACAAAATAATTCCTCTTTCCTGTACCGAGCAAGAATACAACTTGGAGCATCTATTAAAAAACATAACTATAATTTGAAGAATTTAAATGTTAGAAGCTCACTTTGATATCCGTGACATCCATAACACCAATAATTCCATGACTTATAGTTTCCTTTTGAGCATTTGGAATCATTCCTCCCACTCTTTTGTATGCCTAAATAAAAACAAACAGATTAATAAAATATTTAAATATAAATTCTCTTAGAAAATACAAAAACACAGGATAATCTCAAAATTTTACTATACGCTAAAAAATGTAGTAATATATTCTTAAATTGTTTCTTTCTTTATATGAAACATTATGAATTCATGTAAGATGTCACAAAAAACTTTGAATGCAAATATAATACATTAAATTATATACAATGCAAGCTAGATTAATTTAAATTGTTGTATAATATTCTATTAACTACATTTTAGCCATATTCTCTATTTTCTTTTATGGTTTGTTTTACTCCTATGCTACCTTGCTGATTTGTTTTATTGCTCCACTACCTTATTTTAATCCCTTCTTTAATATTATTATTATAAGCTGACATAAATAGCTTTCAATGCAAACTCAACTCTTAAAAAACATAATAATAACAAAAATATAATTTTAAATCATAATATGTTATTTAAGCAAACCATTAATAAAATTATTACCAAAATATAATTTTAAATCATAATTTGTCATTTAAACAGATCATTAATAAAATCATTACCTCAATAAGTCGTCCATGCCAATATAAAAATATCCCACAATTTTCTCTCTTCATTTCCTCTTGACTTTGCGCTAAAATTAGGGAAACATTTTTCCCCATGAATACATCCCTTACAACCTTGGTCTTATTGAGCGACTTAGCAAGTGGACACGTTTTAACCTATGATATTTCATGATATCGATATAAATAACCACAAATCATGTAAATTGGAAAATTAGTAATATTTTATTGAAATGACACTAATCAATTTTTATGGCAAAAGTAAGAGTTGTAGAAAATACCGTTGTCCCTTAGAACATAAATTTTCATTTGAGGATTAAGGTATATAACTTCTAAGTAGGCATGGAGAGAATAATCAAAAGGCACCTATAACATTTTGAACAAAAAGAAACAATAGACATATAAGAAGTGTGGGTAAATCCATTTAGTGAAATGTTCAAAAATATAAATAAAAGAACAAGTAGTCCATTGCAACTAGACAAAGACAATACATATTTTAAAAAGTAGAGAGTAAATCTATTTAGTGACATGTTTAAAAAATAAATCACTAGAATGGCAATTAGAAATAAACCAAATCAGAATGAAATTTCGCAGTTGTATTCATGCAATGCAAAAATATTTACTCACCAGCACCAAACTATATCCTACAATCCTTGAAAATAGGAAAACTAAAAAAGTAGGGAATAAAAAGGACTCGGCAAAAATAAATATATGGTTTTTTCAATCGTTTTAATTCATGAAAGAAAATTGTCATACTGAAGTTTAGGAACTCACTTCTCGACTAATTTGACTCTCTTGTTTCCTCTTCCGTCTTAATCTTATCAAAACGTCTCGTTTTGTAGCTTCACTTGAATTGCATTCACATTTTTCATCCCAATCTAAAATGTAATCGGAACCCTTTCGGGCTAGATTGTAGACATAAATCTGGGTGCTAGTGCCATTATCTCCAAAGCTTAAGAACTTGCTTCGGATAACACATTCATCGAATGGTGAATGTGCTATAATGGCTTTCGAAAGTGTGTCTGAGTTAGATTCGTTATTCAAATCAAATTCCATCCATCTTTCTTCCTTTGCATATGTTATAATAGGAATTTTTATCAACTGATAGACAGATTAAAATATGTATAATAAGAATATTGATTAAATGATGATAATCAAACTAAAATGTGAAAATTAAAAAATGTAGAGAGAAACATCAAATAATAGAATGTAACTTTGCACAAAGAAATCTTACTTGCTTATTGTCATTGTATGAATGTGATAAAAGCTATTGAGTGAGATTCTTCGGTTTGAGTAAGAACAAGTGCATCCTTTCCAAGTTGCAGGGGTCCCATCTGCACATGTTATGGTAAAAAAATATCAATCTAGTGGAAGTGATATTACAATTAAGATATCCCTACTATATCAGATAACAATTCACTTAGGATGTTAGATAGAGCACTTTACCAAAAATCCACATTTGAATATTCCTATTTGATCAATATTTTCTATAATAGGCTCGTCATTGGAAAGTCGTGCCATTTTTGCCATTTTTGCTAGTTTCTGATATGATATCCCCCGTCCGTCATTAATCACAGAAAGGACGGGTATCATTTGGTGAGTTTTTTCATAAAACTCCATTTCAATTGACACCTTTAACCTGTTATAAAAGGTCAGCACGACATCTAATTTTAAATTCTCATAGAAAATGCATAATAGGACAATCAATTAGACTTCAAGTCTTTAGAGCTTACTCTAAGGCATTGGCATCCATGGAATTATCAACCAGTTGTGTGAGATGACCAAATGGGCACGGCTTAACCAACACACTCTAAGCGTTGACTGCTTAGAGTGGCTGCTGTGGGGTCCACCAAACTTTTCATTTTCTGTTTGGATTTCCGTTGTGCTTCCCATTCTTCTCCGACTCTCTACGGTGGCAGTCCCTGTGACAATTAAGTTTGAATTTCAATTACGAATTTGCATCTCCCAGTTGCAACAAGGTTTTTGTACTTTTGCCCGCGCAAGTACAAAAAAAGAGTCCAAAATATGAAAATAAAGTCATTTAGAAACTCTAACCAAGGCAAGGAGAGGATATGGAATGAAGAAAGCTGCTCTGGAGTGATTGGATACACAAGCTGCGTCCTCCGTGGTGTACATTTTGGCTGTATCTAGCGGGGATGTTAGAAAATGGTTTGATGGAGTTCGCCAAGGGTTTATAGGCGAGCAAGCATCCCTCCCTTTGGGCTATTCACTCGAATTTGCTGGATGCTACAAAGGAAAGTGTAGGCTCACAACAACGAATGCACCATTGTATCACATGACTTTCTACAGGAAACAAAGGAGCAGATTTTGTTTTGTAAGTTGGATGCTACAGAGTAAAGTGTTGGCTCACCATGATTTGGGAGGGTTTTAACCCACGGTGGGTGGAACTTGACGTTGGAAAGCATAGCGAAGGGCGTCGGTATGATTTGCTGCCCCTTGCATGCCAATGAAGCCATCAATTGGATATTTGTAACTGCCATTTGGAAGATCAGATTGGAAATAACAGAAAAGCCTATCTCTCGAGTAGATGTGGAAGCACTTGTGTGGAGGCTCATGACGCCCAATGGTCAAGCCAAAGAAATAAGGAAATAAGCACATTGTTTCAAGAAGTGTGAGGAGTGCCTTAAGGCCAGGGTGCTCATCTTATAACAATCTCCAGAGGTTTTTCGCTTCTTGATTCTTATGTTTTGCCTTCCCACTAATATCATTTATCCACCATTTCCAACCAAATAAATTCATAGCGAAGGGTGGAACTTGACGTTGGAAAGCATAGCGAAGGGCGTCGGTATGATTTGCTGCCCCTTGCATGCCAATGAAGCCATCAATTGGATATTTGTAACTGCCATTTGGAAGATCAGATTGGAAATAACAGAAAAGCCTATCTCTCGAGTAGATGTGGAAGCACTTGTGTGGAGGCTCATGACGCCCAATGGTCAAGCCAAAGAAATAAGGAAATAAGCACATTGTTTCAAGAAGTGTGAGGAGTGCCTTAAGGCCAGGGTGCTCATCTTATAACAATCTCCAGAGGTTTTTCGCTTCTTGATTCTTATGTTTTGCCTTCCCACTAATATCATTTATCCACCATTTCCAACCAAATAAATTCATTCCCAGGGGGCTACCTACACTTTCATCTCACTGTCTATTGTGCTCAAGCTCCCTGAAGGACTCTTTCAAGCTATTAAATTTGTGTTCCTCTTAAATTTCATGTTTCGTTGCTTATCATCATCTCTGGTTTTCTTTCCATCTTTAATTCGTCCTTCCATTTTAGTTTCAAGAATTGATTATTTCATTATTTTGCGTTTGTTTCCAAATGACTTTATTTTCATATTTTGGATCTTTTTTTCATGTTTTGTTGCTTTTCATCATCTCTGGTTTTCTTTCCTTCTTTAACTCGTCCTTCCATTTTAGTTTCGAGAACTGATTATTTCATTATTTTTTGTTTGTTTCTAAATGACTTTATTTTCGTATTTTGGACTTTTTTTTTTGTACTTGCGCGGGCAAAAGTACAAAAACCTTGTTGCAAGTGGGAGATGCAAATTCGTAATTGAAATTCAAACTCAACTGTCACAGGGATTGCCACCATAGAGAGTCGGAGAAGAATGGGAAGCACGACAGAAATCCAAACGAAAAATGAAAAGTTCGGTGGACCCCACAACAGCCACTCTAAGCAGTCAACGCTTAGAGTGTGCTGGTTAAACCGTGCCCATTTGGTCATCTCGCACAACTGGTTGATAATGCCATGGATGCCAATGCCTTAGAGTAAGCTCTAAGACTTTAAGTCTAATTGATTGTCCTATTATGCATTTTCTATGAGAATATAAAATTAGATGTCGAGCTGACCTTTTATAACAGGTTAAAGGTGTCAATTGAAATGGAGTTTTATGAAAAATCTCAAGAAATGATACCCATCCTTTCTGTGATTGATGACGGACGGGGGATATCATATCATAAACTAGCAAAAATGGCACGACTTTCCAATGACGAGCCCATTATAGAAAATATTGATCAAATAGGAATATTCAAATGTGGATTTTTGGTTAAGTGCTCTATCTGACATCCTAAGTGAATTGTTATATGATATAGTAGGGATATCTTATCTGTAATATCACTTCCACTAGGTTGATATTTTTTTACCATAATATGTGTAGATGGGATCCGTGAGACTTGGAAAGGATGTACTTGTTCTTACTCAAACCGAAGAATCTCACTCAATAGCTTTTATCTCACATTCATACAATGACAATAAGCAAGTAAAATTTCTCTGTGCAAAGTTACATTCTATTATTTGATGTTTTTCTCTACATTTTTTAATTTTCCCATTTTAGTTTGATTATCATTAGTTAATCAATATTCTTATTATACATATTTTAATTTGACTGTCTATCAGTTGATAAAGATTCCTATTATAACATATGCAAAGGAAGAAAGATGGATGAAATTTGATTTGAACAATGAATCTAAGTTAGACACACTTTTGAAAGCCATTATGGCACATTCACCATTCGATGAATGTGCTATCCGAAGCAAGTTCTTAAGCTTTGGAGATAATGGCACTGGCACCCAGATTTATGTCTACAATCTAGCTCGAGAGGGTTCAGATTACATTTTAGACTGGGATGAAAAATGCGAGTGCAATTCAAGTGTAGCTACAAAACGAGACGTTTTGATAAGATTAAGATGGAATAGGAAATGAGAGTCAAATTAGTCGAGAAGTGAGTTCATAAACTTGTTTTCTTTCATGAACTAAAACGATTGAAAAAACCATATATTCATTTTTGCCAAGTCCTTTTTATTCCCTACATTTTAGTTTTCCTATTTTCAAGGATTGTAGGAGATAGTTTGGTGCTGGAGAGTAAATATTTTTGCATTGCATAAATACAACTGCGAAATTTCATTCTGATTTGGTTTATTTCTGATGCCATTCCAATGTTTTTATTTTTTAAACATGTCACTAAATAGATTTACTCTACTTTTTAAAATATGTATTGTCTTTGTCTAGTTGCAATGGACTGCTTGTTTTTTTTATTTATGTTTTTGAACATTTCACTAAATGGATTTACCCTCACTTCTTATATGTCTATTTTTATTTTTTTTTTAAAAATGTTATAGGTGCCTCTTGATTATTCTCTCCATGCCTACTTAGAAGTTATATGCCTTAATCCTCAAATGAAAATTTATGTTCAAGCGACAATGGTATTTTCTACAGCTCTTACTTTTGTCGTAGAGATTAGTGTCATTTCAGCAAAATGTTACTAATTTTCCAATTTACATGATTTGTGGTTATTTATATCGATATCACAAAATATCATAGGTTAAAATGCGTCCACTTGCTAAGTCGCTCAATAAGACAAGGGTTGTAAGGGATGTATTCATGGGGAAAAATGTTACCCTAACTTTAAGGCAAAGTCAAGAGGAAATGAAGAGAGAAAATTGTGGGATATTTTTATGTTGGCATGGACGACTTATTGAGGTAATATTTTTATTAATGACCCGTTTAAATGACAAATTATGATTTAAAATTATATTTTGATAATATTTTTATTAATGGTTTGCTTAAATAATATATTATGATTTAAAATTATATTTTTTGTTATTATTATGTTTTTTAAGAGTTTGAAGTTAGCATTGAAAGCTATTTATGTCAGCTTATATTAATAATATTAAAGAAGGGCTTGAAATAGGGTAGTGGAGCGATAAAACAAATCAATAAGGTAGCATAGGAGTAAAACAAACCATGAAAGAAAATAGAGCATATGGCTAGAATGTAGTTAATAGAATATTATACAACAATTTAAATTAATCTAGCTTGCATTGTATTTAATTTAATGTATTATATTTGCATTCAAAGCTTTTTTTTGACATCTTACATGAATTCATAATGTTTCATATAAAGAAAGAAACAATTTAAGAATATATTTTTGCATTTTTTAGAATATAGTAAGATTTTGAGATTATCTTGTGTTTTTGTATTTTTTTAAGAGAAATTTTATTTTTAAATATTTTATTAATCTGTTTGTTTTTATTTAGATATACAAAAGAGTAGGAGGAATGATTCCAAATGATCAAAAGGAAACTATAAGTCATGGAATTATTGGTGTAATGAATGTCACTGATATCAAAGTGAGCTTCTTACATTTAAATTCTTCAAATCATAGTTATGCTTTTTAATAGATGCTTCAAGTTGTATTCTTGCTCAGTGCAGAAAAGAGGAATTATTTTATGTATTTTTAGCTTTGATCAGAAGTAAATTATTGAACCTCAGTTTATATACTCAATTGGACGATGCAAAATGCCAATAATGAATATTTGGTTGCCAACAACAAACAACAATTTGAAGATTGTCACACTTTCGACATGCTGGAGCAGTGGTTGGGAATCAAGGTCGGTGAATATTGGCATGAAAATGTTGATACCCTAAAATCGGTAATCACTATTATACACTAGAAAAGACAATTGATTTGGTTTATGAAAATATATTTATTGTTTTTGGCACTTCCATTGCATATGTTATCTTTATTATGCATAATGATATGTTTGTTTAGTCTCATGCAGGATATGAGCTATTCTTAGGGGATTCCAGTTTCTGAGGGAATCCATTGCTTAGGAGATACTAATTTCTTACACCCATAGACAACAAGAAACAACAATTGAGTTAATCCTATAACAAGAATGTTAAGAAGTTTCCTCATGACGTGTGTGTTTAATGTAAGTTTACAATGCAAAGGTTTCAGGATAATGTTATCCAGTGAATCACATTTCTATGATAGCTAAACCTCTATGTCTAATCACTTAAAACTTTATAGGTCGACAGAACATTAACATTGGAACATTCGAAGAATAGTTGGAAAATCGCAATCAAAAATTTGATTTGATGCTTTATATTTCGTTAGAAGTTACTTAAACTTTTGATCTTTGTGTACATGTTGGTACCAATACTATGCTATTGTGTCATTGAAATAAAGAAGTTTTTGTATTGTTATGGTTAGATTTATCTTTGAACTTGAGTTGTCACGGTAGCTATCCTAAAATATCTCAAATAAGAATCTTATGCCAGGACTCTATGGCACCAAACACCGCTAATGTGCAGCGATAAGTCATGATTATTGGTTTACCTCACTTGTCCTCCTTCGCACTTCATAAATGTTGAATGCCTCTATTATGCGCAACAATATTCAGGTTCGACATGCTTCGAGGCTCCACTCTTTTATGTGCAAATTTCAAACAGAAAGATATTCCTCTGTAGGCTGTGCCACTCTAACATCTGCCCCCACGTTTGTGCTCAGACAATACCACAAAGCTAACTCATTAAATGCCATTATGTAGTTGCTTAAATTGTAGTTTCTCTAACGCCTTTGCTTAAAGTGTTTAGTCTCTTCTAATCGTAAACAACATACTTCCACGACAATTCACAATACCATATTCCTTTGAGGCATGTTAATAAACAATCCAAGCCATTCATATATCCTCAAGGCATGTGTCCTTTAGTGTTAGTTTATTCGTAATTGAGCCATTTTGTTACTTAGACAACACAATATGACTGTTCACCGGCCTGTATATGCTCTCACGTTTTGCATGTATGACACTGACCACGACTTGCAACCGGAAAAAATATTAGTTCATGACAAGCCCTTGGATGAGCATCACTATGGCAAGGCATTTTTCCATGATGAATTTACCATAGTCAAGTAAGACTCTTCTCTAATCTTAGAGACCCAATTAAATTTTCAACTTTTATTTGTCAGTTGTCACACATGATGAAATTTCCTGAATTGCATTGCATGTGCTAACAGTCAAGACTAATATGGTATATGATACGCTGGAAGTGAATCAATTTCCTCCACCAAGTCCACTAGTGAACCAACAAATGTAATGAAGTAGAATATGTATCAAAGATATCCCCATGGAATGGAAAAACTAGTTGGTCTCGTTTGAGAATCAATTCTAGTATGAGTTTAGTTTCTGATGCAATACCCATGATTGAAGCGAGGGGCATAGAATAGGTCCAAATCTTCCTTTTTATGAAGGAACCAACAAGGTCATAAGTAGCAAGAAGGTGCATGCCAAAATTTATAAGTAGATGTTTCCATGCAATCCAACTCCATTGTATCCATGTCAAGTCCAAAAAGAGTTTATTATATAAATCGTTTTCCTGCTCTAAGACTTGCTTTTCTTGACCTTACCTTCTGCATAGCAAATGAACTCTACCTTTTTTACCCCATATTCATGGATATGGATGCAATGGGTGTGCCCAAATACAAATCTTGTCCCCATCTTGCAAGCATCTCGTAAAATCGCGCTTTTTGTTAGAACAGGCCCAAACTATAACATAATCAACAATTTAATCAACAAGGAATATCAAGGCAAAAACATACCAACAATGAACAAAGAAAACACAGGACAAAACATATTTGAATCACTTAGAAAATTATATTTTTCTAGCTTGCATATTACATCCAAAATATTGTGTCTAGCAGCTATCCGAATGTTGATTGGATTGAATATTACAAAGATTTTACCGAAAAGAGGAAAAAAGATACAAAATGAGAGGGGAACATTATAACACTATCCTCCCTTAATGTTCACCTTTCAAATCCAAATTGCTTCCTTTCCTGTTGCTTTTGTTACTCTATATTTTTCTCCACAAGAAGACAATGATGTAGTTGTTTTCTTTTTAGTACTCCATATAATAGGACTTGATCCAAGATGAAAATCATAGCCTCCAATAGATTTTTGATCATCCATATCACCACCCCAGTTTGAATCATATTCTTCTTTCATAGCTAGCTCCCATTTTTTCTTCCCTCTAGCTTGCTCATATGAAATTGGATCATCAATCTATAATACTTTGGCTATAAAAGCAATACCATTCCTTCCTTGAAGTTTTGATCCTTTCCCATATATATCTTCAATGCTCCTTGTCTTAAATGTCTAGCTGAAAAATCTTCTTCTTCTTTGTCACTACCTGCAAAAAATGGCTGGTCAAAAATATTAGTTGTTTCATTTTCAATGGTATTTTCATCATTATTAGAAGTGCACAACTCATCCTCATCGATATAGGGAGCATTGGTTGTTGTAGAGTGAGAAGAATTGGCTGGAAGTTGTGAATGTTCATCAAACTTTACATCTCTACTAACAAGGATTTTGTTGTTGTCAAATCATATAACCTGTAAGCCTTTGATTCTTCACTATAACCCATAAACAAACACTTGTGACTCTTTGATTCTAACTTGTGTCTCTTTTCATCAGGAACGTGTGCCCAAGAAATACACCTAAATACTTTAAAATATCCAATGTGAGGTTTCCTACCACTCCATGCTTCTTCAGGGGTGACATTTGTGAGAGCTTTGGTGGGAATTCTATTTATAATATGTGCATCATAAGAAATAGCCAAACCCCAAAATTTATTATCCAAACTTTTAAAATGCAACATACAATGAGCCATTTTTAGAAGAGTTTTATTCATCTGTTCAACCACCCCATTTTGTTGAGGGGTATAAGGAGTTGTTTTTTGCACTTTAATACCACAACTTTTACAAAATGACTCAAATGCATAATTGCAATATTCACCCCCATTATCTGTCCTTAAGCATTTAATTCTTTTCCCACTTTGATTTTCAACTAATCCCTTAAACTTTTGAAAAACTTCAAATACTTCATTTTTTCTTTCAAAAAAATAAACCCATACTCTCTTGTTGTAATCATCAATAAAAGTGAGAAGGTACCTGGCACCTGAAAGTGAAGTATAGCCTGATTCACATAAATCACTATGAATGAGTTGCTGTGGATAATTTGTTCTCCATGCTTTACCTGAATCAAAAGGATCTCGATGATGTTTTCCTAACACACATTCTTCACAAACACTTTTAGAAGCTGAAATTTTTGTTAATTCTCTAACCATATCCATTCTAATCATGTCTTGTAATTTTCTATAATTTATATGTCCAAGTCTAGCATGCCAAAGTTTTGACATATAATTAGTCTGAGTAATAAAAGTATGAGAGAGTGTATTTATCATCATCAAACCCCACAAATTTAAATCGACTCTCTTCATGATCAACTCTACCAATAACAATTATATTACTTGGGTCTTTTCTATCTCTAATAATAACTTGATCAACATTGACAACAAACTCATATCCAACCCAAACAATTTTATATATTGAAATAAGATTTACCCCTAATCCTTTTACCAATAAAACATTTTTCAAAGTCCCATTTGTCACATTAATAGTTCCTGTTCCTAAAACTAGAAGCTTCATTTTGTTACCAATAGTTATTTCTTGATCTAAATTTGTTTCTTCGTTAAAATCAACAAATAAAGATCTATCTCTAGTCATGTGATAAGATGCTCCTGAATCTAGAATCCATTCTTTATTAAAATTTGAAGCAAAATAACCCCCTTTAACAGTGGATTTACCTTTTCCTTGCGTTTGAAACGACACGGCTACAATGCTATTTTTATCCATCTTGTTATCATTAAACCTTTCTTGGTTAGGCTTATATTGTTGTCTTTCATTGTCCCTCTTCTTCAAACAAAATTTATCAATGTGATTCTCACTTCCACAATACCTGCAAATAATGGGTTTTCTTCAAACTTATTTTTCTGTACCATCATTTCTAAAAAAGTGGTTAGAGCCATCATCATTTCTATACTTATTTTTCCAATTCTTTTTTTTTTATCAAAATTTCTAGAAAATTTACTTTTAGCTAAATATGCATGATTCTTTTTAATATATCCTTCTTTAATAAGTTGAACTTCATCTAAAATTGACTTACAAAATTGATCAAAAACCTGCTGAGGGGTATTGGGATTTAGTCGAAGAACCCTTTTCCTTGATTCCTTAAATACCTTATATGGCCAAGGAAACTTACTTTCAACCATTGCAATCAACTAAAAATCTTTTTTTGCATATTCAACACCTATTTTTTTTAGCTCAGCATTTAAAAAAGTAACTTCGTGGAAGTAATCAGACATTTTTTCAAAATCAGATGGATCTAAATTCACCAATTTTTCTTCTCTACTAAACATGCTGGCAATATTTGCATCTTTATAATCTTTTTCTCAATTCTCCCACAACTTTATTGGATTATCAACATCAACAAATCTTCT
This sequence comes from Sequoia sempervirens, assembly GCA_007258455.2. NCBI lineage: Eukaryota > Viridiplantae > Streptophyta > Pinopsida > Cupressales > Cupressaceae > Sequoia > Sequoia sempervirens. Next base: position 304,340,445 of record VDFB02000015.1, on the reverse strand, counting down.
ATTCAGATTGGGGCTCAAAGCTTTACCAATAATACTTCTTGCTTGCTCCAATTTGCATTTCCACAACTCCTTTTCTATATAAGTTTGGGGTTCTCCAATTTTCTTATTCACTATCCTCCATAAAGCCTTCTCTCTTAGAGCATTCTTGATTGCAATCTTCCAATTTGCAAAACCACTTCCATCAAAGACAGGAAAAACTCCATTTGAAGAGCCCATGTTAGCTAAAAAATCAGCCTTCAAACAAATATTACTCCAGCAATATAATAGCCTTACAACCAAATATCACTCCAATAATATATCTGCCCTACAAACCAACCACTTCCAGCAATATATTTTCCTCCAGCAAATCCCTCTAGCAATATTTTTCCTAGCTCTGATACCATGTAAAAATAGGCCCAAAACACTATAAAAATCACTATAATAGTTGCTGCAAATAAGATAAAACAGGGAAAAAAATAGAGCATAACTAGAAATATGTATTTGAAAAACAATAATATATTAATCAGATTTGCTTACAGTCATCCAATGCTTTCTAACATGCCTTTTAAAAAATTCACTATTTGCTTGTGCACAATACATATTTATAGATGCAATACAAAATCTAGAAATTTCTCTTTTCTAGAATATTCTTCATCTTGAATGTTCTACTCAAAATCTGGAGTATTAGATATAGAAGACTCTAGAAAGTCTCATTTTCCTAACATCTTTAAATAGTTCTAGACAATCTTAACTTCCTAACACTTTTCACGGCAAATGAAAATATGAAGCTCATATCTACCATTTTCTCTACCATCTTCACCTATGTTCCTCACAATTTGAATTCTAAAGATTTCGAGTCCACCTCTGATAAAAGGGGCATCAATACCACTATCCTTCTCATATGAAACAAAGCAGAAAATAACCCCTACGCATCTTATGTTTTGGTCCATTGAAATATGAACATCCATTAAAGGTGAGTTTGAAGTAGTGTTAGATTGCCCATTTTATTTTGCATTTGATGATCAAGCCACTTTGGAATTTCATTTCCATAGAAAATTAATTCCCCTCCCGGTCATACAAAAGCAGGTTCTTCATAAGCATGAGACTTGAATACTTTTTGATATGGATAATTTGTATAGGTGGATGAAGACAAATCAACACATAAATTCACAAAATCAAACACATAAGAAATACAACAATTCTGTCAAATGTGCTGTTGCACACAAAATAACTTTATTGTCTTCATACCAAAGGAAAAAGCTAACTTGTAGACAAAAAGCACCTATGTATATAACATGATAACATAACTCCCATCCACCATCCCAGCGCTGGACAAAATGGACGACGGAAAGTTTGACAGTGAGACAAAGACGGATGCAAATGGAGTTGACAGACATACGTATAGATTTTGAAAAAGGAGCAAAAGTTTAAAAATAAGTGGCAGAAATTAAACGGAGCGGGAGTTTTAAAACCTATTTTCCTTTTCTCCACAGATTCCCTCGCGTGTATGGTTTTGTTGAGCTTTTGTTGTGGGGTGCTCGGCTGGGGGTCATCTCTGCCAAAATGTGTCTGTGCCTGGTAATGGAGGTACAAAGAATGCCCATTTCTATCTCTGATTATCTGATTTTTATGGTCTAGATGTAGACGGTTTTTTATTTTCAAACAAATTCATTTTTATTAAAAAAAATTTTACTGCAGTTCCCATTTTTTTTTATATTGCATGCCTTTGTTGGGTGCGTTTCGTTGGAAGATTAGTTGTGTCTCCTAAAAAACTGGGTGCCAAGTCTATCCAAACCCTAAATCCACATCAAATCAACAATTATGGAGCATCCAGATGTAGCAGAGGAGAACATCAGGTGAGTTTACCCCGTTTCATCTTGCATTCTATTGCGATTCTCTGTTTTTACTAGGTCGCTTCCATACAGGATTTGAGTGGATAGACTATGCATATATACCCACATTTTACTCCAGATTTCTTCTTTCATTTTTCGAAGTGTATAGTGATTCGTGAGAAATCATCAAATTTTCGCTTAATATGCACATATACATTCAAACCATAGCCTTTCCATGCCGTTTTTGGAAATCATTACAGCTGACGGGGTGCAAATTATTTGGTGCTAACTAAACTGGTAGCTTACGATGGTTCTCTATATCTTTTTCTAGGGAACAACATTCACTGATAACCTAATGAGGGAATTTGTGCTCTTCTGTTACACTAATTTAGAGCCTATGCCCGATTTTAATTTCATTTTGGAAACTAGGAAGACATATCCTAAGGGTTTATATATGTAGGATGAGGGAGGGAGAGCGGGGGGTACGGGGGTGAGGGGAGGAGGACGAGGGGTGCGGTGGTTGGAAAGGGAGTCTATGAAGTATATCTACTCATAAGGTCATCAGGTACTCCCATGAAGCGTGTTGGCTAAGATGTTAAGTAAAATAACGTCTTATAGATTTCTAAATTGAGAGTTTAGATTTGTTTGCTTTTACACAAAGATACGTAGAGAAAGTAGTGGAGAGATGAGTGTCAATCAAATAGTTTGTTGATAGCTTAATCTTGACACTGTAGATGGCAGTAGGATTGAACTCTCTAGACGTATCTTAAGCTCAGAGGTGTCATCATATCAAGCCAATTTAGGTTATACATTGAAAGTCTTGATGGTAAATTGAATTAGACTAATCCGAGGTTTCAGTTTTTGACACCCGACATAAGTTTCGAATAACTGGCCAAAAAGTGTGAGCGAAATCTTCAATTTTTTGAAATGCTAACCCTTACAACTATTGTGTCCTAGGAGGGCTACTAAGTATTATCAAAAATTAAATCATGCGATGCATCCCTGCATTTTAGGAAGTGTTCACCTAGTAATTTTAGTCAAATATGCAATAAGATAGATTTTTTTTTATTATTCTAAAAGTGTGAGCGAAATCTTCATTTTATTAAAAATGCTAACACTACAACAATTGTGTCCTCTGATCTCTCTTTAGGGACACTTAGATAACTAGGGATTGTAAAACTATTCTTTGATGTACAATTTTTCTGTTTGGTGTTTGTTTCATATGGATGGCAAGATGCGAGGTTATCTTTCATGAGGGTAGTCCCTCACACACCTGAGGAGAGTTGAGGCTTTTTAAGTGGCAATCAGTTGTAAAGCTAAAAAAGATTGTTTTGTAAGGATGTTGAGTCCCTACCTCTTGGGGTAAAGACTTAGATAGCTTTTTTGGAAATTACAAGGGGAGACTCTTCATGCAATCATGTTGTTAAGCCTATGTAATTAATAAATTATTAATCTGATTAATCTTCATGGTTAAAATTATGTAATAAGTAAATTATTTATCTTGTTAAGCTACACTTCATTGTTAATATGGTTTCTCATTCTATCCTGGAAAGATGGGTTATATCCATGTTAAGATGTTTGAGCTTTTGATTGTTATTTCATTGTTCTTATGGAACAACATGAGCTAACATGCACTAGCTAGGAATGCTTTGAAGACATTTTATGTTTGCCTTTCCTAGGGCATGTTGTTGTTTTTATCATGTAGTAGCAGCAGTTGATTGCATGAGCTTGGTAGATAACCACATCAATTGAGTTCATGTTGAATGTGATCCCATCATGGGCTTAGTGGTATGACCATTCTTTGTTTTTCTTTTGGTCTATATACATGAGCACTTTTGGCTACTGGGTGTATGGCCATTTGTTACAAAATGACTAGTAACAATGGGTAGTGATTCATTTCTTTATTGTTTTTGAATAAGATAAATGGAATGAAATCTTTGTAACAAAGGTTTATTTGCAATAGAATTTTCATTAGTACATGTGGGCATATTGTAATGTTGAATATAAAATTACTAGGTTCAATTTAAAGCTTCATAAATGTATTCTTATGAGAATTTTACTATTTTCTAATGTTGGTTATTTTGGTCATTGATGTTGTTGCAGGATTCTTTTGAGTGTGTCATGTCCCTGTTCTGTGTGTTAAATTCATTATCGAATTTGGGTTGGAGTTAATGAAAGCTCTTGTTTATGTCATAGATTGGTTCATCAGCAAAATTTTGTGTTGATGAGAAGGCCTTGGGAGTCTTGTTTTGTAAGATTTGTTGATTATGTACGTGTGTTTAAGGAAAGCTATATTCTTTGTCTTATGAATCCAAACTTATTTACTAGGCTCTTTTACAAGTTCATGCTCCATGAAGCCTTACACATTTGGTCATCAATCTAATGAGTTCAATCTAATGTTTGAAATTTAATATTATTGAAACTTTTCTCCAATTTTTGGTTGCAATATATGTATCTTCTATCTTGGCTATATCAAATGCTAAAATGATAATTCACATTTATTCAAGCCTTTTGATACTGTGTTTCTTTTATTGGTGTAGAGAGAAAACTTATAAATAGAAAGTGACAAGCATGATTAGAGAAGACACTTCATAAATTGATCCATGTGACTAGAGGAGATGTTATATATTTCAATTTTCAAAGCTTATGGTTACAATTATGAATCTTTGATTCAAATCCTTTTATTCAGTTATATAAATTTGATGTGGATTTTGGATGTCTTAATAGGTTGGTACTCGAATTTGGACAAAGGGAGTAGACTTCACACTTGAAAGCATTTACAATATAAAGAAAGCTTTACTTGAGATTTGAGAGGAAAATGAGGACTTTGAAAATGTCAAGTGCTCAGGAAGAGTAGTTGCTACTGAAACCGTTGTAAATGCATAAAATAGTTGTAAATGGATCACTATCATTTAGGGTTTTTTTCTTCCTATTAGAAGACCATCTTCCTCATTTCTATGATCTTGAATTGTATAAAATCATTTGGGATGACAACCCTTCCATGTAGCATAGATTTTTACATCTAATCTATGTAAAGTTGATGTTATTGATAGATAAACTTTTCGTGTACAAAATTTATCCTCTTAAAGAATAGATCAAATGTGTTTTTCCCAATCCACTTGTTGTACCCAAACCAATTTTTTTCCTTCATTAAGGTGTTTTGCTTAAAAGAGTTTAAACTTTGCTAAAATGATGTCAAGATATAGTTTTTGGGAAATTCAAGTATGGACTTTGCTTAGTATCATGTTAGCCATTGTCAGCAATTGGTTAGTACTTGGAGCTCTAAACCTGAACCTGAGACTCAAAACAAGACATATTATGATGGAGAAGTGTTTCATGGCAGAATTATACTCCTACAAGGTCAAACCAGTGGCCAAAAGAGTGTTTACAGAGGAAGAAACAAATGAAGATTTCAAGCAGAAAGAAGATTTGTGCCCCTGTAGCCCAGGGGCGCCCTTCTTTTTGAAGGCCTAGGTTTGGTTGCATGTGCTTGCAAATACATTCAATCTCTTTAGAATTATTCCATCTTCCTAACGAGCTATCAGGCGAGGTCATCTGAAGTGCAGAACTTTGACAACTAAGGTCAGAAGTTGAACGTATGAGGAGGTTGCTCATCACAGAGGTTGTCATGTTTTTAGTTTCTATGCCCCTGAAGCCCAAGGGAACCCTTGAATTTGACCCCCAAGATGATTGAATTTGCAATTTTTTTCTTCTTGAGATCTTTTCTAATCTAGTTTAGCTCCACAATGCACCAGTTTGCAAGATGATCCAAGATTATGAGTGATCGCGATAGAGGTTCTATCAAGCACATAAAACAAAGGGTGGAAAAATGTAGAAATATGTAGAAATACACACTTGTCCCTTTGTAGGCTAGGGGCACCCAACGTTTAGGCCTACCAAATGGGGCTTTTAGCATTTACAATCTTCACGAAACTTGTGTACAATTACTTCAGCTATCTAATGAGTCCAACCATTAGCCTCCAGGATTTGGCAAACACCCGTATGTGAGAGGTCATTGTAGAGTGTTGAAGAAGTCAAACATCATGAAAAATGATTAAGTAAGAAAAATACACATGCTCTTGAAAAAGGCGCCCTTCATTCTGAGGTCTTAGAAGCAGTTTTCTCTCTTCCTCACCTCTAGAGACACCTCTTGTAATTTGTTCTAGCTACACAAAGAGACTGACAATGCACGAATTAGAGCACTCCAACTCCCTATGTCAGGGGTCCTTAATGCAGCTTTCAAGTGCCTTACAGTCATTGGTTGCAAAATTCTTCCAGTCACATAATGAACCTATCATCTAGTTAGTAGGGTTCTTCATTCATCGGTGGTGGCAATTCGAAGCGTGAGATGGAAAAACAAAGAAATGACTAAGTCTAGAGACCTTACATCAATTTAATCAAAGGCACATAATTTTTTGGGGTGTCAAACATTTATTTTAGCAGCTGCAGCTCCCAATAGACATTTCATCCTTGCTCTACGAGCTTCATAGTGGATATCTCAGATTAGTCATAGCATCACCCAATCACCCAAAAATCAAAGTTGAATAGGGGCAACTATAACTTTGTAGTCAACTTTAAAATAAGAAGTTAGCGAAAAATCTCATAACTTTTGCATGAGATAGAAATATATGTTGAGCCATATTTGCTTGTAATATTTCTATTATGTATTTTTTCACTTTGGTTGGATGATCATTGTTTTGTGTTCTTGTGATTATAAGCTTATTTCATATCTACACCTCGGAAAGGTATTGTCACCTCCTTGGGAATTTAGAATTAAGACTTATCGTTTGTTGTTACTGTGTTAATGAACTTTGTTTCATGTCTACACCTCAGAAAGGTGTCGTCACCTCCTTGGGAATTTAGAAGTAGAGTTCATCATTCAATGTTGTCGCCAATAACTTTTCTTTCAGCCTATGCCTTAGAAAGGTGTCATCACCTCCTTGGAAATCTTGTCTTAAAGGTTATCGTATAATCATTCTTGCTCTATTTCCTCATGCTCTGATTTCTTAAGGGGATTGGATAGTATAAGTTAGTTAGTTTTGGGTTGCAGTTAAGTCATAAGAAACCAAAAAACCCTTGGTTGCAACATTTGAAGTTTATTGCAAACCTTGTGCCTCTTTCAGCTAAGACAAAAAGATAGGAATTAGTTTTAGTTTACTTTTCAAGCATTTTTTTCTGAGGGAGCTTCTCCTCCTAATTTGAAGAGCATTCATCATGCAGTGTGCATAGTTTTTCATACCAACTTGCACTCCAAAGGTGTTAGTTATTATGCCAACAATTTTTGGGTGCCCACTGTGATCTACCTGAAGGGTCAAGGAAGCACTTTCCCATGGTTTCACACCAATAGTTTTTTGTCACCCACCATGGGGCACGAGGCAAGAAAACTTTTCAAAGCTTAGGCTTTGCACGGTTATGACTATCTAGCATCCTACTACTCTAGTACAACAACCAACACTAATTTCACCTATTATATAGCTGAATCTAGTTTTCATCGAAGCAGAGCAATCAAATATCATCACTAGCTTATGCACTTTTATCTTTGAAAATCATACATCTACCACTTAGTGGAGAAACACAACTACCACTCTAGATAAAGAAGAAGAAAAAGTAGATCTTGCAAGAAGTAGACTAGTCTTATCACCTCCCACATGGAATTAAGCATCCTAGCATACCGAGTATATACAAGAACGAGAGGTAATCCTCCTATCCAGCCATATCATGTTTTTTAAGAAGCTCCTGATCAGTTCACTGAAGGAGAAATTTTAGAAGAAGAGATTCCCATTCTAGCACAAGAAATAGGTGATCATAACAACAATGATAACCACAACGGTCAAAACAGAAGAAACGCAAGACGTCCAACCCCCTTGCCTTGGGGCGACAATATTGGACTGTTGGCTTTACAAGGACACCATGAACTACCCAAGGGTTCATGCAAGTTTTTCCCAAGATTTCATGGTGATGGTTCTAGAAATCTTGATGAACATCTTTCAGCATTCATGGCAACATGTTTCGTCCTGCATGTTGCACATGAGGACATCGCAGTACATCTCTTTGTGGAGACTCTTTAGAACAATGCAGTAGACTGGCTCAACAATCTTGAGCTAGGAATCATCACCAGTTGGGTAGTCATGAGTGAGAATTTATTGGCAAGGTTCAATCCTACCGCGAGGATAGTCATAGAATTTTTGTACAACTCTCAAATTTGAAGATGGAGGCACATGAACTAATGAGATAATTTGTAGCAAGGTATAAACACCTTGTCACACATCTTTCACACACTTTAAATCCATTTGAAAAAAAATTGATGAGTTCTTTCATCAATGCACTACCGTCAGAAATAGCCTTTTCTTGAAGATAAGTGAAGAAGATAGCATACAACTCCTTCAAGAAGAAGCAATCAAGATCGAAGACAATATGATTATGATAGGCAAGATGAAGGATGATTCAATCAGGCCACTCATGCAAGCATTGGTTGATCTGTTGCTATAGAAGGTAGCAAATGAGGTGACTATACTGAAGAGATAGTCACCCCCTCAAGGGCAACCAACCTTTCCCACACCATTGTCATTTCAACCTCAACAGCAGTACCAGCCAAGAAGAAACAACTTCCAGCCGTACAATAACTACAAGTCAAAGTTTCTGCAAGGAGAACTGAAACAAAACAATGAAGCTGAGAATCCTGCATTCTTTTCCACTTTCCATGATTCTATTGAACACACTGGTGCTACATGTCCAGAGAACCAAAGAATGAATCAACTCATGGGATTTATTGATGCTGCTCCTAGTTTAGGTTTCGTACCTTCCAATTTAAACCTCATCTCATCATAGACAGATTATTTTGATGGCAACTCCACAATGGGGTATTTTGATCGAGAACCCATAAATGAAGAACAAGAAGAAGAATACTGCCAATTTTCTCTCGTAATTAATCATGAGAATATCACCTCGCCCATGTTCACATGTGCGTAGCATTTCAAAGCATAGGAGGAAGAAGAGAAGCGTAATTCAAATGGAAAAGGAAAGGAAGTAGCTTCTACTTCCAATCCTAAGACTTCACAAGTAAACATTTTTTTGACTGCTCCAGATTCATCTTCAGCAAGTTTCGACATCATGTCTTCTATGATGAAGATGAAGCTGCAAATCTCTCAATTGGAATATCTATGAGATCATCTAGAAGAGCTGGATAGAATCCTAAAGGTTGTGAAAAAGAAGGTTGTTTCCCAGCCAACATTAGTACAGTCCTTCGTTCCTGTAGATGAGAAGCCAAAACTATTCTATATATCATTATATATAGGAGGTTTCAAATTGAGCAATTGTATAGTTGATAGCAGAGCTTCTGACAACATTAAGCATTTATAGATTATGAATGTGTTGGGACTATTGCACACTCCTACTCAAGAAAAGTGTTATTCACTTGAATCTAAGTCGGCGTCGTTAGTCAGTCAACTTAAATATGCACAAGTAAGGCTAGTGTCATGTCTTGAGAAGAAGATCATAATGACCATCTTGGTGGTTGATATTCCTACCAACTACGGAATGCTACTTAGCAGAAGTTTCTATAAAGATCTTAGAGGAGAGATTCAAATGGATTGATCATTTGCGACAATTCCATTAAAGAAGGGCACATTCAAGCTGGAGCCTAAAATGAAGTCAAGGTTTATGGTGGTTAAGTTCCAGGATCCACAAGCTCAAGTGTTGTATCAAGACATGGGTTCGGGCACATATTCTATGGTTTCAAAAGTGGCTAAAGATTGTTTGAAATTTGCACTTTCCATGAAGTTATCGAATGAAGAATCTAAAATGTGGACAATGTAGTTCGATTACAGTTACTCAACATCAGGCTCAAGAGTGGGAGTAGTGGTCATTTCTCTTGAAGGTCGTCTATATCCATTCACATATAGGTTGCAATTTGAATGCACCAATACCACTGCTAATATATGAGGCACTTTTATTAGGTCTCAAGAACGTGAAAGATATGGGGATTAAACTGCTTAGAGTTGAAGTAGCTGTAGAATTGATTGTAAAATAGATTAAAGATCTTTTCCAAGTTAGGAATAGTTTCCTTCGATCTTACAGACAGAGGTTGTGAAATTCAATCGACCGGTTTGATGCATTCAACATCCAATACATTCCAAGAATAGACAATAGCAAAGTTGATGCTCTTGCAGTTTCATCTACTCTTTTCATGCCAAACTCAGACTTTTGTTAGAATTCATTTGCTATTGAGCTGATTTGCAGGCCTGTTGTACCAGATAACTCAGAAAAATAGCAAGTCTTTGATGACGATGATGATATTGAAGAAGTTCTCGTTATGGGAGATAATTACAAAGAATTGTTCTTTCAAGGAAGTTCTACTCCTTTCAAAGAGTCAATTGTTGAAGTCTTTGAAGATGCAGATTCTGGGATCATACAACTGAAAGGAAATCAAATTCCTATAGGTTTTGTATCTTTAGAAGATATTTTTGATAGGCATGACCGATATATCCAAGATCAGAAGAGGTTAGGTGTTAATACTTCTATGGAATACAATCAAGTTATCATAGGTACTGAACACAAGCCTTGGTTTGTGAATTTAGGGAAATGTTGTACTCCAGAAGAGACTGAGAAGTTTATCGCCTTGTTCAAATAGTACAAGGATGTATTTTCCTGGTCTTACAAAGATTTGAAAATCTTCACACCCATAAAATTGTCACATACAATTCCTCTCAAGTCTAATGTCAAGCCTTTCAGGAAAAAATAGAGACATTACAATCTATGAATTCAAGGTACTATCTACGTAGAGATTCAGAAGATGGTGGACTCAAAGATAATATTTCCTGTTCATCATTCCACTTGGGTGTCAAACATAGTTCTTGTGCTCAAAAAGAACAGTCAGATCAGAATTTGTGTGGATTTTAGGAATTTGAATCAATTGATCTTGAAGGAAAACTACCCATTACCAATCATGGAGCATACCTTGTAGATAGTCACCAGATCAGAGATGCTATCACTTCTTGATGGTTTTCCTAGTTACAATCAGATTGTACTGGCAAAGGAAGACTAGATTAAGACAACTTTCACCATGTCATGGGGGATGTTTGCTTATGAAAGGATTCCTTCCAACCTTATCAACTTCGGTGCCACATTTCAAAGAGCCATGGACTTGGCATTTGGGGATCTCAAAGACAAGATCTTATAGTCAGCTACCTTGATGACTTGACTATTTTCTCATATAAATGGCATGATCACTTTTCTCATCTTGTGGAAGTGTTCGAAAGATGCAGGTATCACAAGATAACATTGAATCCAAAGAAGACCATCTTTGCAGTGACGGAGCGAAAGTTACTTGGTCATATCATTTCCAAAGAGAGAACTAGAATTGATCTGAATCAGGTGGATTCAATTAGAAACCTCTCTTCCTACAGGCAAAACATAGCTGCACTCCTTTTTAAAAAAAAGAACTTTATCCAAAGATTTGTAGCTGATTTCTCAGAGCTAACAAAGTAGATTTCAGTAATGATGAAGAAGATGTCTACTTTTGTGTGGATAGAAGAAGTCAAGCAGGACTTTATTAAAATCAAAGAAGTTATTGCTAACGCACCAATTTTGGTTCGACTAGACTTTTAGAAGGATTTTATCCTCTATTGTTATTCGTCATAACACACGATGTCTGCTATTTTGACATAGAAGCTTAGCGAAGAAGGAGGATCTTCAATTGCTTTCATGAGTTCTAATTTTAAGGATGTTGAGATGCGCTATTCTCGGATTGAGAAGAATGTGTATGCTATTGTCAGAGCTGTCAAGAATTTTAGGTTTTATCTCTTGAATTCTCATACAACAGTGTTTGTCATTGATCTAGTAGTTAAAAGTGTGCTAACTCACTAGGAGATGGGCACGAAGAGAGGGAATTGGATCACAAAATTTCAAGAATATGATCTAGAAATCAAGCCGACCAAGCTTGTCTATGGGTAAGGTCTTCATCGATTATTGGAAAAGGATGGAGATCACAAGCTTCAGAGCAATGGTGGAGATGATTTTGAACAAGAAACTAAAGAGGCCCTTCCTTTGGTCCTATTTGTTGATTCTACAGAGGAATGGTACACACCCTTGTGGTATTATTCAACATATGGAGAATGTCCATGTCACATGGAAAAACAGCAGAAGAGAACATTGAAGTTGAAAGCACAAAACTTTGTGCTTATTAACAACATTATGTACAAGTGTGGCCTTGATGAAATTTTCCTTTTATGCATTGGTAGAGACCAGCAATAAAGATTGTTGGATGCTTTTCATAGTCAAGTATGCAGAGGACACTTTTCATCGAGAGTCACTGCATTCAAAATCTTATGAGCATTGTTTTATTGGCCAACTATGTTCTACAACACATATAAATGGGTGTATAGATGTCAGCTATGTCAGTAGTTTGTTGGTAAAGTTAGATTGGCAGCCACTCCACTCAGGCAAGTTATCATCAATGCTCCATTTCAGCGATGGGGTATAGATTTTGTATGTCCAATCAACTCTAGTTCTAGTAAAGGGCATGTTTATGTCCTGACAAAAACAGATTATTTCACGAAGTGGGTTGAGGTAGTTCCTACCAAAAGAGCTACTTTCAAAGTGGTTTGCAACTTTCTAAAGGAGATTATCATTTCATGCTTTAGAGTGCCTCATAAAATTATGGTTGATAATGCAACATGCTTCTCTTCAAAGGAGATTTTGAGTTTTTGTTTTGATCATGACATCATGTTGTCACATTCATCAAATTATTACCCTCAGGGTAATGGACAGGTCGATTCATTGAATAAGAACATTGTCACAATTGTGCATAAGTTGGTTGAGTCAAATCAGTATGCTTGGCACACAAAGTTATATGACTCTCTTTGGGCTGATAGAATTACTCCCAAAAGATCCATCATGTGCCTCACCTTTCATACTTTTGTATGGTACAGAAGCAGTTATGCCCATCACATTGGAGTTGTCTGCCTTACAATTGGCATCTACATTGGAGGATGAAGAGTTCAACAATCCTATTCAAAAGTGGATAGTGTACCTGATGAAACTTGAAGAAGAGAGGACAGAGGTTGTTGATAGAATCACTCAACACTAGGAGTGAAGGAAGAATATTTTTGACAAGAAGGCTCGTCAAAGAGACTTTGAAGTTGAAGATCAAGTCCTTTTGTGGGATAAAAGGCATGAACCTAAAAGAATGCATGGTAAATTTGATTCCTTATGGTTAGGGCCCTTTTTAGATCCATGAATCCACATGAGAGAACACATACATTCTCTTGCATCAGGATGGAAGGATCCCCTTGCTTCCTTATAGTAGGCAATATCTCAAACATTTCAACCCTCTGAGGGAGGAGTGATATTTTGTAAATATTATGTAAATACTTTTTATGCTTTATCATTATGTCGTATTGTGTTTCCATGTTCTATGATGTTTTGTCATGTTTTAGGTGATTTTTAGGATAGGTTTTTAGGAAACTCCAAGTTTTTAGGCGATTATGGAAAATTCTTGACTCCAATGCCCAAATCATAAGTCACTGGTCTACATAACACAGAGATTCTAGGGTTCTCCTATGTTGTAAGTATCTAACATGGTCACCAAATGGAGCCTAATGTTGTACCCAAACCAATTTTTTTGCTTCATTAAGACATTTTTCTTAAAAGAGTTTAAACTTTGCTAAAATGATATCAAGATATAGTTTTTTGGCAAGTCAAGTATGGACTTTTCTCAATGTCATGTTAGTTGTCATCAACAATTGGTCAGTATCAAGAGGTCAGAACCTAAACCTAGGACTCAAAATAGGAGATATTATGATGGTGAAGTGTTTCACAATAGAATTATACTCCTACAAGGTCAAATCAGTGGCCAAAACAGTGTTTACGAAGGAAGAAACAAATGAATATTTCAAGCGGAAAGAAAATTTGCGCCCCTATAGCCCAGGGGCACCCTTCTTTTTGAAGGGCTAGATTTGGTTGCATGTGCTTGAAAATACATTCAATCTCTTTATAATTAGTCTAGCTTTCCAATGAGCTATTAGGTGAGGTCATCTGAAGTGCATAAATATAGCAACTAAGGTCAGAAGTTGAATGTACAAGGAGGTTGTTCATCATGGAGGCTATCAAGTTTTTAGTTTATGCACCCTTGTAGCCCATGGAAACCCTTGAATTTGTAGATGTTGTCTTCCTAAGATCTTTTCTAATCTAGTTTAGCTCTGCAACACACCAATTCATAAGACAATCTGACATTCTAAGTGATTGTGATAGAGGTTCTACCTAGCACGTAAAACAGAGGGTTGAAAAATGTAGAAATACACACCTATACCTCTATAGGCCAAGGGCGCCCAGCCTTTAGGCTACTAGATGGGGTTTTTAGCATTCATAGTCTTCATGAGACTTGTGCGCAATTAGTCTAGCTATCCAACAAGTCTAGCCATCAGTCTTCAGGATTTGGAAAATGCTCGTATGTGAGATGTCAGTGTAGAGTGTCGAAGAAGTCAAACAGCTGAAAAAATGACAATAAGAAAAATACACATGCTCTTGAAAAAGGCGCCCTTCATTCTGAGGTCTTAGAAGCAATTTTTTTGCTTTGTCACCTCTAGAGACATCTCTTGTAAGTTCTTCTAGCTATGCAAAGAGACCAACAGTGTGTGAATCAGAGCACTCCAACTCCCAGTGTCAGGGGTCCTTAATGTAGCTTTCAAGTGCCTTACATATAGTCATTGGTTATGGAATTCTTCTAGTCACACAATGAACCTATCATCCAGTCAACAGGGTTCTTCGTTCACTGGTGGTGGCAGTTCGAAGCGTGAGATGGAAAAACAAAGAAATGACTAAGTTTTGAGACCTTGCATCAATTTAATCAAAGGAGCCTAATTTTTTGGGGTGTCAAATGTTGATTTTAGTAGTTACAGCACCCAAAAAATATTTCATCCTTGCTCTAGAGGCTTTGTAGTGGATATCTCAGATTGGTCACAACATCACTCAATCACCCAAAATTTAGAGTGGAATAGGGGCAACTGTAACTTTGCAGTTAGCTATAAAATAGGAAGTTAGCAAAAAATCTCATAACTTTTGCACGTGATAGTAATATATGTTGAGCCAGATTTTCCTGTAATATTACTATTAAATTGTATATGTTCACATTGGTTGGATGATCATTTTTTTGTGTTCTTTTGATTATAAGTTTATTTCATATCTACACCTTGGAAAGGTGTCATCACCTCCTTAGGAATTTAGAATTAAGACTTATCGTTTGTTATTACTATGTTAGTGAACTTTGTTTCATGTCTACACCTTAGAAAGATGTCATCACCTCCTTGGGAATTTAGAAGTAGAGTTCATCATTCGATGTTGTTGCCAATAACTTTTCTTTCAGCCTACACCTCAGAAAGGTGTCACCTCCTTGGAAATCTTGTATTTAAGGTTATCATATAATCATTCTAGCTCTATTTCCTCATGCTTTGATTTCATGAGGGGATTGGATAGTATAAGTTAGTTAGTTTTGGGTTGTAGTTAAGTCCTACAAAACCAAAAAATCCTTGGTTGCAACATTTGAAGTTTATTGCAAACCTTGTGCCTCTTTCAGTTGAGACAAAAATATAGGAATTAGTTTTCGATTACTTTTCAAGCATTTTTGTCCACATAACGAGGGAGTTTCCCCTCCTAATTTGAAGAGAACTTATCACGCAATATGCATAGTTGTCCATACCAACTTGCACTCCAGAGGTGTTAGTTGTTACACCAACACTACTTTATGTTCTATATCAACATCTAAAACAATATGAAACCATGGGTGAAAAAATAGAGTCTCAATGCTATGCACTAGTATCCAAAGTATTACGAAGAAATTGAAATTCTAAATTGTTGGATTCACAAGATAGGGGTAATTTTTAATTTTATGTATCATCCTCAAAATATACAAATATGTACTCAAAACATACTTAGATGGTTATAAATCACCTACAGATATTAATAATATTTGTATACTTTAACACAAAGTCTATGTAACAGGTAGGCAATAATGTTTGTATTATTGACGAAAGATGTGCCATGAATTTTTTGGGTTCATCTACCAAATTAATGTCATCATCATATGAACAAGGGGCACATCATTAGAATATAGTGATGAGGCATTGTCCCTTGTTAGTTATTTCCAATGTTGGCAAACACACTATCCCTTGTTAGTTATTTCTAGACATCTTGCATTCTAATGATATCCCCTATCCACTTTTCCTAGACAAGGGACAATGTGTTTTCCAACACTGCAAACAATGTGAGCATTTTTTTGTTCCAATCATATCAAGAAATTGAAATGTCATTTTCACTGTAACCAAAGAGTTGTTCTAAAATTTGAAGGTGGACTTATTACATAACTGACAAGGGATAGTCTATTTTCCAATAGTGTGTTTTCCAACAATGTGTTTTCCAATAGGGGACAGTGTGTTTTCCAATAAGGAACAAAAAAATGACAGTGTGTTTTCCAACAGGGAAATAACTAATTGGAAATAACTAATAGGGGATAGTGTGTTTTCCAACATTATTTGTAGTGTTGGAAAACACACTATCCCTTGTGGAAATAATTGACAAAGGATAGTGTGTTTTCCAACATTGCAAATAATGTTGGAAAACACACTGTCCCTTGTTAGTTATTTCCAATTAGTTATTTCCCTGTTGGAAAACACATTGTTATTTTTTTGTTCCCTGTTGGAAAACACATAGTGTCATTTTTTGTTCCCTGTTAGAAAACACAATGTCCCCTATTAGTTATTTCCAATGTTGGAAAACACACTATCCCTGTTGTCAAGGACAGTGTGTTTTCCAACAGGGGATAATGTGTTTTCCAATTGGGAACAAAAAAATGGCAGTGTGTTTTCCAACTGGGAAATAACTAACAGGGGATAGTGTGTTTTCCAACATTATTTGCAGTGTTGGAAAATGCACTATACCTTGTGGAAATAATTGACAAGGGACAATGTGTTTTCCAACACTACAAATAATGTTAGAAAACACACTATCCCCTATTAGTTATTTCCAATTAGTTATTCCCCTATTGGAAAACACACTATCATTTTTTGTCCCCTGTTGTAAAACACATAGTGTCATTTTTTTGCTCCCTATTGGAAAACTCACAATGTCATTTTTTGTTCCTTGTTGGAAAACACATTATCCCCTATTAATTATTTCCAATGTTGGAAAACACACTATCCCCTATTAGTTAATTCTATACATCTTACATTCTAATGATGCCCCTATCCACTTTTCCTACACAAGGGAAAGTGTATTTTCCAACACTACAAACAATGTGAGCATTTTTTTGTTCCAATTATATTTCTAATGTTGAAAAACACATTGTCACCTGTTAGTTATTTCTAGACATCTTACATTCTAATGATGTCTCCTATCCACTTTTCCTACATAGGGGACAGTTTGTTTCCCAACACTACAAACAATGTGAGCATTTTTCCTACATAGGGGATAGTGTTTTTCCAACACTACAAATTCATACAAAAATAATTGACAAGGGATAGTGTGTTTTCCAACACTGCAAATAATGTGAGCACTTTTTGTTCCTTGTTGGAAAACACACTACCCCCTATTAGTTATTTCCAATTTTATTCTAAAATTTGAAGGTGGACTTCATTACATAACTAACAAGGGACAGTGTGTTTTCCAACACTAAAAATTCATAAGGAAATAATTGACAAGGGATAGTGTGTTTTCCAACACTACAAATAATTTGAGCATTTTTTTGTTCCAATCATATCAAGAAAGTGAAAAACACACTGTCCCTTGTCAAGGGATACTTGGAAATCACATTTTTACTGTAACAAAAGAGTTGTTCTAAAATTTGATGGTGGAATTCATTACATAACTAACAAGGGACAATGTATTCTCCAACACTACAAATTCATAAGGAAATTATTGGCAAGGGTATGTTTTTCAAAAGTGAAAATAATGTGAGCATTTTTTTGTTTCAATCAAATGAAGAAAGTGAAATTTCAATTTTACTGTACCAAATAGTTGTAGATGGAGAGTGAGAGATAGAGATACCTAAGATGAAGATGGAGAGTGAGAGATAGAGAAACCTAAGAGGGAGAGAGAGAGACTTGAGAGGAAGATGGAGAGTGAGAGAGAGAGACCTAAGAAGAAGGAGAGTGAGAGACAAAGACCTAAGAGGGAGATGGAGAGTGAGAGAGTGAGAGACTTGAGAGGGAGATAGGAAGTGGTAGGGTGGGAGGGATAGGAGGGAGAGAAATATGGAAGGAGAGATTGTGGCTTATGTAATAAGAGATTGTTGTATTTGGAATTTAGTATAACATTTCCTTCATTCTTAGATGCATATTAGCCTAAAATAAGGGAGACATAGAAAGGTAGGTAGAGAGAGGTAAGGTTGAAGGAATAGAGGGAGAGGTAGGTAGAGAGAGTGAGGAAAAGATGCAACACAAATTTTTCCTCATCTCCATTTCTCTTACTTGTTAACACCCCCTACTATTCATTGTCATGATCTTCTAACATTTTTTCATATCTTTTACTAGAATCTTTAGATCAGTTGCTCCCTCATCAACCCTTCGGATAGAAACATTCCTTTCTTGGATAGAGTTTTCAATGTCTTGAATACTTTTATGTAGCTCTGTAACCACTTTTTTCTCAGCTTTGAGAGTTTCTTTATGATTAGAGAATGTAGATGTTTCTTTTAACAAGTTCTTTACAATACTTTTCTACTTTTTTAGATAATCCTTTCATGTCTCCACCTAACTAATTATCTTCTTTTGCACTTAGATCTAATTTTTCCTTTTCCTTGTTATCTATTTCCAATTGTATTTGTTCCATGGAATTCTTAAGTTCAAGAATCTTTGAGTTCATTTGTTAACCTCCACTTATAGCATCATCTATCACATTATTTACTTGCACAAATTCATATGCAATACAAAACCTCTTTATTTTATCCACTTCTACAATTCCATTTTCCCATTACACATATTGCACATACACCTTCCTCAACTTCTCAAGAGTGGGAAGAATAGCTTTAGTCAATACACTATCTATCTCATTCACTTTGGTCTACTTCTTCAAATTCCTTTTCCATTTCAACTTCTCAAGAGAAGGAAGAATCTTTTAAGTCAATACATTATGTGTTATCATTCTTCCAAACCATTTGTCCTTATCCCCCTCCATTATACCATCTCAAAAACATTATCCCTATCCCTCCTTAAAGCTATAAATCCAATTTGGGTGCCTATGTCCCATAATCCACCATCACATCTCCCCCTCCTACCAAGTCTATTTTGGGTCCTTCAATCCCTCCCAACCTACCACCCCCTATCTCCACCCCCTATCTCCATCCTTCCTTCTCTCCCTCACACACATCCTTAACTCTCTTCCTAGACCTTCCTCTTTCCCTCTCTCTCCCTCCCTCCCTATCTCTATCTCCATTCGCCCTCTCCCTCTCTACCTACCTTTCCCTTTATCCATCCCATCCCACCTCTCCTTCTACCTACATCTCCCTCCTTCCCAACTTCCCCCCTCTATCTACTTCTCTCTCCCCTTCCCTCTCTACTTTCTCAATCTTTATCTACTTCTCCTTTCCACCATTGTTTATGATGAATTTATAGCACTTATATTTATTCTTCTATATATTTCTAAAGAGATAGGTTTTTAAAGAGGATTGCATCCACCAAAAAACCTTATGTAATATTTATTTTTTGTATATTGGTCCTTCTATCCCTCCTAACCTACCACTCCCTATATTTTATTATCCATCACTCTAAAACCTCTTGATTTTATCCACTTTTGCATTGCCATTTTCCCATTACACATAGTTCACATGTTCATCAAATTTTGAAGAGTAGGAAGAATATCTTCAATCAATGATTAGGTGAGGATTATGGAATAGACTAGAAATGCGAATGAGGGATGGTATAAAACAAAAATACAGGGATGAAGGTATGGGGGATTATGAATGCAATAATTAAATTCATGAAAATTGTGAGAAGGTCTATAAGATGATAGGAGTTACCAAAAAGGTATACTCCTTTATAATTATATTTTAATTGTCCTCTACCTTGTAGTAATGATAAATTAAATTCTATAGGAGAATATTTCTCTTAAAATGAGAATGAATCTTAAAGTAAATACATGAAAGAGGCAAGGAGGGAGATAAAGAGAGGTAGGGAAGGTGAGGAAGGTATAGAGAGTTAGGAAGAGAGGGAGGGTAGGTAGAGAGAGATAGTGGAGAGAGGTTGTGTGTGTGTGAGGGAGAGAGGGGGGGAGGGAGATAGGAAGTGTTATGGATATAGGTGAGAGAAGAATTTTATGAGAGATGGTGAGAGAGGAGAGATAGAGAGAAGTATAGAGGGATGGGGTGGATATCTAGTGAGGTAGGATAGGAGGGATAAAGGGAGAGGGAGGAAGTGAGGGAGACATGTAGAGGTAGGTAGAGAGAGTGATGGGAGATATGGAAAGGAGAGAGGGAAGGGGAGAGATAAGTAGATAGAGAGGGGAAGTTGGGGAGGAGAGATAGGTAGAAAAATAAGTTTGGATTGGTATGATAAAGGGTGATGGTGACAAATTTTTTGGAAGAATGACAATATATAATTTATTGACTTAAGAGATTATTCCTACTCTTGAGAAGTTGAGGAAGGAGCATGTGCACTATGTGCAATGAGCCAATAGAAATACAAAACTAGAGGCATCAAGTACTAGAATATATGAAATGAAAAATTAATCTTCTCTAAAACACATGAAAAGAAGCAAACCAAAGTGAATGAGATATATTATTGACTAATTGAAAAGATTCTTTCCGCTCTTGAGAAGTTGAGGAAGGTGGATGTGTAGTATGTGCAAGTGGAAAATGGCAATGCAAAAGTGGATAAAGTCAAGAGTTTTTGTACCGCATATGAATTTTTGCAAGCAAAGAAAGTGAGATATGATGCTATAAGTGGAGTTGAACAAATGAAGTCAAAGATTCTTGAACTTAAGAATTCTATGGAAAAAATACAATTGGAAATAGATGATAAGGAAAAGGAAAAATTAGATATTAGTGCAAAAAAAGAGAAGCCTTTACCCTTCATTATCATCAATACATTTTCTAAAGGTGTGTGCTACCATTTTTCTATTAAAAATCATCCAACTAGACCAAGATTATGTTGGTTTAAAGAGAAATCCACATTCCATTAGTAGTATTCAATCAACCATCTGAGAGACCATATCAAATAGAGAAAGGGTACACTCCATTTTAACTCTATCTAAGGAGAAAGGTTATTTAAAAGTAAAAGGTATTATCTATTTTCTTTATCTTTATGTTTATTTCCTTATTTCATATTCTTATCTTTAGACTAGAAAAATGAATGAATATATTTTTGTTTTAGTGATCCCTAAAAGAAAATAAAATAACTTTGGTTCCTTGTGAAAATGTATGTAGATCAAAATAATATGATTGAATAGGTACAAGAATTAGTTCCATCCAAAATAAATCTTTTGGATTTAAGATTATTTGGTTAATAGGATGAAAGATATGCAATGATTAGGATGGAAAAATGCACGGATAATGAAAGGACAATGATGTAAAAAAGAGAAATGTAAATTCCATTAGTAGTATTCAATCAACTATATGGGATACCATCACTCATCCACCAAACAAACCCCAAGTAGTGTTGATTTTTGTATATTGGTCCTTCTATCCCTCCCACCGTACCAATACTCCCTATCTTTTATTATCCATCACTCCAAAACCTCTTTAATTTATCCACTTATGCATTTCCATTTTCCTATTGCACATAGTGCACATGTTCCGTCATCAAATTCTAAAGAGTAGGAATAATATTTTCAATCAATACATTATCTATCTCATTCACTTTGGTCTACTTCTTCTCAATTCTTTTCAAAGTCGATTCATTTTTTATTTCTTTTCAAGTGTTTAAAAAATAGATTCCATCTTTTCATGTGTGTGTGAGATAGAGGGGGGAGATGTAGAGAAAGAGGGATTCTTATTGAATACAACCCATGTATATATTATCATTGTTACTATATGATTTTTTATAATGTTTATATCAAAGGTTCTTAATATTTTTTTTAGGATTAAAATTCCAATCTACCCTATTGGTTGTAACATATTTGTGGTAATTTATAAAGACTAAAAGATCTAATTATATCTCCAATATTTGAAATTTACATAAATTTATGAGTTTATCCCATGAGTTTAGATGGAATGGTAGGGATCTTCATATCTTTCTTTGACACAAAATAAAATCAATTGAATTAGAAAATTGAAAATATATTTCATATTTGGAAATCCTAAGGAACACATGTAGATAGGTAGGTTATTAAGACCAATGAGAGTACCTTCAAACATTATGAGTACATATATATTAAAGTTAGTTCTATCAACCTAATAACTTACTTTATTTGAGTTTTTTCGTGTATTGCATTCATCTTCACCGTGAGCTCCTTATGTACCTTCTCTTGCACTATGTAGTAAATTTAATTATTTATCATTCCTATCTCACTCTCATATCTATTATCATGAAGATTTATTTAAATAAAATACACTAAAGCCTTGTACCTAGCCTTTATTTTTTAAGGGAGGTGAGAATTTCATGAAAGCATTGGTTGCATCAATGAGATATGAGAGACGATGCTATAAGTAGAGTTGAACAAATGAATTCAAAGATTCATGAACTTAAGAATTCCATGAAAAAAAGAAAAGAAAAGATGATGCTATATATGGAGACAGAGAGGGAGGGAGGGAGTGAGGGGTAGGTGGAAAGAGGTTGTGTGGGAAGGAGGGAGAGAGATAGGGAAGAAGGGAGATAGGGAGAGGTAGGTAGAGAGAGGTAAGGTAAACATAATAGAGAGAGGTAGGTAGAGAGAGAACTATGTAAGGTGGAAGAGATAGGGAGAGGTGGTGTGTGTGTGGCATTTATCATGAAAAGAATTTTGTTAAACTGTGATGGTATTGATAAAGAACTAGTAGAAAGGGGAAGTATCTTTAGAAATATATACAAGACTAAATTATATAAGTATCTTTAGAATATCCAAATCAATAAATTCATATATTTGTATAAAGAGAATACTTACACTATGATGAAGGAAAAAAGGAAACATA
This sequence comes from Sequoia sempervirens, assembly GCA_007258455.2. Classification (NCBI taxonomy): domain Eukaryota; kingdom Viridiplantae; phylum Streptophyta; class Pinopsida; order Cupressales; family Cupressaceae; genus Sequoia; species Sequoia sempervirens. Next base: position 304,317,546 of record VDFB02000015.1, on the reverse strand, counting down.
CTCTAGGGAGAGAGAGAGAGAGAGAGAGAGAGAGAGGGAAGGGGGGAGATAAGGAGTAGTAGGGTGGGGGGATAGGAGGACCCAAAATGTACTTAGTAGGAGAGGGAGATATGTTGGTGGATTATGTGACATAGGGACCCAAAAACACTTGAAAATAAGTAGAATAAAGTGAATGAGATAGCTAATGTATTGAATGAAGAGATTCTTCCAGCTCTTGAGAAGTTGAGAGATAAATAAATAATTACAGGCTAGAAAACACAATGGGTTGTGAGTGATTGCATTATTTTTATTCTAAGCTTAAGGATGGAGAGCTTCAAGAGGATTTCAAGGTGGGAGATACATAAAATTTATTAAATTGACATGAGGGGTGACTAACCGATTGAATTGTTACATGTAGAGGGTTTTACAATAGTATGTGTGTTGCAGGTTTCATAACACCAAATTTTTTACATCCTGCAATTGTTTTAATGAAAACCTTTTCCTATTTAGAGTGTAGGAATATAATGAAAGGAACTTTCAAATTTTACCACAACTGTTACTGAGAGTAAACATTGTGTTTCAATTTCCTTATATGATGGAAAAAGAAATGTACAAAATAATCATAGGTTGAAAAACATAGTGGGATGTGAGTGATTGTATTCTGCTTGTTCTAAGCTCAAGGGTGGAGTACTTTGAGAGGATTTCTAGGTGGGGTATACATAAAACTAATAAAATTGACCTAAGGGGTGACTAAACAATTGGGTTGTTACGTGTAGAGGGTTTTACAATAATATGTGGGTTGCAGGTTTCATATCACCCAATGTTTTCCAATATGCAATTGTTGTAATGAATAGCTTTTTTTTTTTAGAGAGTAAAAATGTAATGAAAGGAACTTTCAAAATTTAGCACAACTATTTCTTAGAGTATTAACCCTATTTTTTAATGATAAAATATCATTCTTATCTTTTACATCCTTTTCTAAGTAGTTAATTTTAGTCTTCTAAATTATTTTTCTATAGTTTCAACACTTCCAACTATTCCTTTTACATCTACAAGTTGATCATCAACACATTTTTCCTCATCTACATTGCTCTTACATGTTAACATCCCCTACTATTCCTTTTCATGATCTTGTAACTTCTTTTTCATATCTTTTACTTGAATCTTTAGATCGACTACTCCCTCATCAACCCTTAGGATAGAAACATCCCTTACTTGAAGCTTTTCTGCACTTAGATCTAATTTCTCCTTTTCCATGTCATCATCTATTTCCAATTGTATTTATCCTATGGAATTCTTAAGTTCAATAATCTTTGATTTCATTTGTTCAACTCCAATTATAACATCATCTCTCACTTTCTTTGCTTGCACAAATTCATATGCATCAATTGGGTTGTTACTTGTAGAGGGTTTTACAATAGTATATGGGTTGCAATTTTCATAACACCTAATGTTTTCCAACTTGAAATTAGTGTAATGAAAACCTTCTATTATTTAGAGAGTATAAATATAATGAAAGACACCTCAAAATTTAGCACAATTGTTAGTTAGAGTAAAAATTGTATTTTAGTTTCATCATATTATCAAAAAATAAATGCATAAATTAATTGTAGGTTGGAAAACACAATGGGTTGTGAGTGATATGATTTTTATTTTCTAAGATCAAGGCTAGAGAGTTTGGGGAGGAGTTTCAAGTGGGGGACACATAAAACTAATTAAATTAACCTGAGTGGTGACTAACTAATTAGGTTGTTATATACAGGGATTTACAATAGTATGTGGGTTGTAGGTTTCATAACAATTAATGTTTTCCAACTTGCAATTATTTTTATGAAAATATTTTCTTATTTAAAGAGTACGAATATAATGAAATACACCATCAGAATTTGCCACAACTGTTACTTAGAGTAAAAGTTGGATTTTAATTTCCTCATATGATGGAAAAATAAATACAAAAAATAATTGTAGGATGGAAAACATAGTGGGTTGTGAGTGATATGAAATTATCACGTTGCATTTGTATAAAATATAGATTTTACAACCTCAAAGATATAGAGGTAGGATTATTATAATACATCTAATAATGAATCCAAAGTTATGCTAAATGCCAAATATAACAATCTCTTATTACATAAGCCACATTAGATCTCATGCAATGTGAGTATATCAATATCACAAATTTTAGTTTCATGAATACATAATTTGTATATTTAGAATTTTTAATCTCACCAAATGGTCTGAAGATGGATCCGAAAAAGGAAAAATAAATTATTGAAATTTATACACCAATGAATATTATAGAGGTAAGATTTTTTCATGTGCTAGCTAGCTTGAACATAAGAATTTCATTACATATTTCTAAGGAATAAATGAGATTATGAGAGTAGATAAGAAATAATTTTAGAGAACATCAAGATCAAATAGAAGCTATGAATTATTAAATAAGAAAGTGATAGAACAACTATTGTTAGTATTACCATATTTTGATAAGGTATTTTAAGTTGATAGTCATGCAGTGGAACTGTAATTGGAGCATTACTAAGTCAAAAAGGAATACTAGTATATTAATTTAGAAGTAACCATTAATTTGAGAAAACATGAGTACTTTTTTTAATGGGCTATATGGACATGTGGAAAATTTATAGATTTGGGTACTAAAGTGGATTTATTTAGAGCTAAAGTAAATAACTACAATTAATACTAAAAATAGGATATGTACCTAAGTGTATATTTATTTTCCCATGTGTCATCATGTTAATGTTTTTGTTAAGAGTGAAGATATATGACTCTAAATTTTCTAGAATGTAGCCAAACCTTGAGTTCTGTAATGAACACTTCATTATTCCTAATCATCAACATGCAAAGCTATGATTATCTTAACTTGATTCATTGCAAAACCCAATTCTAATGCATATGGATCAAATTTTTGATACAACATACATGGTGACTACTTTAATTCATACAAAAAACCTTTTAGTTTACAAACCCAATGCTCTACACCCCTTATTTAAAATTATTTAGGTTGAACAATATGGATTTACTCATCTACGTCTCCATACAATAATTTTCTATCAAAATTATTATTTTCAATGTAAAAAAAAAAGGTATAGCTATAAACAACAACATACTAATCAAATTCAACATAGATACAAGATAAAATATGTCACTAAATTATATTCATTATACCTAGAATAACATGTATTGCAAAAACTATCCTTATACCTTTCTAATGTTTTTTCTACTCTAAATTTCTTTTTGTACACCCACTTGCAACTAATGGATTCCTTACATTCAACTCAATCAACCAAGTCCCACGTCTTATTTTTTCTCGTGCCTCCATCTCCTCTTTCATGGATTTTATTTAAGAGAGTATAGAATTATATTCATCATTAGTAGAAGTTAGAGGAAAATTAAATTGTATTTCTAATCAAGTATTCCTTTTTGGTAACTTCTATCATCTTATAAAACTTCTCACAATTGCCATCAATTTAGTTATTGCATTCATAATCCCCCATCCCTTCATCTATACATTTTTTATTTTATGCCATCCCCTAGCTACATATCCCATGTATTCCATAATCCTCACCTAATCATTGATTTCATGTGCACTTGGCTCCCCTCGTCCCTATTTCTCCTTCTATCTTTCATCTTCCACTATTCTTGCTCTTGCATCTAATGTACCATGGAATGAAACCTACATCCATATATCATAATGCACCATATCAAAGTTATTATCCATCATCATTTATTAATACATTAGGTTCATTAAGCTAATATAGATTTATTAATCTAATCATCTTTCATCGATCATAATCATTTCATTATCCATTAGATTCATTATCCATGCATCTTTTCATCCAAATTGTTATGTATCTCCCATCTCATTAACATTCCATCTCTCCTTCCTTATATCCCTATCCACCATCCATCACCCCATCCTAAAACTAATATATAATTTACAATTTAATATAATTATAAAATAATAATATAAATTTATTTATATAATAATAAAGCATAATATAATATATTATAACATAACATAACATAATAAAATATTAAATTTAATATAATAATATTATAAAATAATAATACAAATTTAAAATTGCATTATAAACATATATAATAATAATAAATATAATAACAAACATATAATATAGTAATAAATATAACACAAATTCATCGTCAACAATTTACCAAAGGAAAATTCACTGTTGGTGGTGAATTTTCCTTCCATGAATTGATCGTGATGAATTAATATAATATTATAGTATAATAATATAATTTAATTTAATAATTATAAAATAATAATATAAATTTAATTACATTAAAAAAATTATAATAATATATTAATAATTAACTATTTTACTAATTAACTTAGTTTGCAATTATTTTATTTTAATATAAAATTATTTAAAATGTATTGTATTTATATAAAAACTATTTTATTTTAGTTTAAATTTACTTAAACATTAGTTTTAATTTTTTTTTTAAATATGGCAATTATTTTAAAAAGAAGCAGCAATCATATGGTAGGCAATTTTTAAAATTATGTTAGGAGTGGAAAATTTAATAAGGGTAGGGGAGTCAAATTTTTTAAAATCACCGTACACTTTGTTTCCTCCATTTCCTCTGTCACCTGTCATTTCCTCTATCACTTGTCTTGGTGGGCCCACATTATACCATCCCTTCATGTTATGCATATTGCTATGTATGTGTTTATGCATTTTTGTATGTACATAGGTGTATTTTGTCTAGGATTTAGCCAACTCCCATACCAAATAGGTTACATTGATCCTCTTTTATAGAGGAGGTAAAAGTTTCCAGATTATAGAAGAGTTTAGAGTTCAGGAGAAGCCTCACGAAGCTTCTAGACAATGGGTGCTCATACAACATTTAATGTTTTCCTTCTAATTCTTATCCAATTCTTTCTAGAACCTTTCATTACTTTCTCTCATTTAATTTGGTGGTTGCAATATTTAATATTTGTTAATGTGGTAGAAAGTACACATACCAACATAATTTTCTACTAGAACATGGTTTTCTATTAATAAAAATGACTATTAAGAAATGCAATAAAGATGATTACTATTGACTGAATAAAGACAAAAGTGATTTTATAAGTCATGACACACAGTTATATATTCAATTGCTCTTAAAATTCAGCAAAATATCTTTCTAGATAAAATTTCCAATAATTTCTTTAAGAAATATAAGAATCACAAACAAACCATACTTAAAATAAGAAATACTTATTTTTTGTTCATACAATAATTTATGATAATTGTTTTTCTAGCCAACAAAATTTGATGAGAGACAAACTTCTATGTTTCTCAGTATAGGTTTCAATAAGTAACATCCATTATAATATTGCTACCATCAATCTTTAGAAAAAAAAAAAAAACTAATGTGAATGATCACATCATAGTTCACTTCTACACCTCGATGATTTAATAGAAATTTCATTTGTGGACAATGCTTCATGTTGAAATTTCTGAATGCACAAAACAACACAGAGTTGCTGCTCTATTTCCCAATCAACAAGGAATACCCAAACAAGGTGCGAAAGCACAAACAATGCAAGGATACATGCAAATTTCTTTTCTATTCAATAAGCTATAAATGACATTATAGAAAGGGAAACTTAAAAACTCAAAAAAATAATTCTAAACTATAGATTACAAACTAATAGGAGCAATCTGGAGCTGCTCATACAAACTGACAACTTTTAGGGGCTTTTGAGAGCTCACTGTCCTTCTACACAGAACTTATTAGGAGCTGCACAAAGCTCTATCTGGAGCAATCACTACTTAGATACATAAAAAAAAAATACAAATTTTGTTCAAAAGCTTCTCTGAATCACACAGAGAACTCAAACAAAAAAATTCCTCTTCTCAGACTTTTGCTACAAAACTTCTTCTTCCCAACTAACAAAACTTATTGACTTCAATTATTTTTGTCTATTAAAAAATATTCCCTCTCAAATTCAAAAATTACCTACCAAATTTAATTCTTTTGCAGACTGAGCTGCACGTAGGAGAAAGTTGGGAAAGAAATCCCCAAAACAATCTTCTAGCTGCACTGGCAACAAATGCTTTTGACAGGTAGGTGGCAATGGGAAGAGGCTCAAGAGAAATTAATATTTCCAACACTCCCCCTTTGTCCTGAGCCAACAAAACAAGATCAATCTTGATCCAAATCAACAACACCCAAACTATTCCTTAGGTGCTCAAAGTTGTCCTTGCTCAAAGGCTTGGTGAATATGTCTACTAGTTGTTGCTCAAACCTGCAAAATTTCATTTTAATTTCACCATTTTCAACCAATTCTCTAATAAAGTGATACCCAATTTCAATGTGCTTGCTTCTTCCATGAAACATAGGATTTTTCGTCAAGGCTATTGATGAAACATTATCACAAAATATTGTTGTTTCATCCTCTTGTTCTTCTCTCAAATTTGCTAATATAGGAGCTATCAGGAGTAGTCTCAAGCTTGTCTCGAGCTATCAAGAGTAATTGTAGGCTCATCTTGTTGCACTTCTTGTTATTTTTCTTCTTCCTCAAGAGCTGTCAGGAGTGGTTTTGTGCTATCAAAAACTATCAATCCATCTAGTGTAGGAGCACCCTATTCAATCAATTCCTTCAAATGGAAAAAAATTGCATTTCAATTGTAAATCAATGAAAAAGCATGTAAATCTATGTAATAAGGTCATACATAATGTATTTGTGGTCACAAATAGGTCACTAGGAGGGAAAAAGATAGAAAAAGAAAGAATTAAAAAAAAAATACTAAAAGTTGCCAATTTGTAAAAAGTAAAAATCAGGAAGTTCAAGAGTCTTTGAGGGAAAAATGAAGAGACAGGTTGATCAAGGTAGTTGTAAAGCTAGTTATGGATTGGGAAACATCTATTAAAGAATTGTGGGGGTGAGCAAGTAAAGCATCTTGTAATTTTTGAAACAAATTTTGGAATAAAACTCATTGTTCTGCAATTTTTTATATTTTTCTCTCTTGCTACTAATCTTGTACAGCCTACATAGCAATACAAGGCCTTGATTTTTCATTTCCTTACATAGGATAGTAATTTTACATTCATTTAAACTAAATTTGAAAGGTTTTCTTTGAGAGTTAAGTTTGTTTAGAGATCAAATTTAGAAAACTGTCAAGAACCCTCAAGATAGGGGTTTGAAAGTCAAAATTATTTCTCCTTCACTACTCCACTAATGTAGGCAATGTAGGTCAGTGGATTAGGTTAATTTTGATGTGTTAGTGTTGTGTGAGTGCTTGCAGATGTAGAAAGGATGATTATATAGAGGTCTTACTTGTTGTCCTTGAAGATTTCCATGGTTTCCATGCATAAAATGGTTGGTTCAGAGTTGGTATTCATTGAAAATACACACAAGGTAGTTGGATGTTGGTTTCTAGAGTGTTTACAGACATATTCAAACATTATTTAAGTAGTGATAAGGATTGGAAAGGTGTGGAAGGTAGTATTTCAATAAACTCTCACATTTTTAAGCATGTCAAGCCTATAAACAAGGGTTTTATTGTTCAATGATTTATTGGGCATGTCAGTCCATAAAGATTGTGGAATCTTAAGTTTTGAGACTCAATTTAAGACTATTTAAGGTTATATGATGGTTTGGAGTTTTTTTTATGATAGTTGCTTTGTATTTTTGGCCTATTTGGGGCCTTAACCTATGGAATAGTCTATTAATCTGGTAAAGTTTGCAAAGTAGTTGTGAGTAAATATTCATCAAGCTCCCTTCAGGATTTATTTTGTTCAAGTATCAGCTCGCACATTTCCTTAAAAAATCATTCAACCCTTTTTTATAAACATCACTACCTTTGCCACATGTCTGCTTTGCACTCCCTAAAGGATCTCTTCCCTTCACATTTCAAAATGACCCCGTTGCATTGCCACGTGTCCGCTCTACACATGATTGAAAGTCACTTCCCTTTTCTTTTAATTCAAGTTCTATCTGCATGGCACGTGGCTTCATCTTTGCATATTTTACTAGGCCCCATAGTTGGTACCAAGGATAAGGCAAGTTGGACATGTCTCCTTAGTGTAGCTTTTCAACGACAAAAGAAAAATATGAGCATAGGTTGTGCAATGTTGACACGTATCTATTCGGTGGGTGTTTCTTTTAAATGATGGATGGAGCAAGCCAAGGACCGCGACATCTTGTCACGTGTCATACCTATTTTAGCAAGGTAGCAACACTTGTCTAACATGACCTCATCAGGACCACTACCATCATTTGCAGAGGATGCACCTGAACTTTAAGTGACTGAATGCTTTGGGTGAAATATTTTTGTTGCAACGGCTGGGAGGAATCTTTGATTCTCCATCATTGTCGAGGATTCTCAAATATTTTATGCTACTGCACGCAAAGGCGGTGGGAGCATTTTGGCTATATATACTCCTCTTTGTTTTAGAGGAGGGGTTCGAGAATTTTGCAGAAAGAAATAAATTAAAAAAAGACACTAGGCCTTTATTATTGTTGTTTAATTATTGCAAAAGGACTCTCAAACTGTGCCAATCATTCGGCCTTTCTGTTCTTATGATATTTGATTAACTTTATACTGTGTTGTTATTGTCTGATTATTCATTTGCAAAACTTCTATAAATTGAATGCAAGTTTGTTGGTCTAGATCATGTCTTATGACTCTTCTTGTCAGTAAATATGTGTGCAAAGTTTTTTTATATCAATGAATGAATTGTTTATGCTTTAATCTTTAGTTTTTTCCTTTTTGGAACATCATAAATTGCTAATCAAACCCTTAGATCTATGATTTATCATGCCTATTATCTAAGTCTTGTGCATCACCTCATATTAGACTTTTTTTTAATATATGTTTCCTTTTCCCTTTCCAAACCCCAATTACAAAAGAAGCCATCTTATTTAAAATTTGAAGGTCACTCAGTTTAGCACAATAAGTTCCACATAAACTAAGTTTCCCACAAAAGGGTTGTTACCTTGCCAACTTTTGGCATCAACAGTTTATTCTTTTTTGGCACACCCAGTGGGACTGAGCTTAAATGAATTTTCAGTTAAGGAGGGTGTATGAGTTAGCGGCCTGTTACTAGATCCCAAAAAGTAAAAAACCCTAGTCTACTAGTACCACCACTAGGAATAATGCAAACCACAAATCAATTGGTAACTATTTCGCTTCCTCCACCCATTCCGCTAACCATGTTTCCAGGTGCCAATAGGAATTATGTGGCATGGGATGCTAGAATTCCCCTCATAGTGCCAGTAGCACCTATTGTATGGGCTGCTATCTCAGCCTTGACTTTGAAGGCTATACCCAAGTTTACCAAAGATGGATCAAGAACACCCGCAAAAGATCTGCAAAATGTGGTGGACGTATGTCTGGTGCATGGAATCACCGCTCATAATGTAGCACTAAGGCTCCTTGCAGCTTCTTTCCAAGGCAAGATGTTGGATTGGTATCAAACCTTTCCAACTAACACTATATGTACCTAGGATCAGCTCCAAGACCCGTTCTATGAGAGATTTTCAAATGACGGGGATCGCTCCTCATTGTACTATCAGCTATCTACTATAAAATGAGCCCGCCAAGAGGCTATGATGGACTTCAATGCCCAATTCCACACAAATTGGCAGAGGATCCAAGTCACTATCCACCCACCTCCTAAGCTGGCATTCATATTCTACCTAAATTCTATCAACCTTGACATTTCCATGATGATCCAGTCTTTGGGAGGGACCACTCTGTGAGGTGCTTACAACATTGTTGTTAAGGCTGAGAATAATTTAATAGATGCTAGAAAGTTTCTACAATAGCCCATCATGTTGATATTTCCTAAAATATCGATGCTTGCTTAGGAAGTCACATCAACTAGTACGCCTGCACCTCCTGAGTCAATGTACACATATGCGACAATGCCACAGAGTGTTGCCTCTACATCTGGCTCTTCTAGGGATGAAATGAATGATCTCAAGGAAATGTTGCAGACTATGGAAATTGAAATAACCACCCTTAAGTGGAACCAGTCAATGCCTCCAAAACCTGCCTACCAGAATTACCAAGGCAAATGGTCTTCATATCAACAGAATCAGTTCCAGGGTAGTCCACACACTAATTCATCAGCTCAAATAGCCAACCAAATAGTGTCAATACCTACTCCACTAACAGGTGCTCCGCCAAGCTCTAGTAGAGAATTGACTATGGGGTAGAATAACCTTGTCGATGACAATAATCCTTGTTGCTTCCCTTGCAACGACATGCACATGCCTCAGAACTGCCCGTGTGACAACTTACAACAAAAAGTGGCAGAGCAACATAGCCAAGGTGTGACTTTAAACCACAAAGGTTATATATATCCCTCTCCACAAATAGAAAATGTGGTCCTTACTACACAAATGCAAGGAATGTCCCTAGAACAAGAGTCGAACATCACTCCTGATCACACGCTCTTTTCATGGATGGAAGAAGAGGAGGCAATGTTCACAAACGATTCTTCCACATCAAAGACAACAAAAGTATAGTCTGATTACAACACTCACTCTAAGCAAAATTTTACAGGTGAACTAGTCATGCTGCAACTTGAAAGCTCCTTTGATCCATCTCTAAGCATCACTGCAGTTGCACAACATTTTAAACCATGAAAGGAAATTGTGATAACGAAGACCAAGGATCAGAAATCCTTAAACCTACCACCGTTCACTGTGGTGGAACAATTAAAGAAATCGTCCACTAATGTGTCCCTATGGAACATCCTAGCTATCCTAGAACATAAAACATTGCTTCAAAAATCTCTCCAAGAAGATGCTAGTGCCAAATCCATGCAACAATTCCCAAAGGAAAAGGCTATAGATCTAGCACCTCAAACCAAGGTTCTCACAAATAGTTCAAAGGAACCCCCTACTAAGGTTAAAAGTAATTCAAAACCATTCTTCCTAAACCTTATTATGGGAAACAAGTTGTTGCACAATTTGATGATTGATTCAGGTGCTAGCACAGTCATTCCCAAACAAATAGCTAAAGCCTTGAGACTTAGCTATGAGCCCATGAAGAAAGGGGTTATGCATCTTGATGGGAATAAGGTTGAGATAATAGGGGTCATTAAGGATCTTCCCTTAACTCTCTTTGGTTGTCCTAGCATCACCGTGCCTCAAGATACTATCATCATTGATGTTCCTCATATGTTTGGTCTTTTCCTATCTCAAAAATTTACTACTAAAATAGGTGGATATTTGGCGTTAGATTGGACACACTTGATTGTTCGAACCAAGAAAAGGGCTAAGCTGAACTTATTGTTTGAACCTCTGCATTTACATGTTGTGGATGAGTCTATGATCAACTTTCAAGCCACCCACACCTCTATCACTAAAGAAGAGATGTATTGTGTTGAGTTGTTGGAAGATGAGGAATTGACTAGAAACCAAAGTGAAAAGGATGAGGCTCTTCTAAATGAGTTCATAGACACAAATCCTTTTGGCAATTACCATGCCACTAGACTGGGCACATATTTCATTTATGATGAGGAGCAAGAGATTCTAAAGGTCACAAATGAACCTGTAAGTAGCCCAGCCTCCAAGCTATGGATTTTGTACTTCAACAAAGTAATATGTAAGAATGGCGCAGGAGCTAGGATATGTTTAATATACCTACAGAATGAAAAGACAATGAGGTCTTTCCAATTCCATTTCACTTGCTTGAACAATGAAGCTAAATATGAAGAACTAGTACAAGGTTTAAGCCTTACGGAGCAGATGGGAATCAAGCAACTAATGGTGTTTAGAGATTCTGAACTAGTGGTCAACTAGGTCTAGGGAATTTCTGCAGCAAATAATGTCCACACGAGATCTTATCAGCACTGAGTTTGGGACCTAATTGAGGTTTTTGAAGCCTTCAACATCTAGACTGTTCCCTGAGAACAAAATAGTGATGTGGATCACATGGTAGTAGTCAGATCCTAGTTTGATCCTACCTCCAACCTCATTCACAACAAGCACTTTTTACGAGTGATAGTCAATTAGGTGGTCTATGGACTTTCGTTGCTCTTCATGGTGCTTTTGGTCTAATAGGCTTCATGTTACGCCAATTTGAACTTGCTCGATTTGTACAATTACGACCTTATAATGCAATTGCGTTCTTTGCTCTGATTTCTGTTTTTGTTTCTGTATTCTTGATCTATCCATTAGGTCAGTCTAGTTGGTTTTTTCCACCTAGTTTTGGCATAGCAGCTATTTTCCAATTTATCCTCTTTTTTCAAGGTTTTCATAATTGGACCTTGAATCCATTTCATATGATGGGAGTTGCTGGAGTATTGGGTGCTGCTCTTCTATGTGCTATTCATGGTGCTACCGTGGAAAATACTTTATTTGAAGACGATGATGGTGCAAATACATTCCGTGCTTTTAACCCAACTCAAGCCAAAGAGACTTATTCTATGGTCACTGCGAACCGTTTCTGGTCCCAAATTTTTGGGGTTGCTTTTTCCAATAAACGTTATCCAATAATATATTGACTTGTGACTTTATGAGTGAGATAGTTTCTTTCTCTGAGTACACAGCTCTTATTTCAGCAATATACAAAGAAAGCGGATTGTTATGAATGGGAACTAAATTGGGAACTAAATTTAATAATTGTCCATATGTTATATTCTTATTTTTGATATGAATCCTTTCTATGTAAGAAGCTAATCTTTTTTTATAATTGAAATGAGGACGGTGTAAATAATCTAAAATTCCTTTTGGCCTATCCAATGTAGGGGCAACCTTCTAGCGGGCAATGGACATCGCTTTTAGCGAATTAATCAATAAGATTATCCTAATCTATTTGGATGATCTTATTGTGTTCTCTAAATCTAAGGATGATCATTTTGATCACTTAGAAATGGTTTTTAAAAAATGCTAGGAGTTCAAGGTTTCCCTAAATCCAAAAAAATGTGTATTTGGAGTGTCGCAAGGAAAGCTATTGGGACATGTGGTGTCCAAAGAAGAAGTTTCAATTGATCTTGAGTGGGTGAAATCCATCAAGGAACTTCTCCTTCTCATTAACAAGAAAGGTGTCCAGTCTTTCCTGGGGAAGGTAAATTTTGTTAGAAAATTTATTTCTAAATTTGCAGGAATAATCAGGTCAATCAACCTGATGTTAAAAAAGGATCAAGCATTTAAGTGGACAAAGGAAGCTAGAGAACCCTTTGAGAAAGTTAAGGATGTTATTTCCTCAGCTCCTGTACTAGTTAATCCAGACATATCTAAGGACTTCATAATGTATGTATTCAGTAGCAAGTCAAGTATAGCTATTGTCTTAACCCAAAAGGAAAATGAAGGAAAGAGAGAACATCCAGTGGCATTCTACTCTCTGATCTTGAAGGAATATGAGACGAATTAGAATTTTGTCGAAAGATGGGCATTTACAATAGTAAAGGGACTTAAGAAGTTTCACCATCTAATCTCCTACAATAAGGTGATAGTTTATGTCACACATTCCAATGTGTGTGATTACATCATGGAAGGAGAAATCATAGAAAAAAGAGCTAATTAGATCACCAAGATCCTTGAATATGACATTGAAGTCAAACCCATCAAAACCGTCAGAGGAAGAGGACTATACGAATACCTAGCGCATGACGAAGAAGTGGACCCCAAAGAAGAGCAACCAAAACTTGTTCTGATGAATGAGTAAGAGTTCAGATGCTACTAGCTGATGGACAAAGTAATATTTATGCAAACAAAGAAGTATATGCTAGGTCTTTTCCCTCAAAAGAGGAGATACTATTGACTACAAAATTGCGGATATGTGCTAGTTGAAGGGGCCTTTTCAAAAGGAACTTCAATGATATCCTCCTGCAATGTGTTACCACAAGGAAAGTAAAGAGAATCCTCAACACTTTTCATAGTAGTGCTATGGGTAGGCACTTCTCTGCTAAGACCACAATCCTCAAGATCATGTGTGTGAGTTAATTTTGGCCAACACTTTTCAATGACTCATACTCCTTGGTGAAAGCTTGCAAGGAATGCCAGTTCTTTACAGGGAGAAGAAAGAATTCCACAATGCCTCTCAAACCTATAGTGGTAGATGATTCATTCATATAATGGGGCCTAGACTTCATTGGAATGATCAATCCTGCTTCCAGCATCAGACATAGGTGGATCCTAATGGCTACAAATTACTTCACAAGGTGGACAAAAGCCGCACCACTTAAAAATGCAACTAAGGCTGAGATAGTGGATTTCCTCAAAGGACTAATAACAAGGTTTACCCCTCTAAAAACTATCATTTCATAAAATGCCAGAGCTTTTCTAGGTCCATGCCACTTTGCACTAACAAATGGAATATTCCTTAAGACATTGTCAAATTATTACCCACAGGGGAATGACCTAGCCGAGTCGACAAATAAGAACCTAGTCTGACTCCTCAAAAGGATTGGTTCTAAGTGCCAAAAAGAATGGCATAAAAATATTTGAGCGGGGCTTTGGGCAGACTGCATAACTCCTAAGAAAGTCCTTAAGGCTTCACCTTATGAGCATATCCAGAGCCAAGGAAAAATTTGCAGAGAATTCAAGCCTATCAAAATCTTTCATCAAAAGAGACAATGGTAAAGAGTTGGTAGCAAGAGATACAAGGTGAGGCAACACAATCTTTTCTTAGGGCCATACAAGCATCACATGTTGTTAACTTCTTTGTAGACATTTCATATGCTACACCTGATATACCAGACAAGCCAAATGGGTGAACACTCTAGAACTAGAGAAGCCCAAAAATTACAGAAACAAGGTTCAAGTCTAGGAGGAGTGGGACAATATTAATGACCTACACCTCACAAAAAACCCCAAGTATTTGAGAGAAGGGGCTTGTGAAAGGATGAAGGCATCTAAGAAAGAGATATCAATAGCAGAAAAGATATGGTTCATTGGGCTCCCACAGTACATGGTCCCATTAGTGCACTATTGTCCAGATTTAGTGGATGCAACCATTCAACGTTACAACTTAAGCACCCACAGCATTGAGGGCCAAACTTTAATGGTTAATATCAGCCCGCAAGATATTTAGCATATGCTATGTATCCTCGACGCAACCACCAAAAGTGAGAATATTGAGGCATTCACTCCTGAGAAAGGAGAAAACACATGGAGGGAAATGTGAAAGGGTCCTTAGTTTTTAATTAAGGAAACCAAAAGGCAAGGAGGAATGAGCCAAAACCTGCCAAGTATCTTGGTGATGCACGGTTCGTTTGAGAGTAATGACTTAAGGGAGGCCTTTTCAATGCTATAATTTGTTTGTAGCCTAGAAACAAACCAGGAGGTGCATGCTTTTCAAGTAGGGTCGAGTTTCCAATTTCGCAAGCAGCATAATTTCTTTTGGTATGATTTTTCAAACTTCCTCATAGAAGAAATGATAGGGAAAATAAAGAATTACCCAATTGAACAACAATTTAGGTTCCTCTCTTTTTTTGCCCATATTTTTTTTACATCAGAACCTTGATTTCTTCAGTAAGTATGTGGATTTGTCTATTTTTGATGAAAAGCATAGAAGAAAGCCGGTATCTACATGGACACCTCTCCTCTCCGCAACATTTGACTACTATGCATTTTTGGATTTCTTTCTCGCTCTAATTTTGCAAGATTTGCAAGGAGAAGATGGTATGGTCTAACTCAACATGCATCAAATAGGATATATGCAAGTCTTTACTCCTACATGTGACTAGTTCTTCAGCACGGATTTCACAATCATCTGGATGTAGGGTTTTACTAGGCAACCATTCAGACTCCTATCCTTCATCACAAATAGATTTTTGGCTCTTGAAATGTATTGGCAAGCATGCATTATTGATTACAACTTTTAAAGAGGACCTCCCAAGGAGAAGGGATTCTTCCAGTTACCCATAAATTTCAAAATGGTGACCCTGGCAAAGAGGTTGACACACCTACTATTGCAAGATAAGTTGGTTCATTTAGGGTTAGTTTTGATATGCAATAAATGGTAGTATAATCCTTTCAATGATCTACCACATGCACACATAAGGATTGCTCACACTCCTCAACCCTATTGGGAAAAGAGGCACATCCCGTGAGAGGACAAGGATGGATATTTGGCTGATTTGGTGCATATTCCCATAGAGGATCATAGGGAGCTATGTCATAAGTTGTAATTCATTGTGGCAAAGGCTAATGAGAATTTCAAGATGGGGACCACCATGTACAACAAGTTACAACATACAAAAAATGGACTCTAGAAAAAATGAGAGCCTTATGGGTATATCACTAGAAAACAAAATAGCTTGAAGCCCCTTATGAATGCTTGAAAGCTGATGAAGAGTTTGAAAAATGGTGGGATGATGGACATGTAGCCTCTGACTCAAGCGCTGGAGGGAGTGACAGCCCGAGAGATGAATCTAAACAACAAGGAGAAGAAGAAGTGAGCACTCCAATGTCCTCCACTCAACAAGAGAAAAGATTCATAGGGCGGCCCTCCTACATGGCTTCAAATGTATGATTCAATGTGTCAAGGGCCTTGTAGACACTCACTTGGTTTGTTAAATCAACAAGAGTGTTACAACAATAGTCGGTAGAGATTACTGAGCTTGGAGAAACCCTACCTGCAAAGCGACAGCGCACATAAACCATTATCAGAGAAGGTTCACAAGAACCTATTGCAAGCTAGGTGCTCGTAGCCAACCAAGAGTCCAAAAAAGATATGGAACCAACAACGAGCCAAGATCCATCATCAACCAATCAATAGGTAACATTCGCTCCTCATTTTCTTACCTCTCAATCTTTGGTATCCTCCATTATCTCCGCAGCACCCCCCACCATGAGTGTTGGCCCTTCTTTTCCCACCTTTGATACAATGATTGTGGGAGATTTCTCCCAGTCCTCATGGGTGAATCTATTCACCTTTACTCCTCTATGAACCCTTACACTAGCTACTACCACTCAATCCTTTCTTGCCTCACTTTTTGAAGGCTTACCCACTGTTGGCGCTCATATTGCTACTATCACTATGGATCCTCCAATTTTCTCATGACAAGCAAACTCTACAATGACTACTCCCTCACCACTGTAACCCATGATTCCTTTCTCCAATTCACCAATGGAACCTTTGCAAATGATAAGCCCTTATGTTGGTTTGCAAACCGAGCTTTGGCATGTGCCTCATTTCTCCCTGCAAACCGTCACTCTCTAGAAGAAGAAACTACTCAGGCCTATTAAACTTGCCTATCCATATGCCCTACCCCCATTGCTCCTTTCATAAGTGGGCTAGTCTCATCACCAACCCATTTTATTGCACAGAATGATGCTACAAAGGAGGTGCATGCCAATAAAATTCAAAAGAAAAAATTCAAGGATGATCATAAGCAGACGGAATCAAAGATGCACACTATCTATGATGAGATTCAACAAATGCTAAAATTTGCAACCATGTACCCAACCATGGAAAAGCAACAAGGGGAGATGCATCTAGAAGATTATGATTTGTATGTTGTGGGGCTTGACATGACGACAACTTGTCTAGAGGATAAAGTTGATCTCATGGAGGAAATGCAATGAGTGATCACCTCCGATTTCATTAAAACTAGCCACTAGCTGAGGAAGATGGATGAGCAGCTGAAATCCTTGAAAGAAAGAGCTAGTTTCTTGGAAAAAAGGGAGAAATCCCTAGGAGCAGATGTTGCATGCTTGACAGAGAGAGCGTTGATAACAGAGGTGGGGAGGAATAGACTTCAGGAGGAACTTTTAAAGGTTCGATTCATCGACCTCGTTGTAATTAAAAAGTTATGTGCTAAGAACCAGGAATACCATAGCCAATTGACTTTGGCGGAGTAGAATCTGTAGTTGAGGAATGAGGAGCTTGAATTGCGGTGTGTTGAATATGAGCAAGGGATGATGCTAAAATATCAGGTGCTAGATTAGTAGTGGGATTAGTATGAACAAAGGCTACAGGAGAAGGATGTCAAATTTGAGGGTCACAAGGCCCAAGTAGAAGAGGAGCTTCAAGAGGCAAAGTCTTCCCTTGACATAGAACTGGAAAACCATAGCCAGGCGAAGGAGAGCTAGACTAAAGAGTTAGCTCATGTTCAGGAATAATTGGCATCTACCAACAAGAGGATTGCAAAGCTAATGCAGGACATTAGCACTAGGGATGCAGAGATAGCCCTTTTAAAGAATGTTCCCCAATCTCCTATTTCCCAGCCAGATCTCATCCCAAAATCAAATCAATTGTATTCTTCATACTAGGGGAAGGTCAAGTATTATTTCCTAACATTACAACCAATACTCTGGTACATGTCTCAGGTGACAAGTTTAAGCCAAGAGGTTCAAAGGACTATGTGGGAGATCCTGCAGTTCATCATGGAAAAGGTCCCTGAGGCCTAGGGACTGCTAACCAAATTGTACTCAGTCTTTGATGAAGACCTAGCTGGAGCAAGAATCAATGATTGGAAGGCTATTTCCAAGATGGCAAACAAGTTTGTCCATTGACACTCAACGCCAAGTTTTTCCATTGACACTCAACCATAAAATGAGCCA
Organism: Sequoia sempervirens; assembly: GCA_007258455.2. NCBI lineage: Eukaryota > Viridiplantae > Streptophyta > Pinopsida > Cupressales > Cupressaceae > Sequoia > Sequoia sempervirens. Next base: position 304,299,062 of record VDFB02000015.1, on the reverse strand, counting down.
GGTCATGTGCAACCACTTTGGGTGCAACTCTAGATAATGTATGAGAAAGTTTCTCCCAGCTGACTGAGATGGGCCTACCTTCCCCATTTCTTGATGATGGATCTGTGACCACTGCTGAGCAACTTGCAACAAAAATTGAAGAAAAGTGGCAGGACACAACTGCCTTACAAAACTTCAACCAACCTCCCACAGTAGCAGATATTGAAGGGATTATCAATCCAGTCACATGGCTACTCTTCCTATGTGATTCTAGGGCCGGTCTACCAATGGAGCTATTTTTTAAAGAAATGCTTAATCTTAGCAAAGCACAAGAGAATTTGCATGACATATCGAGGCCATTTGAGGTTGACTGGCTACCACTACAAGACACCCTCTCTAAGCTCTGAAGTCATCACCCAATGGGTAAGACTTTGGTCTACAGTTAGAGAAATTTTGGGTTCTTCATTCCTCAAGTGAAATGCCCCTGATAGTCATCAAAAGTTGTGAATAAATATTCATCGAGCTCCCTTCAGACTTTATTTTTTTCAAGTATCGGCCTGCACATTGCCTTAAAAAAACATTCAACCCTTTTTGATAAACGTCATTGCCTCTACCACATGTCTGCTTTGCACTCCCTGAAGGATCTCTTCCCTTCACATTTCAAATGGTTTCGCTGCTCTACCACGTGTCTGCTCTATGCACAATTGAAATTCACTTCCGTTTTCTTTTAAGTTAGGCTCCATCAACATGCCACATGGCTTCATCTTCAGATATTTTAAGCAATTTGGAGTCCTTGAAAGAATGATAACTCACCTATCATAGACATTTAAAAATCCTTCTACACCTTTTCTACAAAATTATTACAAATTTTATCATTTCCACCAAAGATCTTATATCATCAACATATACAACAATAATTAGAATTTGTTTATCGTCAATTTTGATGTAAATATTTCTATTTGTATTACCTTTCTTGAAGCCCTACTGGAGTAAGTACTTGCCCAACCTTGAATACCAAGGCCTAAGGACTTTTTTGAGACCATATAATTCCTTCTTAAGTCTGTATACCATGTTTGGATCCCTTGACAACTAAAATCCCTCAAGCTGCTCTATGTAAAATTCTTCCTCTAGGTCACCATTTAAGAAGGAAAATTTAACATCCATTTGATGTACCTTAAATTCCTTGTGAATGGAAAATGAAAGAAAAATTATAATTTCCTTCATTCTTTCCACTAGATCCAATATCTCATTGAATTCAATCCCTTCCATTTGTGAATGGCCTTTACACACTAGCCTTTCTTTGTTTCTCACCAACTCTCCATCTTCATTCAATTTAGTTTTTAACACCCATTTCATCCCTATCACATTTTTATTTGCAGGCCTTGGCACCAATTCCCAAGTCTAATTTGGTGGAATATCATAGAGTACAATAAGAAGAAGAGTATTTATTTCTAGGAGGGGGTGATTGATCTCGCAATTTTCAGACTTATGGTTATCAAAAGTAGAGGATTTGATAGACACGTAGTTTTTTTAATATGATAAATTAGAGTTACACTAACATGAAGGATGAATAGTATCTTGTTAAAGGGTGTATGAATATGAGTAATATGTCCTATAGATTGTGTGAGATATAGATACTTATGATTTTTAACAAAAAAGATTCACAGGGAATCATTGAAAGGGATTATGCATAGTAAGATTAGACTTTTAACTATTAATATGAGTCTATAAGAAGAATTTTTTTTATCTACATATTTAATATTTTAACAAGAAACAAAATATAAGGCTCCCTCATTTTCAAAATATTATTCTTCAAAAGGAGGTAACTCCATAAAAGTAGTAAATAGAGGGGGAAATGTAGTGTACATGATATAAATATATAATAATAGTTAATTGATACTATCAAAATATAGATTACCAATATTTGTATATAATCTACGATAAATAGGGATTGAATAACATCCTAAAAGTGAATTAAAACTTATAAATTAAAGAGATAAAAGAGTTGAAGTAGATAAAAAGGAAGGTTCTTATAGGAATAATACCAAGTTCATAAAAATGAAAGATCAAGTTAACTACTTAAAATGAGAAACAAAACTAACTTATAATATCTCCAATTCTCTAATGATACAATCCTAACAATATGATCTAATTTGAAAAAATAATGTGTCATGTGATTAATTTTTTATCTTTATGTTTTTAGGAAAAATAAATATAATGTGTCATAGAAAAATAAAATCTATTAGCTAACTACTAATATAATGTAAAATGATTGAACCAGTAAAAATAGAATTTTGGAAATAAAAGTGATAAACACAAACCAAAGTTGTAAATAAGAAAAAATAACACTTGTTATACCTTGGTGCAATGTCATTATAATAACTATAGTCACAATGTTGCCCAAATATAATATGCAATGAAGAAAAAATCAAAACTATAATACCTACATAGAGAGGGAATAAAAATATAATATATAAATAGTAAAATTTACTATTAAATTATGGAATATTAAAAAATATTTTTAAACTATATTTATCTAAATCAAATGATATAAATAAATGTTACAGATACAAAACCATTAAATATTTTTTTTAATTTAAAAGATGAGTCGAAGAATCAATTGTATTTATGATACTGAGAATGAGGTTACTATTATAGAGCTAAAAAGATAGGTTGAAGCGCTTTTATTCCAACCTCTTTCTCATGCTTAATCACTTTAGTTACAATGTTAAAATTAAATTTTCTTTCTAGAATATGTCCTCCCTCAAAAAATACATTAAGGTTGTTTAGGGTAAAGAGAAGAACTTAACCCTCCACCAGGGGTTGATTTACAAATTGTTCTATTTTAAGGCAGACCTTTCCCCTTCCCTAGCCTCTATTAAGAAAAACTATCTCATGGTTAGAAATTTTGTTAAACCCCTAGAGCCCCCCCTTCTACCTATCACCCTAAATTGATGTCATCCTCTAATTCTAAAAGGGTTACTAGGGCTAAAGGTAAATCCCCTTCCTATGAGGTCTCCAACCTAGGTTCTAAAAATGTGTTTTTTTTTACCTCACTCAAATATCCATTCTTGATAATTTTGATGATGAATCCTAGAACCCCACCACGAAAGTGATAGGAATTTAAAAAAATTTAGTGGTTCTATGGTTACATTTCAAAAAAAAATTATCCAGTGGTGTTCTGAGGGTTAGGGTTTTGTTCTCCATCTACTAGGGTTCATCTTCAAGGCTAAAACTCTAAGAATGTAAAAGCCTTAACCTTTTCTCCTAATTTTTCATTGACCTATGTCTACCTGTTTCCAGTCTTCTAAGTCACAACTTGATCCATTAAATTCATTCATTGAATGACCCCTTTATCCTAGAAAATACTTGGTCACATTCATTTTAAAATATTTTCCTAAAATTCCTACGTCTGAGTGGGCCAATATTTTTAATTTTCATTTATGCACTTTAGGTGTGGGTATGAAATAATTCATAGAAATGCCTAAGTCAAAATACCTAGGGATTACCCCACTTTAAGTTGTCAACTTAAAGCATGTGCAGTAAAAAATGCTTAAAGACTCAGCTTGGCCCCACCGCTCAACACTGATTGGTTCCCCACCAACCCATAACTATTAAAATATTTAGGGAAAATAGTTTGTGGGATAGTAGGCATGTGTCACATGTCTTGTTTCTTTGGTGGGCCTCACAAGCCTTTTAAAAGTTGATAGTGGTAGTCCCTTCAGATCAATGGTGGAGATTAAAGATGTTGAGTTAATCTTGGTCGTTGCTCACCATACTACATCAAGTTTTTAAGCCAATCTGAGGTGCTTGCAAGATAGTGGGTTTTTGACATGTGGCACCATAGTGAACATTGAAGGAAATATAGAACAAGGTGAAATGGTTTTCCAAATACTTTCTAGTGACTTTTGGAAATTTACAATTTATGCTACTAAAAGGAATTAATTCCCTCGTGGATAAAACAAAACTGAGATGTTATAATCTAGACCGTCCATCTCACTATGTTTTAAGTCATGTGTTGAAAAAATTATAAGAGTGTGTGTAGACCTGGGAGGTTAAAAGGTGTGCAAGTTGGAGTGTGTAGATTCAATCTAAGCTATTCACCACCAATCTACACTAATCAATTTGTGCCTCAATATACTCATGTGGTATAGTAGGAAAGTGACATGTAGCACTTTTCGAGACTTCCAACGAGATGGTGGGACCGAAGGTGATGATGCAAGACGTATCAAATAGCATGTTGTCATTGACTCAATGTAAAAATAATCTAAGTCATTATTTTCAAACTCATTTGAATTTAGTTGAGCTACTTGATGATCCAAATCATCACAAGATCGATGACTATGTTTTAAAATTAAGAAAATGGGTTGATAGATCTGTTCTGGTTCATGCGAGTGAGCAGTACTGGTGGACTTGATATTTTTCTATTGAATAGAAGGAAATTTTCACCATAAAAGCAAGATTTAAAACAAATTTTGAGTTACCAAAGCATCCTAAAGAGAATTGAAGATTATTCCTATACAATATGAGATTTCTTACATCCAGAATTAGGGTTTTCAACTAATGAAACACTGGTAAGTAAACTTTCATCTTTTATATTCAATTTCAAGTGAATTTGTGTGTATTATCCTTTTCTGAGATGAAAACTACAGTTTAGGTTTCTTTTAAGATTTGGTGTTCACTCAATTTTCACCAAAATACTTTAAATTTTCCTTAGTTTATGTGTTCCTTTTTAGGACACCTAAACCACCTTACCAAAAACCCTAAATTGAAGCCTTAGAAAACCCTAGTTTGTTAGAATTTTAAGAATGGCACCCCCCAAGGCCAAGGCTTTTGGTTCTACCCCAAAGAGATATCTTCATGATGATATATTGGATCAATTGAAGTATTCAAGTTTAAAATTGAACAAAATGGATGGCAATATTTTGTTTCAGGGCCCTCGAACAGATAAGGGTTTTGTAGACAAACAACATGCCATCAAGGATGGTGAGGTGCTAGCTACTAGATGGGACTTGTTCAAATACCATTTTGGGAAGATATTTTCTAAGGTCCCTATTTGCAATGGATGGAGACTTGATATGGGGAAGCTTGTAACACTGAATCTTTACCTTCACATTGACCTTCTAAAAGGTTCCTATAGCCTTAAATTATGACCCCAACATTCAAATTGTAAGGTTACATACTAGAGTCAAAATGATTGACCTCACCTATGAGGGAATTAGTGAGGTTTTCAACCTCAACCCTGATGTAAAAGATCCAATCAACCTCAATTCCCTAAAGAAGGAGTGTAAGAACAATAAATCCACTTTCAAGGTCACAACTATGCCTAGTTTCATGGGAAGAGAAAAGGGGAGGAGCAAGATAAGACTATCAGTATCTGATCAAGAGCCCTTTCCATCTTATATGTTTTACTATTAATTTGGGAGGTCCTATTTCACTTTGTGCCAAATTATAGGGTTTGACACTCCCAAGAGGATGCTTGTGGCATTTATGTATATGGCAACAAACATTCAACATTTATTAGTAAATGGACTATATGAGTTTGGCACCTATATTTCCAACGCGATTCAGAAGGCACTAATGGCCTTAAAGAAATGTGAGATATGGGTAAGGTTTTGGTGGTACTCCTTGGTTATGCACATGTTTCTATTCAAGGGAGCTAAGTATTTTGGGAAGGACATGACACTGAAGATGAAAGATGAAAAGAGTGAACTCCTCCCTGTCCAAACATGGACACACCACCAAGATACACATGATGCAAGTTCTATCTTTGTTACTTTCATGAACTTTTATGGTGAGAATTTGAGAGGGTTTCTAGTAAGGAATCCACTAAGGATCCCAACACAGCTATAAGATTTTTGGATGCCCAAGGAAAGGAGACTAGAATTACCTTTTTAATCACAATTGGGGTGATATCATCCCCTATCTAGACTACACCATTATATGATTGTATGTGATACATGTTTCTCCACACCCAAGGATTGTTCCATTAAGGCTTGGTTTTCTAGAGGTTATGTGGTAGCTAGGCAATCTTGAAGACTCGCACCTAGAATAAATGAAAAAAGGAACTCTTTTCTTACACTACATTTTTAATTTTATTATGATAAATAATGGATCGTGGAATGATATCCTTAAAAGGATCACACCTTATTCTATGAATAACTTTCAAGAAAGGAACCATGATCTTGAAGGGTTTATGGTAGCATTGAAGGCAATGATTAGAAGTGAGCAGTTTTGGCACAATTTTTTCTTCCCTAGGGATATAATTAGAAATATATTTGATTGGGTAAAGGAAAAGGAAATAAAGGTGAAATGGCTAGAATTCACAAAATTAGAGGATGAAAAGGAGAAAAATCCTAAATTAAAGGAAACCTATGTGGAAATCAATAATGACATTTTGAGAGCAGAGGCAATATTGCAAATATTTGATAAGGTGGTTGGACACCTAAAAGAAGAGAAGGAAGTGGTTGAAAAAGGAAAGTCTCATCTGATTGAGGAGAGGGAAACTTATCAACCACCAAAGAAGCTATATGATGTTGTGAGAAGAAAAAAATAGGAATTTTTGAGAAAAGAAGAGACCATTTCTACACCTACAAATTTAGAGGAGTCAAGAGAACCTTCCCAAATACATCAAATGCCACCGTATCCAAATCATATGTCACCTCAATATCCAACATAAAATGTTATTTATTTGGATTCACCTCCAAGAGAGCCCTCACCTAAGAGGAGAAAGGTTACATCGGTAGGGTTAGTTGATTAATACCTATAATCAAATGAGGAAATTGTGATCACTATAGATGAAGTCATGCAAAACATGCCATCACCCCTTAGGGAGGCAAATTTTCCAATGCAATAACTAAGGTTAAGTAAGGATGTTCTAATAGGAATAGATAATGTTGATGATGTCAGGGAGAAGGCTTGCAATGAATTCATGAATGATGACTCATTTGTAAAGTCAAAAGTTTTTGAGGAATTTGTATGAAGAGTGAAAAGAGATGAATATGATGAAAAAGTGCAACTAGGAATGGTTAATTCTCTACAATTTTCAAGGAAGGTTACTGTCTCCAAAGTACTTGTTGAAATGAGGGAAAAAAACAAGGAGATGATGCCTACTGAAGGTAGGGAACTAGTAAGGAAAAGTGAAGTGTTTCTATTTCCTAAATGCGATATGGAATCAGCCATAGTATTTGAAATGGTCAAAAGGCAAGGATTGAGGATTTTTGAAAAATATGATGAGGCAGTATGTGCACTGCAAGGATCGGCCTTTAGTCTTGATTAGAAAATATTGGCAATATGGGAACTAGCCCCAAACAACAACAAGCCTGAGGTTGTAGAACCTTCTATATATTTGAGAGGAGGGTTGATTATAAAAATATTTTCTAAAACCCTAGTAGTTGATGCAGCCACAATGACAGTAAATGTAGAATAATTCACTAAGGCTACTATTGAGTCATTGCAAGAGAAATATGAAGCTGAAAATTAGAAGTACAATGACTTGGTGATTGCTTACAACATGGATGAGTAGAGAATAAGAGAGCTGATATTATAGAATGAAATACTACAACAATAGTTGTAAGCAATAGAGGTAGGGAAACTAGTACCACGAGTCTAGCAAGATGTTCCATCCTCTCCACCACCTACTCCACCTTTTCTTGAAATGGTGGTGTATAATGAAGGAAATGTACCATTAGCATACCTAGGCCCAAGTACATCAGATGCACCTCCTCAAACAAAAGTAGAGAAGAATTGATTCAACAACTTGAGGTATATGAGGAATTGTTTACATTATATAATGACAATAATATTTTTATTGTTACTAATGTTTTAGATCTTTGTTTATCAAATGTAATTAAACCTGAGTGAGAACCGTTCACTCTAATTATTCTTTAATGTTCAATTCAATAAGTATGTTTGAAAGTGATAGATCAATTGCTATCCCACTAATGAAAGCACGGATTCCAAGGTTGGGTGCATTAAAAGGTATGGTTATAGGATCTGCACATGATCTGAATAAACCACTAGAAATTGCTCCAACTTACAAAGTAGTGAAAGAAATTGTTGACTATCAAGGATTAGTCGATCCATTGGAAAAGAGGATCAAAAAATTTATCAAGCAATTTGATGATAGTGATATTGGTCTCCTTCCAGGCATTCTTAATAATGATGGAGCTATCAAGACTTATGAGAAATGGAGGGCTCATATGGATGTTGTTACTACTGCAGAGGCCACCCTAATTTGTGAATAGCGAGATGTTAAAATAACTATGCTAAAGGATAGTATGAATATTTTTTCAGTGATGAGCACTTTCTTGGAGGATTTTGAAAAGGATGGCAATCAAATAATGAGAAAGTATGGTCCTTATGGCCCTTTAATTGGCCTACACAAGATGACTATACTGCTTGGGATAATAACTATAATAATATTCTTGATTTGTAATCTTCTCCAATGGTGATGTGGCAAATTTTTTTATGTATTTGGAATATCTAGTGGTCTTCAAAGTTTTCAAGGGCGTCAGTAAGGTTATTTTGTCATCTTGTACACCAATATTTTGTATTCACCTTCTAGCTTAGCTTTCCTAGATCCACAACAAGAAGAGTGAAGAAAAGAAGTGATAAAGGCATCAACTAACCATTTCAAATATTTTGGGAAAGCATCATGGATGTAACAAATTTTGTAATTGCCTTGCACTCAAAATATTCTCTCCACGGGCTTGCAATTACTCTTGTAATTTTAAAATGTAATTATATTTCAAATGAAAATGTGACATGTGTAATGTTCCAAATATTGTTGCTCTATTATTTTATAAATAGGAAATCAAGGCCATTTACATGGGTTATTGTTGATTGATTTTGAAAAGTTATTGCAATATAGAGTATAGGGGTATGTGCAGGATCATGATGGGCCAAAAAGTGGCGATATGATGGGTATGTGGTTGATGACTTTTTTTTTTACCCAAAATTGATGAAATGAAAAGGGTTTTTAAAGGAGATTGTTAGCTTTCCACCAATATAAATTATGCTTTACTTTGAATTTAATAAATAACTATTATTCATTTTCTATTTGAATTATGACTAAAGTTTTGATTGATAGGTTGATTGAAAAACATCTATAGCTTTCAAACGATATCACATTTTTGAATCTAAAACATGCATCACATTCTATGCTTTGCATGCTATAGGATTAAAAAATGAATTTCATGAAGTTTTGACCAATTTAAGGTGGTCATACATAATGAAGTTTTATATTTTTAAAAGTTGTAATAAAAATTCATAATTAATTATTTACTTGGAAAAAAAATAACAAAAAAATATGCATCACATTAGGACATGAGTCCTTATATCTAAAATATTATCATTTTATTGTTGTTAGGCTGGTTAGACAGACACCTACTTAATTTTTCCCTGAAATTTAAGTACTATTGCATTGAAATTTCAAATTTTCATTAAATAGATTTTTTTTTTGTAAATAAACCTAGTAGTTTAGAAACTAAATTCAATTTGCTATAGATTCTATTCTTACATATTTTTGAAATAATATAGATAACTTATTCAAATTTTTATGTCAAGTTGCCTAACTCTGATTTTTCTAAATTTTTCGCCACTTAAGAGCCTGCTTTTTCCATGATGATCATACACATACCAATAGATACTATTTTTTCTAGGTCTTTTCTATGTTTTGAATTTTTGAGTCTTTTGATTGTTAATGTTGTATAATAGTACTATCATTTTTGGAATACAAATGGCATATTTCTAAATCCAGTGTTCTCCATTGTATACGTCGCATGAATTATGAATGAAATGAATCAAACATCATTCAATTCATCTTCATTTTCTTTCCTTTGAATGTTTATTTACTATTAAGGCTCTTGTTTAAAGAATGAGTTAAATTTTCTTTAATAAGAATAAGGGTAACTTATGTGAAATTATGCATGGATTATTTAAGTATTATGTGTTTAGATTTATGAGATTAATGGTGTAATGCATCATTAACTAGCTCTGTTATGATATATAGAATGTTGTTATATATTTTCAATTGCATGGTTTGAGGCTCCATACCCTCGGACAAGACACTGATCACCATAAGTTGTGTCTATGTTACATCTTATTGGTATTTGAGAACAAATACATTCAAAACAAAATTAAATCTTTAATTTTTGTTGGAATGTATGTTTGATTTATGTTCTACCATATTCTCATGTTTTAGATTGATAAATGGTGTAAGGTTTGCCAGATCTTTAAGATTTTTCATATATTAATCAACACTTAGGAGAATATATCTATTAATGTTACAATGTATGAAATAATTGGCACAATTGTATCTAAAGATACATTATAAGGATCAACCTCTTAGGTTTTGTAAATCTCAAAGTGTAGAGGGAAAATTTAGCAAACTTTCACTTTTTCATTGGTCAATCCCTCCATATAATTAACCATTGGAAATGGAAACTCTGTAGATTTTATGAGAGATAAGTTTGGGTATTTAAAAAACATCAACAAATTGGTGACTCTATTGGGGACATTTAGGTAGTCTAACATCTCTAGTTCCAGATCATACTTCATTGTTGTTTGTGGTATGAAGAATAATTTCATACAAATTTTTATCATAAGTTAAGTTTTCATTCTATAAGTCAAGGTTGTGGGTCTTGTTTCTATCTCCTATTAGGTTGTGTTTAAATTCTCTCAGTATTTACAAAATTCTCTCAAATTTTATCATATATTTTCAATATCCAATTAAGTGGGCGGTGACTTTGAAGTCTCTTGTGCCAATGCATTTTTAATTCTAAAGAGAGAGAGAGAGAGAATTGTAAGAGGCATTTGAAGCCATGAGAGGAACCAAGAGTAATATGAAGAAATGTCCTAAACAGATGTTGGAAGAAGAGTTGTTGCATAACACAAAGTCATCCTGGAAATAAAAGAATGCAGAAACAAGTAAGTTTGTTAATCAAACTCTTGTAATAAAATCTTCAAATTATAATGAAGTTGTTCAAAATAATTTGTATGAATATGGTATGCCCTGTGAAGATGGGTCAGTGTAGGATCATGGGGGTCCAAACTAGGCCCTTAAGTGGAAATGAAGATTACATAAAAATTTGAATAATTTACTATTATAATTTGAAAAATAAGTAAGAATAGAATTTGTAGCAAATTGAGTGTAGTTTCTAAGATACTAGTCCCTTTTTGGAAAAAAAAAAAAAATTGGTTAAAATTTAAAATTTCAATGTAGTAGTACTAAATTTTCAAGAAAAAATAAAAAAGAAAGTATATGTCTGACCAACCTAAGTACAAGAAATAAATAATATATATTTTTGAAAATTTTAATATAAGTAGAGGACACATGTCTGGATGTGCCATAATTTTTTTTGTAATTTTTTTGCAAGTATATAATTAGTTATGATTTTTTTATTAGAACTTTAAAAATATATTAAAACTTGTTTGTCTGACCACCATAACTTAGTCAAAATTTTATGAAATTATTTTTTTCTTTTTTAATCCTATAGTATGGGAAGCATAGAATTTTTTCCAACTTTCAAATTCAAAAAATGTGAAATTATTTAAAAATTATAGATGTTTTTTAATTAGCCTATCAATCAGGACTTTAGTCAAAATACATGTAGAAAAGCAATAATAATTATCTATTTAATTCCAAATAAGGCATATCTTATATTGGTGGAAAGTTGACAATTTTCTCAATAAACCCTTTCCATTTCATCAAATTTGGATAAAAAAAGTCATTAGCCACTTTTTAGTCATATCGCCACTTTTTGGACCCCCATGATCCTACACTCACCTAGATGAAGAAAATATTATTACAAAAGAGGCTACTCCTACTAATTAAGCTACTACTAGTAGTCAACAAACTCCAAATCCTAGGGTCTCAAAAGAACCTGAGCCATGGAAGATTTGGGATAGACATTTTAATCTTAAACTCCAAGCCAGGAGGTCAAACCCTAGGAGTACTTATATTCATAATGATTAGGGTATTGACCCAAGAAGAAGATCTTGTAGTAGAACCCATAACCCTCTCTCACAAAGGGAAGTGTTGGACCTCACATATTATACTCCAGAGTGTTTTTATTTAGATGTTACTCTAGAAACTGCATATGAGTTAATTAAGGAGATGAAAGCACTCTAGAAGGAAGTATTAAGTCTTGACAAGTTGAGAGCCAAACAAGCAAAATAAAAGGAGGAAAAGATAAAGGTTGTCATGTATGAAAGAGATTAGCTGAGAAGGGTAGATAGAATGAGAATGATAGTTGATGAAGAGCCCTCTCCCACTACTACTTATTAGCTTGTCATTACCCCAAATAGTGAACATAAAGTGAATATCCTTGCTAGAGAAATTGCTACAAGAATATACACAAGTTACATTGTTACAACTACAATTTTTGATCCTTCCACTACCACCAAGAAATCTCAACCTATAGATATAGGAAAAGGACCTATAGGTCAACCTAAAGGAACAACCACAATTGCAAGTACTAATGTCTCATCTAGTACCATCCTTGCAACTACAAGTCCTGACCCTACAACCCTGAAATTGTAGTTAGAAAATGAAGAGACACAAAGAGAATTAGATAGGGTACAAATTATTGCTGCAAATGGAAAAATGAAAAGAATTTTTTTTCCCAAAATTGTCAATTCTAGATCTCCAACCTTCTAGTTCTAAAAATCCACCTCACTCCACACTATAAACCACCCAAACTATTGGTAATGCACATTCCTTCCACTTCTAATCAATCCATTCCCCTTTCCCAACAAAAAATACTCAATCTAGTGTGAGTATTCCTAGTGGAAATGGAAATCAAATTATTGGAGGAAAGAATACTCAATCTAGAAATCAAAATGCTGGTGGTCAAGGTGGTGGTGGATCTCATATTGATCAAGGAGGTCCAATTACTAGAATACCTATGTAGCTAGATAGATATATGAAACTATGCTTTGTTGGGATAACTGGTTATTCAAATCCTCTCCCAAATGACATAAGAAATGTGCTAGTCAGATTCTTTGGAAATAATGTTATAAGTGGGGAAGATAACCTAAGGTTGTTTAATAACATGATGGATGATTTTTAGGTGGAAAGTGAAGATGTGATGATGAAGCTTTTTATGAAATTACTCATTGAAGATGCAATAGACTGGTATAGAGGCTTTCCAATAGAAAACATTGGGTCATGGGAAGAATTCAAAAGAGTATTAAGGGAATAGTATGGTGATAAGACTAATCCTAGATTCATGTTGAATGAGTTTAATAACATTTCTATAGGATCAAATGAAATGGCGTCTAATTTCAACACCAAATTTTAGAAAGAAACATACACGCTACCTCTTGGTTTTAGGCCAAATGATCAAGTATCTTTAGTCACTTATTGTAATGCATCTTTGACTCAAAGATGAGTTATCATTTAAAAGATAAGGACCCTCAAAATTTGAGGGATTCCTTCAAAATTGCATTGCATATAGAGAGTAATAGAAAAACTTTTGGAAATGTACGAAGAAGAGATGATGTAAACATCCGAAAGAATCCAAAAAAAGATAAGGGATCAACAAAAAAGGGATATTTTGCTGAGAAGAAACTAGATAAGATCATGAGTACAATGAAGGATTTGAACTATAGGCTAGCCAAGAAAGAAAAGGGGTTGGGAAATGACAAGTCCAACTTCCAAAGAAATGAAAGCTCTCCTAGATTACATGATCAACCATACAATACCAATTGGCACAATGGGAAGCCAATCTTAAACAACCAAAATAACACATGGTAAAGTTCCTCCAAATCCATTGCAAAACAAATCTAAAAATTTTGTTAATGAAGTCACATGGTGCATTGCTTGTCAATAGCCACATTCTCCTAATCAATGTGTAGTAGAAAAATATTTACAAGAAGAACAAAATGCACCTGATGGTTATGATTCATCCCATGGAAATGATGAAGAAATAAATGTTCTCATGAATAGATCAAATTTTGTTGGTGAACAATTTTCCTCTGATGAGGAGTCACATGAAGTAGATGCTAATAATTAGAGACATAAGTCAATTTTTTATCACCAACAAGTCTTTTTTGATGAAGAGAATCAAAATGATCATAATATATGTACTTTAGACATAGGTGAGCTAAATGTTCTTTTAAAAAGTCTAACAAATGAAGAGATTGAGAGAATGAAAACTGTTATTGTTGCACAAGAGTACTTACCATTTAAGAAATAGAATTGTGAGTGGTGATCAGGCTAAGGCTTGTTGCTTATTCATCAAGGAGAAAAGTGCAAAAAAAAGGGGACTAAACTAGAGGTCAAAGTGGATGGGCCCAAGGTTAAGGAAAATAAATGAAGTAAAATTTGGGCCATGAAGAATGAAGAAACAAATGTTGATGATGGTGTTGTGTCTTCAGCTATGAAAAAAAGGATCAAAAGTATAAAATGGAACAAGGAAAGAAGAATGACTATAAAAGGATTGAGGAAAAGGGTGAACAACAAAAGGATAGAGCTGGTGAACAAGGTGTAGTATCTTGTGATCTATCTAAGTATACTTTTGCATGGATATGTTTTAGTTGCTATCTCAAGTTAAATTCACAGTCCATATACTTGAAATGATGAGAATTGATGAGCGCAAACAAAGGGAAGTCACCCTTATCAATGGTGTAACTATAGCCTGTGATGAAAAGAGGGTGTATACTTAGCCTAAAGTGGGTAGAAATGAATCAAATAGTGAGGAATTAAGAGGGGTAATAACTAATATCCCTTATATCTACCTGGGTTTCACTATTATAGCTTTTCCAATCCAGGTAGATGCTTTTTATGTAACTCTTATTATTAATGGGAAATTGGTGAAGAACTGCATGATTAATTTAGGAGCTTCAACCAATATTATTCTAGTAGAAATAATAAAAGAAATGGAATTGAAGATAAACATTGCATATGGAAAGTGTTATGCCATGGACTCTAGAGAAGTACCTATCATTGGAGTTATCAAAGATGTTCTATTCTAACTTGCTACCTTTCTTGATAAAGAATTCACCATGAGTATTATAGTGGTGGACATTCCACCTAACTATGGGATGATATTATCAAGGAAGTGAAGTGCATCAATGGGAGAGAGAATGTAGTATGGAATTTCATATGCCACTTTTCCCATTGAAGGAAAGGATCAAACTCATCAAGGAGCCAAGAGTTGCACATATGATAGAATACCTTGCAAATGAAGATGAGATTCATTTTTTTGATACTAGTAAAGATAATTTTAGAATAGAAGAGTTGCAAGAAGAGGAGGAAAAGCAACCTGTACCATTGGAAAAGGAAATATTACAACAAGCAAACAATGATGAATTATGGACTATGTATTTTGATGGTGGTTGTTCAAAAGAAGGATTAGGTGCAAGAGTGATAGTTATTTCTCCTAGTGGAAAAACATTTAATTTTTCATTTTCTCAAATATTTGTATGTACAAATAATGTAGAAATGTATGAGGCTTTGCTACTAGGGTTGAAGTTAGCCTCCTGAACCATTCTATTATTGCAAAAATCTAGAGGCCAAGTATTATAATATCCCCCAAGTTCTGATGAACGATGATGAACTCACATCTCCTTATATAAACCCATCTACCTTAGTCTCCACTTCTGAGACAAAGACACCTCCCATTTCGGAAATCCCAAATATTAAGGTTATAATCCAAGATAATGGGTGTGGAGACTATAAAATGAAAAAGAGTGCCTTTGTGATAGGAGAGTTGGGTATGTACAGGATCATCATGGAAAAAAATAGGCCCTTAAGTGGCAAAAAAATTAGAAAAAAATAGAGTTAGGAAACTTGACGTAAAAATTTGAATAAGTTATCTATATTATTTCAAAAATATGTAACAATAGAATCTGTAGAAAATTGAATGTAGTTTCTAAACTACTAGGTTTTTTTTGTTTTAAATTCTATTTGGTGAAAATTTGAAATTTCAATGCAGTAGTACTTCAATTTCAGGGAGAAAATAAGTAGGTGTCTGTCTAACCACCCTAACCACAATGAAATGATAATATTTTTGAATAATATTTTGCGTGTCTATCTGGATGTGAAGCAAATAAGAAAATTGTGAAGGAAAAATCAAAAACATCCAGAAAACATCAAAATCCCTAAAAAGGTTGAACATCAAAAAATCCAAAACAAATTGTCTCCTTATCAAACTACATCTTCTCTGAGCTTTAACATAGGCAAGGCCATGATTGATGTACCCCCAAGACACCCTAGGTTAGTCCTTTAGCAATCCATTGTAATTAGCTATCGTCTCTCATCTATTCATATCTTTGTCCTATAAATTGGTCGAGTCAGTCTAGATGTGAAGCATTAGAAAAGTCCACTAGGATGTTTTTAGGGAGAAAATAAGTAGGTGTCTGTTTGGATGTGAAGCATTAGAAAAGTTAAAAAATTTCAAAGTTATGGAAGAGAATGAGAAAGGTCTAAAAATCAAATGCTTAAGGTCAGACAAAGGTGGTGAGTTCACCTCCAAGGAGTTTAATTCTTTTTGTGAAGAGCATGGAATCAAAAGATAGTTATTTGCTCCCCGAACCCCTCAATAGAATGGTGTTTTAGAGAGGAAGAACAAAACAATTCTAGAAGCTGCTAGAACAATGATGATTGCAGGAAATGTGCCTCACATCTACTAGAGTGAAGTTGTAAGCATTGTGTGTACACATTGGTAAATGTAAATGGTAATTTTGGTAAGACTCCTTTTGAAATATGGTTTGGTTATTAGCCTACTGTTAAATACTTTAAGATCTTTGGAAGCAAGTGTCACATCAAGAGAGATGACGATAGAGGAAAGTTTGATGTAAGAAGTGATTAAGGAATATTTTTAGGGAAGCAAGGCCTACTGGTGCTATAACAGAAGATTGAGAAAAATGGTTGAGAGTGCAAATATTAGAGTTGATGAGGATTCTGCTAGATCATCTAGATAGTGTGGATATGATTTAGATGAAGACAATACAAAGAAAGGGAAGAATGTTCAGACATAAAATCAACTTCAAATTGTGCCATAGTTACATTTGTTCTAGTAAATCAAGGTAGTCAGGAAGCAGAGACAAGTGTAAGTGTAGAAGAAAGAACATACGAATCAAAAGCTTGAGAGAATTCTAAAACCCCTCCTGATATAAACTAAAGATGCATTTTCTTGCATCAATCCATGTGCTTCATAGATATTTCCTATATTACATTGCCTGTTGTTATTTGGCCTTTGATTGTACCCTTTGTTTTGGTTTTGGTAACCTCTTTGGTTATAGTTATTATTATTCTGATAAGTACCCTGGTTGTTGTTGTTTTGGTTAGGGTAATTCCCTTGGTTTTGGGAAGGGTTCAACCGAAGTTGAGCCATGTCATTGGTAACTTGAGACAGCATTTTCTTTAGGGTTTCTACCTCATGTGTAAGTTGGACTATCTTTTCACTTTCCACGCTCTTAACAAAAAGTGGCTGATCAACATGACTTGGTGTTCCAATTTGGTTAAGATGACCATGGGAACTTTGAGGAACCTGTGGTTGTTGAAAGAGATCAGGAGTTCTAGCAGCAAATAATGGAATTGGTGGTTGGGTTTGTAATTCAGACATAGGCCCATAGTGGGAAGGAGATATCCCTGGGACAATGTTGAATAGAGGAGTTGAGCTATGCATCTGATATCCCATTGAAGGGAAACCTCCTCCCAGACTTCCCTGTTGAGAAATGACTTGCTGCTGCAACTTAATAGCCAAGTGATAGACTTTGGATAGAGAATCAATATCAGCTGAGCTATTAGATATGTCCTTTGCAAGAATAATCCAAGAAAAGGATCTATAACCCTAAAGTATGCTTGGAGAGCACTATTCTCAGTAGCCAGATAGGGATCTTGCAATCTCCTGTACATTCGCTAGAACCTAGTATTGAATAAAGGAAAAGATTCACCTGGTTCCTTCCTTATGGTTGCAAACTGATGATATAAAAGAGCTGGGTCCACATAAACCCTGAACTAGTTGATGAAGGCATTTTCCAAATGTGTCCAAGGCAGAATGGAACCTTAAGGAAGATTAAGGTACCAATTGTATGCCATGTCCCCTAAAGAATAAGGAAATAACCTACAGACCACATCATCGTGGGCTATCTGAGCTCTAGTACAAGCATCATTGAAAGCTTGTATATGCTCTTTAGCGCTCCTTGACTCACCATGAATGTACTTAGGGAAAAACTTCTTAGGGTTTTTGGGCATATCATGAAAACCTCCAGGGATAGTCCCCAATGGAGAGGGATTATTCTGAAGGAATTCCATTGGTGGTAGTGGTGGTGGTTGAGCCAGTTGTTGTATGGGTTGAATCAGCTATGATGACAATTGGGATGAATTGGCAGGTGGATTAATGGGTATCCATTGGGGTATTGGTGAAAATCCTGGTGGAGTGAGTGGAGTTGATAAGGGTGGAATAATGGTTGCCCCAGTTTTATTATTCTTGTGTCTCATTAGGGTCTTGAGTTCTATGAGAGATGGTGGATTCCTAGTTGATCGAAGAACTCTGTGGGGCCTTTTTGAGGAAGATGACCCAGTTTTATCTAGCTTTCCCTTCTAGGCCCTCCTTCTAGTGCCAGTTTTTGTTGACAAGTGTTTTGGCATAGCAACATGCAAATAGAATATTGCTATTCTATTTCTCCTGAAAGAGAAAGGCAACACATGGATTCCTTAGCTCCCAAGGTCTTTGTAGTTGGGTCTCAACTATGCTGATGTTACTCAGTGGTCAATGCAACAGTAATATTCAAGGGGCCTATTGGTGTTGAGCTTTTGGATTATTCTAAGATCAAACATGAAATAAAACCTACTCTAACAGGGGATTTTAAAGAAATTGAAAAAAAAGATAAGTCAAAGTTTCGAAACAGAAAATAACAATAGTTCATCCAACCTTAACTAGACTTGTTAACTTCAAGGAATTTGTAAACCAAAACTGCAGAACAAGATAAGCTTGTGATTGACACACAACCTCTTTCATTCACAGTGCTAATTCGAATAATAGAATTTTACCTAGCATTAAGTAAAACACAAATAACCTTTCATTCCTTGGAGACTTCACAAATCAAATGATCAAATTAAGACAAATATCATTCAAGAACACAACATGAAGTAGATTAAACTTTGATTGCTTCTACTATCAATCAAACAGATAAGCAATGTTTACAAAGCTGGCACAATCACCAGTGTACAAAGAATATGAGTCTCTAGATTGTTTCCAACTACACTAGGAGAACTTGGAAATACATTACAGTCTGTACTAAAATCTAACTCCTAACCAAGAAGACAAGAGAAGCTCTCATTACTGAGAATCAAGATGCACTTCTATCTCCTTCTGTTAACTAACTAACTCCTAACAATTCTAACTCTAAATAGTTCTTAGTCTAAAAGTTTTTTAAAACTAGAAGTTATGATCTAGAAGTGCTAACACTAAAAATTCTTATCGTAAAAGTTCTAACCTTTACAAAGAGGAAAGAATGCCTTATATACAGAATGTTACAAAGAGAAAGTGTTGTCCCCTATGATAGGGTTTAAAAAATATCTACATCCAGGGGAGTTGGCTCTCAGATCTTTATGAGGAAATTCAAAACTGCATTCAATGTGAATCCTTGTTTTCCATGCTAATGAGGGATTCATACTCATAGGAGAAGTATTTTTAGATATTTTGACAACTGCATTAATATCGATCTGCATCTATCAGTGGTCATCACAGGTGTCCCTTTGAGTCATGGCTTCTTCATTCTTTAGACTTCCTGTCTATTCTGGACTTTCCTGCTCATTGAATGTCCTTTGAAAACACCATCAGGCCTCCTTATATCTTTGCATCGTCGCTCGAGCAGATTCGTCATCAACTGTTCTCAGAAAGAATCCAACTGATTGCACTCTATTATTCTTTCCACAGGGGCGGTCAATCAAGGGATGGCTCCATCTCAGCTCTCTCTGATTGGACAATCACAGGCCACGTAGGATTCTTCAGCTGTCAAAAGCGGTTTGCTTAGCATCACATGTCAGTGAGACACCCCTAATGTCTCCCTAATGCGATTTCATCCCCCAGCAACTATCGACAAGACTTCACTTGTTCAGTCAGAGGGTGTGGTGAGTCCCTATTGGTCATACCGATATCCTTCTTCACATGGGGAACTCATCTTCAATGTTGGGGAGACCATCGTTTGTCGCCATGACCCCACAGTGAAGTCTTTCATTCACTCGGAGCTTATGGTGACATCACCACCTTTGCCAATTCTTTTCTATTTCAAGGAAACCTTCCTGGCGACTCCTTGCTTCTTGCCGAATTATGTTGTCACCAAGACTTCTTCTATTGTCATAGTGAAATGTCTTCCTTGTTCCACATGCACCGCTGTAACCTTCCTTATTGGGGAGATACCCTGGAGAGATCCCATGTCCTAGCGAAAGCTTTACTAGTTCATCTTGTTGTCACTGTGACACACCGGTTCTCTCACCGAAGTTCCTTCGTGTCGCTCAAACCTTTCTCATTCGGCAAGAGTATATAGCGATCCCCTTCATTTCTTTCAGAGTCTTACCAACCCCTTGCTTCGGTGAGACATCCACCATTCAGCTAGACCTCTGGGTGATGCTATGCTGCTTTGCTGATACACCTCATGTTTCAGCAAGACTCTCGATGTTCGGTGAGAGCACATGCCGAAAGGAACAACTCACACCGAAGTGTAGCTCCTTTTGCTTAGTTGGTGAGACTTTATGAACTCACCAAAACATCTTAGCAGGGATAACACCCTATGCCAAAGGGATCACCTCTTGAAAACAGTCAGCGAGACATGGAGACTTTGCCAAGACCATACGCCGATGAAGAAAGAACATTTTGTTGACAGTGTATGCCATTCACCACATGTCGGTGAGACCCAAAGATCTCGCCGAGACTTCTCTCTGAAGGAAACCCCTCATGCCGATAGGAAATTCATGTCAATGAGACTTTGACCCTTGTCTCACCGATGGATCCTACATATGATTTATGATCGCTATGACATCTTTGGGGTCTTGCTGATAGGCAACCTAAATGGAGATTTGAACCAAATGAACCATAGGTTAGGGAGACCTTGATAACTCTACGCTGATAAGATGTACAATGGGGAGTGTCCTGACTCTTTGGGGTTTCGAATAGTGAGAGTCGAGCCACCAGTCAGGAAGAGCCTAGAAAAGTCTTGCCGACTTTTGCCTTAACTGATTTTCATAGCCAAATGGATTGAGGATAGCCTTCCAAGTGGACTCACTTGATAAATATCATCATGTGTGTGGCCTATTCCTGCAAAATAGATGCTTCCATTAGTCATCAAAAATACATAAGATACATTATCATAAGACACACTTTGGCTTGTGATTACTTCATTGAATACTTAGCAAGAAGGGAATTAAAATAAGCTGAAATAGAACCAAAGGTTTAACAAAACCAGAAGAGAAAACTCAAACAGAAGATAGAAACAACCCAAAAGGAAGGAAAATGACCCAAAACCAAGCAACCAAAAGAGATAGGTGGACCTATTTTGATCCAGATCAAAGTGGGGTGGTTATGCAAGGCATAACAAAACTACTACCTTTGGTTTATATTTTTAAGTTGATGGTAATGTAGTTGGATCCACAAAAGAAGGTATTATTTTCTCATCATTATTTGGCACTTGTAATCTTATCTCATATTTTCCTTCCAATCCTCTACAATAGAAGAATAGTTTTGGATCACCATGAAAAGTAATCTCTCTACTATTATAAGGGAATTTGATACACTGATGATATGTAGATGGCACTATGTGCATTGAATGGATCCAAGGTCTACCCAATAGAATGTTGTATGGCAAGTCTAAGTTTAAGACTTGGCATGCTGTCTATGTTACAGTGGGACCAACTTGGATTGCTAATTTTATTGTGCCATGTAACTTGTTCCCTCCAAATATCTTTCTTGATCATCATATCCTCTAATTTTTTCTCTCTTATGTCTTACTATAGTCTCTTTAGAATATCCCAACTTTTTTACCAATTCTAGGGAACAAATTTTCAAACCTACACCCCCATTTATTAGGACTCTTTTTACTTTGTTCTTGTGCACATACACCTCCAAATAAAGTGCATGATTGTGGTATGGTTGTGATGGTAGATCATGTTTTGTGAACAAAAAGCAATGGGGAGATGTGATATACCCTATCATGGCCTAGAATTGATCAATGTTTATGTCAGTCGGAACACTAGATGAGGACAAAGCCTTCTCAAGTATTTCCCTATGCACGTGTGATATTTTTAACAATTGAAGAATGGATATTTGGGCTAGTGTCTTCTTGAGTTGATCAAGAATACTATATTCATTCAGATTCTCCTTGGATGGTACCTTTGATGGTATGGGAGCCCCTTGGGTTGTAATTTTTCCTCATTGTGTGGTGACTCCACACTCAAGATTTTTTCAATGAATTGTGATGACAGAAATATGAGTATCAAATGAGCCTGCATTCCCTATGACATTATCATACACATGAGTTACTTGAGTATAGGCTTTATCTTTACCTTTGTTGTTACCTTGTCCATAGTCTGGCATTGGATTCTTATATATTCCAAGGTATTCATTACCTATTTGTTGATCCACACTAATCTCTCCTTTTCTTGATAAGATCTTGGATTGTATTCTTTAGTTTCATACATTTTGATGTCTTGTGACCTTTGCATTTGTGGAAATCACAATGTTCATCATCTTTATACCAATGATATTTCACTGGTGGTTCTATGTAATCCCTTCTTTCTGGTTCTGGAATGATTTTGGATTGAATCAACTTTTGTAGCATAATTTTGATAGGCTTTCCCAAGGGTGTATATTTCCACTTTGGTTGATAATTGTTTTGTCGTTGGAAATTTTTTTCCCTGGGGGGTTTGTGTTGTTTATTTTTTACATATTTGGCATGGGTGTCTTTTATTATTATTTTTGTTGTGGTTGATATTGTTGTGGTCCACTTATGACAAGCTTCATCTCAACTACTCCATCATAATGGTATCATGGGGATGCTTATGTCAAATAAGAAGGGACATAAATATTGGATTACTCATGTTTTCTTCATTTTTCCTATTTGCATATCCTCTACTTGTTGAGTGAGTTCTTTAATTCATGACACCAAATCATCATTAGGACCATTCACTTGTGGAGCATATGTTGTGAGTTGTGGGATAGATGATGAGTTCTAAAGTGGATTTTGATAAGAAGGTGTATTTTGATAAAATGGTGCGTTTTGTTATGTGTTGTAAGGTGAATAAGGTGGATTTTGGGATGATGATGTATCATATGCTCCATATGCATTTTGGTTAACAAAATTTTGTTGTAAATTAGCATATTGTTGTTGTAAAATCATTTTTTGGTGTGCATATTGTTGAGCTTGAAATGTCTATTGCACTAGTAGATCATGTTGGACTTGCAATTCTTGTTTCTCTTGTAATGATTTTTGAGAAATAGCTTGTTCTTGCACTTGTTTTTCTGTAATGATTTGTAGATTTGGTGTTGAATGAATTATGTATTGTGATGATGGGATGACTTGACTTGTCATAGTATATTGGTTTTGCGGAATGGTGTTTTATGGTGGATTTTGAGGTGGGTTTTGGTTTTGATTTGGCAAGGCATTATATTGATGTTGTGAGATATAATTTTGGTTTTGTGGTGTGGGTCCTTTCCAATTTTGATTTTGGATGGATTGATTATGCAGTCTTTGACTTGACATTACTTGATGTTGTGATGTGATGGGAACATGCCCTTGGTTAGGCATGTATGATTTTTGTAGGATATATTGATTTCCTTGAAATCCTAATTATTGTGATGTTGGGAGACCTTGTGATACATTGGATAAAAGTTTCAAGCCTTAGGGTGGTTGCCCACCTTGAGTTTTTTTATGTATGTATTGTGAACCTTGAGTCAATGGGACACCTTGGGGTTGTTGAGTGATAGGTTCATGTTGTTGAATGATTTAGGGTTGGGAACCTTGAGGTATTGAAGTACCTTTGGGTTGTTCTATTATGTATTGGTAATATTGAGGCAATGTAATACCTTGGGGTTGTTGTTGAATGATTTTGGGTTGGGAACCTTGAAGTATTGGAATACCTTGAGGTTGTTGTTATATGATGGGTTGTTGTTGAATGATTTTGGGTTGATAACCTTGAGGTATCAGAATACCTTGAGGTTGTTGTATGATGGATTGTTGTTGAATGATTGACCCTTGGGGTTGTGAACCTTGTGAAGGTTGTTTTGTATGATGGGTTGTTGTTGAATGATTGACCCTTGGGGTTGTGAACCTTGTGAAGGTTGTTTTTTTATGATGGGTTTTTGTTGAATGGTTGAACCTTGGGGTTGTGAACCTTGAGAAGGTTGTTGAATTTTGGAGCCTTGGAGCGCTTGTGATATGATTTGTGACCCTTGAGGTGGTTTTCCTTCTTGAAAGCTAGGGATAACATTAAATGTGGGTGGTATATTTGAATTGTTCATGCCCACATTTGTATAAGATCCTAAATTTTATGTGTTCCCTAGAAGGCGAGATAAAGATAAGGACCTTGTGATAGTTGGTAAACTTGGCACATATAGTGAAGATGTTTGTGGAATGTTTTGGATAATGTTTTGCATCAAGGATATTTTCAAAGGAACCATTTTTTGAATAACTTGACCCATAGGTCCTCCAAAGTTAGGGTCTTTGTATATCTCTACTATTTCATCTTGATTCATTTAAAATTGATTGTTTGTGACATCCTCTATACGAGTTAATGCTTGTTGATTTTTTGGAGGATAAGATTAGAATGGTTTTTAGGGTTAACTCTTGTGTATCTTGGTTTACTTGGGTTGGATTGCTCATTATAAAATAAGTAGGTGTCTATCCGGCTTAAATATTTAGGTGTTTGTTTCTCCTAAATATTTAAGCCTCTCTCTAGCTTAAGTCATGTAAGGGCCTAAACTAGAGTTTCATCATCGAGAATTTCAAGTTGAACCTTCATCTTAGCTTTTTCTTCCATTATGTCATTCTTATGTGAGGTTCTAATGGTTTTCCCTTTCCTTTTTCCTTTGTTTTACCTTCCCATACTTGCATTCAATCTAGATTCGGTCAATTCTCAGGACAACTAACTTTTGGTCAAGGGTCAACTATCCCTAGTCAAAACTATGGTAGACTTAAAAGGACTAGAGTTAAACCCTAAGCTCTAGTACCAAATGTAATAACCCATCCTAAATTATTACTTAATTAATATTATTGTAAATGACACATTAATATATTCAAATTAAAAAGACATAAGTAAGTAGCTATAGTCAATCATAGCAACACATGCCCATTTAAAATGAGTCAAAGATTTGTATATTCAATTCAAAAGCCAAATTACAAATCAAGTTTGACTTGGTTCAGAAGGCCATGAATTCATTACATTGTACAACATTACATCAAATTACATCAAGTATTACATCAAGATTACATCATACACTAATTATTCTTGTGTACATCTAAAGTTCCTCTTGGTGCTTGCCTCCATTGGTGGATGAGAACACGGTTGAAGTGCTTTACCACCCAACCAAAAAGCTTATGCTTCCCTAGAATTCTTCCAACTTAAATAATACCTAACCTTGCAGAGAAAGTTTAGCAAGAGAAAAATTTGTAAGTTAGAATCTGGTGCATTCCCATACATCAACATGCAATTTCTATCTACAAGTTAGAAAATAAAATGCTACATCTGTGCTAGGAATGGCAGAGTGTTATCATAGAGTTCATACATATAAAATGAAATATATTTTTTGGCCAAGCATAAAAACTATGTTGCAACAACAATGACCAATAGGTTCTGGTAAACCAAACCTATACTCTCTGAACTCCATTTTGGCACGCGTCTTGGAAGGTAACTTTTTATAATACAACATTTCATAACAACTATCTACCCTATAGTAGCATCTACCTTGAGGTGCTCTAGTCTACTTAGGAAGATCACTTTTTTATTCAAGTAAAATAATATTCTTCTCACATATGACTACGAAAAAAGAAAATCAAATTACTAATTTCCTCATTAAATAGAAATCAAATACATGATTCAAATGGAACAACACATTACATTGATCAGTCATATCATTCACATGAACCATGTTTACTTTCATCATAAGCATTATACATTTAGAAATGAATTAAGAAATAAAAGAAGGTATGTCACTGAAGCACCCATAAATCTGCAAACATTCTAAACTCCATAAAGAAGGTTAGTTCATACAAACTTAGTAAATGCTCCTATGAAATAATGCATCATGCCTTCATAAACAAGATAACAACACAAAATAATTGAGAGCATAATATCAAGATACATATTTATCCCATAGTGGATTGGTGCTTCTTTGATGTGGAAAGAAGACCTTTCCCAACCCTTGATAATGCCAATGATGAGGATGCAATGGAAAAAATTAGCTCTCAATTGAAGAGAGTAACTTTGTATAAGGATTGTGGATGGATTGTTGAAGAATAAACCTTCTACTTATAGATTCTCAAATGCTAAGAGTGCTCAAAAGGGACCAATGTGGGATAATGTTTTAGCCAATGAGATGGAGCCATTTGTCACCTTGTGAATGGTTGAGGAATGTGCAATTTTTGGTCAATGTGCCAATAAATGAGATTGGTTGGCCTTTTTTAAATTCAAATTTGGCTTGTTGGAGGGAGAAAGAGAGACTTTAATGCCAAGTGGGGGACATGTAAGAGGGAAGTTATTGCAATGTTGGAAGGGACAAGTCAACATGCTTTCAAACTCAAACTTGAGGAATATTCTCAAAAGATGCTTTGTTGAGGGAATGATGATTTTAATAAATGAATTAAAATGCTTTATTGGTGCAAGTGGGAAAAGCTAGAGGATGTGATGGGTGATTAGATTAGATTTAATTTAATCAGGATTAGATTAGTTAAGATGATGATAAATCCTTTTGACCCATTTGACTTAAATACTTTGGTTTTATTTAAATCAAAAGGGATGAAATATGAATTTGGGATTTAATTAAATAAAGTTTGGTTTATTTAATTAAAAGGGTGATGTTAGGATCAAATTAAATAAAGTTGATTTATTTAATTTAAATTGATGACTTTAGGAGATTGATCAAATAAACTTGATTTATTTGATGAATGGATGAATATGACCTAATCAAATGCATTATGCCAATTTTGCATGTCTACATTTTTCCCCTCTTTGAAGCAAGTACTTGCTGTGTTGGTTCAAAGAATAAACTTTCCATGATCAAAATTCAAAAAATTTCTGATTTTTTCAGATGCCCCAATGCAAAAAGTACACTAGTACATTGCCCCCTCGAGAGATCAAGCGAAAAGATTCAATTTGAGGTCGATCTCATGATAGAGGTTCAAGATGGGCGTATGGATGGTTATGATGATGATGCAAATGAGATGGTTTTAAGATGCTTAGAATAACCAATCTATATTATCTAAACAACTTAAAATGATGATGTAATGTGTGAGATGGATGAGATGGATGATGTGATATGCTATGATAATAGAGATTTATGTATTGTAATAATTTATGGATGCAAGATGGATGCAAGATGGGTCCATCGGTGATGATGATTAACTGATCATGATGTGATGTTTGTCTTGGAAAAAGAAGAAATGAGAAATAGAGATGATAATGAGAGGATCCAACAAGCCAACTTTGAAATGAATAGTTGCTTATCAAGAATTGGGATTTTAAAAGGGCTACTTACCTTATGTTTGATTACACACATGTAAGATATGATGCATCAAGGTATATAAGAGCAGGATAGTGTTGTACCTAGTCACGATGAACTGACGACAAGGTATTCTTGTTCACACTTGACATACAAAGAAACCTTGCTAAGATGTACCCTAACAAAGTAAGTATTAAGCCAAGTTATATATTACAAGAATGTCCAACAGAATACGAAACATACAAAAGGATAATGATCATTGCCTATTCTATCTCTCTAAATCCTTCATTTTGATATCATCTAGAGGTCCTTGGAATGAGTGCAATAAGATAAATCAAAAGAAAAGATCAAGTACGCAAACAAGCCAATGTTCTTCATACCTTGAGCCGAAGAGATGTGTTTTGTTTTAGGATAAGAACCGAAACTATTGCCAAAAGATAATACCCATTGTAGGAAGGATACATCCTAGGATATGTTAGTGGATGGCAGCATGTCGTTTCATTTATCCAAAGTTTTTTGCCAAAAGATAATGCCCATTGTAGGAAGGATACATCCTAGGACATGTTAGTGGATGGTGGCAAGTCATTTCGTTTATCCAAAGTGTTTTTCCAAAAGATAATGTCCATTTTAGGAAGGATACATCCTAGGACATGTTAGTGGATGGTGGCAAGTTGATAGGTTTGTTCGAAAGGTTGTTGATACAAGGTCGATTGAAATGTTTGAAAATGATCAAGAGTTTGATTTTGCGTTTAAATTTTTGTTGTTTCAATTTTGATTTTGTGTTTGAAGTTTTCTTTTGCTGATTGTTGTGATTGTTTGTGTTTTTGTTACCAAAGGATGAAGGTGAAGATCAATTTATTATGGATGATTGATTATTTTGAGTGAAAGTGAGATGAGATGGATGGCTTTTTTTTCAAATATTTGGATGTTTTTGGAGTTTTTGAAATGTTTTGAGGCTGTTTTTGGTATTTTTCAAGATTCTTATAAATGTTTTATTTTTTTATTTTTCAAATGTTTTGGGGTTTTTTGAGATGTGATTTTTTGATTTTTGGATTTTTCTTGGTTTTGAATGTTTTTGATTTTTTGTGTTTTATGAATGTTTTTATTTTGATGTTTTCAAATGTTTTGGATTTTGATGTCTCTGGGGCTAATCAAAGATTATCCTTACCTACATTTAAGCTCAGAGATGACGTAGTTCGGATATAAATGGTTTTGATATTTTCTATTTTTATGAGTGTTTTTGGATTTTGATGTGTTTTGGATGTTTTTGGACTTTTCGCATAATTTTGGCGACTTGGATATGGATATGTGTGATGATATCAGTGCTTTGTTTGGGATTTTGTTGAAGACCAAGCTAAGGTTGACTGATCAAATCGATGGATTCATGATGATGATAACATTGTTAAGGATACACAACAATGCAAGGATTTGATTGATCAGGATTGATGACGATAACATTGTTAAGGATGCACAACAATGCAAGGATTGATTGATCAGGATTGATGATGATAAAATTGTTGAGGATGCACAATAATGCAAGGATAGTGTTAAGAAACACAATGATTGGGAAGGATATCCCACGATTATGGATTGATTGGATTCGATTGATCAGGATTGATGATGCTTGGTTTGGAGCAAAAGATGTTTGGATGATTTGATGTGACATTTGAAGTGCAACTTAGATGCAATTGATAGTGATTACTTGGATTGATGTTCGATGAAAGATGAAGACTGATAAGGAATGTCTTCTCGTCAAAAATATTCCATGGGCTAGTGATTTGGATTTTTTCTCACAAGAGGTGGACCAATTTTACTTCATGTTTTCCAATGTTCGGATCACCACATAAGTTGGAGGA
This sequence comes from Sequoia sempervirens, assembly GCA_007258455.2. Taxonomy (NCBI): domain Eukaryota; kingdom Viridiplantae; phylum Streptophyta; class Pinopsida; order Cupressales; family Cupressaceae; genus Sequoia; species Sequoia sempervirens. The sequence goes on along the minus strand of VDFB02000015.1, from coordinate 304,269,565 downwards.
TATATATCAAGATTTATTCTTGAAGCAAGATGTAAATACCTGCCCCCAGTGTCTAGCAATGTATGGAATGTCATGGATGAATTCCTGGATAGGTGTATGGATGGATGGATATGGTAAGCATGCAAAAATTGCAAGGATTATCTTGTGATAAGATAAGGTATTCCGATAAAGAATGCTCATTGGATAATGCTTCATGGCTCAGATAACACTAGGTAGGATAGGATCAATGAAAATGACCCATGTCAAGATGTTTACCATAAGTAAATGTAAAGTGTGCACCAAACTTTGTCAATATCAAGATAACTCAGACTATGGATTCAGATATATGCACATGGATTGGATAAATGGTTCATGGATGAATGGATTTATGATGGCTGAGATGGAATGCTAGATTTATTATGGATGGGATGAGATGCTTTCACCTGAAGTGGCACACGTAGATGATCGATTCTACACATGATCCTTGTTTACCAAGTTTTCATCATGGTACCTACCCAAAGTGCTTCCCATGTGGTTTTCACTAGAGGATGATTTTTCTCTTCACTGTTTTCAATACTTTTTCTAATTTTTTTTAGATTTTCATATTTTTTTATTTTTTGTAGGGTAAGTGCACAAAGTTGAGTCCACGAAACGTGGAAGTTTTTTTCCCTAGCCAAAAAATTGAAATCAGCATCGAAAAAATGGGATCCCGATTTAATAAACAGGATCCCAATTTTAAAGAATTGGGATCTGTGCAGTTCGAATTCGAGCGAGACCATGGGATCTAATTTTTAAAATGAGTTCCCGTTTCTCGAACTTCTGAACCAATGGAAACGAAGCGGGATCGATTTAATACAAAAGCGAGTTAGGTTATAAACCGCAGGATCGAATTATAAAATAATGGGATCGATTTATAAATAAAGGATCTGAGTTGCTCATCGGGATCACATTTTAAACTGCTATTTATTTTTAAAAGCTGCTTGATTTTCACTTCTGAGAGCGGGACCCAGGAAGTGACTTGCTTATGAGGACCTCAACAACTCTGATTACCCCACTAAGCACCATTTTCTTTGCATTTTTTAGTTTTGAATTGAAATTTTAAAAAAGAAATACATTGTAGTTTTTTTTAATTTATGTCAAGTTTTAATCATTTTTTTAATTGTTATATTAGAATTCAATAATTGTCAAATTAGACGAAAACTTGCAATGAAATTTAACCGTTTTTTAATAAAAATGAAAAAAAATACCTTGAATTGTGTTTTAGAAACAAAACTTAACTTTTAAATCTTAAATTGTTCGATTAAACCCAAAAAAAATTGATTTTGAAAGCCCTAATTGAAACAAAACAAAAAAAATTGCATTTCAAAACCCTAGAGATCGAAATGAAATAAAACATCGCATTTACAAATCCAAATCGAGCTTTTTGAAACCCTGAATTCAAATCAAACAAAAAAAATTGAATTTGAAAACCCTAGTTTGAATTGAAACGAAAAAAATTCATTAAAAACCCTAATTGTTTAAAATTGAAACCCTAAATTGAATTGGAACAAAAAAAATTGTTAAAACCCTAAATTTGAATCGAACAAAAAATCATTCACATTGCTAATTTTTTAAATTTTATTTGCTTTGTATGGAAAAAATGATATATATTAAATTTAGTTTCAATTTTAAATTATAATTAGATTAGAAATCAATATGTTAAAGAATGGTTAAAATTCATAAAGTTTATCTTGATGTTTGTTTGCAAATTTAGTTAACAAATTCATAAATCTAAACACGTACAATCGATTCCAATTGACACTAACTTGCAACTCTAAATTATGCCAAGGGCCACCCAAACTTCACCCTAAGTTTGCTAAACCCTAGACCCTAAACTGTAAAATCTAAACCCATAACACTAAAGCATTTGAAATTTATGAACCCTAGACCCTAATCTTTCATTGGACATACCTAAAATTATGTAGGTTCAATGTCAAGAATGGGTCTATTTGGTAGATTTATGAAAACTATTTTGAATATCTAGAATGCCATAAAAGTATAATTATAGGAATTCCAATTGGAAACACTTCTAGGTACATATATATCCTAGATAATAATCCACCCATCCTCAATCATAATGGATTATTTGGCAATTAAGAGAGATTCAATTTAACCATAAAATTACCTATATTTTGATACTATATAGATTTATGTGGAAGGATAGAAATGCATCAATATGCTTTGTGCCATATTTTATGAATATTAATATTTAAGAAAAATCTAGATAAGATTGACCTAAGTAGATGATTTATGTAAGGGATTTTTAGTGAACAAGTGACACACCATGGAGATAGGGATGGTATTTAAATTCTTATTTATAAATATAGTGTACCCCCTTTAAATTTGTATTTGGTTTTTATAATGAGTTGAAATTATCAATGTGTTACATAAAAGAAATTTGTGCTTAGATATATTTAAATTAGATAATAAAGATATAGTTATATAAAATAGGGAATCCAACATGAGGAATAAACCTTTAATGTGCCATTGTGTGCATCTAATTTATGCCAATGATTTAGTAAGAGTGATCGTCTAAGAGGATGAAATAAGCCTTGAAAAATTGTAAGATCTAACACTATTTTAATGTAGTTTTATATGTGTGTACATGTCCACTATGTTTTTTGAGTTTATGTTAATGTAAGATAAGGAGGATTGGTGGATATATTTGAAATCTAAAGAAAAAACAAAAATGATGTGAATATATAGATATATATTTTTAAAATGATTCTTTAACTTATCTATATTAAACATTGTATATTATCTCTATATTACTATCATGGCTTGATTTTCATTATGTCTACTAAATGTTGCTATATTTATTCATTGTTGTAATTAAATTATAGGGCTCAATGTGTAATCTATTTTACATCAAATTTTATAGTAGACTTATAATCCTAGAATGTTTGTAAATTTAATAGCTAACAAATAACTTGATAGGTGCAACTAAAAACCAAAAAATGTGGTTTGATTTATCTCCATTAGGCTGGAAAGCTAAAAAATCTACTAGGTTTATCCCTATTAGGTTGAAAACCCAAAAGTGTAGCTTAATAAACTTACAAGTGGTGAAAACTCACAAAAGCACTAGAAACTAATATTTGCAAAACTACCCTTGACATATCAAAAAAAGCCAAAGGTCACCATATGTCATACCTGTATAGGTTGTATAGTTATATTAGATACCTTATAGTATCTCCTATTGGTTAAATATGTTTGAAGATGACATTAGCGACACATCCCTACATTTATATGAGATATATTATTAACATGTTGTGTTACACATATGCTAAGATACTCAATTATGGATAAGGAGAACTAGGGAATATATATTAGAAGAGAAAGATATACTAAGCTATCCAATATTATATTTTTGTACTTAGTGTAGAAGAGAAATTCTAGACCAAGAATGCAAGTGCAAACTCAATACTCTACTTCTAATGAAAGGTAAATAAAATAATGAAAGATTAGAGAAGCATAATAGGTTCCATAACATTCTTTTATGGCTCTAAATGTATGTGTTGATGTTGCTCTTTGGTTCTCTAATGTGATAACATATACATACAAATTTTATCATATGGAAACATTTGGGGATGTCATTATTTTATAGAGTTGAGGGGAAAGGAATGGAGGACTAGGTTTTTTTGGAATTGAGGACTAGAATTTCATGAGAGAATTTTTGAATTTGAATTTGAGAGGGAAGAGAGAATTAAATGTAGGTGGTTGGGTTGATGGAGGGCTTGTGTTGACTTGATTAGGTAGATGGGAATAATTGAATGCTAATTTGAATTTGGATTGAAGGTAGTTGGAAATGAATGGCTATGATTAGTCTAATTAATTTGATGGCTAGGATAGATTATTAATTTCATTTTAGATTTGATGAAGTGAAAGTAAGTTACATTAGTTTGAGTTTGGATTGGTGATTTGGAATTATTTTAATTTTAAGCTATGGATGTGACATTATTATCCCCTTAATGGTTGATTAAAAGTTAGGATTTGGGGATTTTAGCTAATTAAATAATAAACTCTAAAGTCTAAACTGTAAACCCTAAAGCCATCATTTTTTCTTAGGCTCTTAATGAAATTTGGTTGTCTTAGGAAACTCCACCAAATTTCATTACCTTATGCCATGTAATTGTTTCCTAGGATCTTGTAGCATGTAGATCCCCTTAAGCTATCCTATTACCTTAAACCCTAAACTCTAAAGTCTAAACCCTAAACCCTAAAGCCATCATTTTTTCTTGAAAGGCTGTTAATGAAATTTGGTTGCCTTGGGCAACTTCACCAAATTTTATTCATTTGAGCCATGCCATTTTCTCCTAGGACCTCACTAGACGTAAATCCCCTTAAGCCATCATGTCACCCTAAATCGTAATTCAATTTTGTTAAGGGGTTCCAATATGACATTTCTTAAGGGGATCAAAGAAGTTCTTAAAATTTGGTGATCAAAATTGCCCAAGGCCCAACCAAATTTAACAATAATAAGATCCTGCAAGATTATACAATATCAATAGTTAATTGTATTTTCATTTCAAATAACATGTGCCTTAGACATATAAATGGGGCTTACATATAATTTTATCATTTTGTATTCAATTATTTAAGGCCATTTATATTGAATAGTTTAACTTGGTATTTCCTAAGCATGTATCTTACATCTTGAAATTACAAATCTAATGCAGGTTCACTCATATCTTGAAGATCACATGGATCCATTCAATAATGATATAATCCACCTCCATGCATCCATCTCCAACACCTTCACCTCCCACCTCTTACTCCACCTAAGTAACCCCCACCTCCCACCACGAAATCAATGAGCATGCTCATTTGCAAGCACAAATCAATGCTTCTACTAGAACCATCCAGATCAAATCAACATTATTCAAAATGAGAATGTATTTGCACCTCATGTGAGGATGTTTGCATCTAGGATGCAAACCATGTTGATGCTATTAGGGCTATGGATGGGATCATAGATGAGCATCGACAATGGCTAGAGGGAGGAGGAGAACTCATAATTTTGAAAAGGAAAACACAAAGAAATGAATATCTATGCAGTAGAGAGCCATAATGGTACCATTAAACAATGATCTTAAATAGTTATGAATTTATAAATTTGGTGAGAGCGATGGATATTATTTTTGTGTGATGAATTTATAAATTTGGTTCAAATGGATATTTTTTAGTGACATGAATTTATGATTTTGGAACATATATGGATATTTTTTAGTGACATGGATTTGTGAAGTTGGTGAATTTATGAACTTATAATGAATGAGTATATAATGAGTATACCTTGACTATCTACTGAATCATGATTTCTCTATTTGAAATTGTGTGTTAGACATAAAATGAGATTTTGTGAGTGTTTCAAGTTTATTGTTTAGTATGTATGTGCATGTATTAAAAATTTGCATATATAGTTCTTAAATTTTGAAATTTGTATGTATGTACATAGTTTAGTTTAATGATTTATAGTACGCATGCAAATTATGCATCATATTTTTTATTTTAAATGTACATGTACATACATTTAATTTTAATTTTTGTATGGACATGCTCTTAGGTTAGTTAATCAATGTATATATATGTGCATTTCAATTAAATATATGAGCTTAATATATGTTGCTCATCCTATTTCAATTAAATATATGATCTTAATTTTTGTATGCACATGGACTATTTTGTATGATTTAAATCTTTGAGGTGCACATTATATCAAGCATATATCATGGATAGTTTAGCA
>VDFB02000015.1:304251744-304263704 GCA_007258455.2 Sequoia sempervirens | reverse complement strand
ATCTTATCTCATATTTTCCTTCCAATCCTCTACAATAGAAGAATAGTTTTGGATCACCATGAAAAGTAATCTCTCTACTATTATAAGGGAATTTGATACACTGATGATATGTAGATGGCACTATGTGCATTGAATGGATCCAAGGTCTACCCAATAGAATGTTGTATGGCAAGTCTAAGTTTAAGACTTGGCATGCTGTCTATGTTACAGTGGGACCAACTTGGATTGCTAATTTTATTGTGCCATGTAACTTGTTCCCTCCAAATATCTTTCTTGATCATCATATCCTCTAATTTTTTCTCTCTTATGTCTTACTATAGTCTCTTTAGAATATCCCAACTTTTTTACCAATTCTAGGGAACAAATTTTCAAACCTACACCCCCATTTATTAGGACTCTTTTTACTTTGTTCTTGTGCACATACACCTCCAAATAAAGTGCATGATTGTGGTATGGTTGTGATGGTAGATCATGTTTTGTGAACAAAAAGCAATGGGGAGATGTGATATACCCTATCATGGCCTAGAATTGATCAATGTTTATGTCAGTCGGAACACTAGATGAGGACAAAGCCTTCTCAAGTATTTCCCTATGCACGTGTGATATTTTTAACAATTGAAGAATGGATATTTGGGCTAGTGTCTTCTTGAGTTGATCAAGAATACTATATTCATTCAGATTCTCCTTGGATGGTACCTTTAATGGTATGGGAGCCCCTTGGGTTGTAATTTTTCCTCATTGTGTGGTGACTCCACACTCAGGATTTTTTCAATGAATTGTGATGATAGAAATATGAGTATCAAATGAGCCTACATTCCCTATGACATTATCATACACATGAGTTACTTGAGTATAGGCTTTATCTTTACCTTTGTTGTTACCTTGTCAATAGTTTGGCATTGGATTCTTATATATTCCAAGGTATTGATTACCTATTTGTTGATCCACACTAATCTCTCCTTTCCGCGATAAGATCTTGGATTGTGTTCTTTATTTTCATACATTTTGATGTCTTGTGACCTTTGCATTTGTGGAAATCACAATGTTCATTAGCTTTATACCAATGAGATTTCACTTGTGGTTCTATGTAATCCCTTCTTTTCGGTTCTGGGATGATTTTGGATTGAGTCAACTTTTGTAGCATAATTTTGATAGGCTTTCCCAAGGGTGTATATTTCCACTTTGGTTGATAATTTTTTGGTCATTGTTGGAAATTTTTTTCCCTGGGGGGTTTGTGTTGTTTATTTTTTACGTATTTGGCATGGGTGTCTTTTATTATTATTTTTGTTGTGGTTGATATTGTTGTGGTCCACTTATGACAAGCTTCATCTCAACTACTCCATTATAATGGTATCATGGGGATGCTTATGTCAAATGGAAAGGGACATAAATCTTGGATTACTCATGTTTTCTTCATTTTTCCTATTTGCATATCCTCTACTTGTTGAGTGAGTTCTTTAATTCATGACACCAAATCGTCATTAGGACCATTCACTGGTGGAGCATATGTTGTGAGTTGTGGGATAGATGATGAGTTCTAAAGTGGGTTTTGATAAGGTGTATTTTGATAAAATGGTGTGTTTTGATATGTGTTGTATGGTGAATAAGGTGGATTTTGGGATGATGATGTATCATATGCTCCATATGCATTTTGGTTAACAAAATTTTGTTGTAAATTAGCATATTGTTGTTGTAAAATCATTTGTTGGTGTGCATATTGTTGAGCTTGAAATGTCTATTGCACTAGTAGATCATGTTCGACTTGCAATTCTTGTTTCTCTTGTAATGATTTTTGAGAAATAGCTTGTTCTTGCACTTGTTTTTGTGCAATGATTTTTTGATTTGGTGTTGAATGAATTATGTATTGTGATGATGGGATGACTTGACTTGTCATAGTATATTGGTTTTGAAGAATGGTGTTTTATGGTGGATTTTGAGGTGGGTTTTGGTTTTGATTTGGCAAGGCATTATATTGATGTTGTGAGATATAATTTTTGTTTTGTGGTGTAGGTCCTTTCCAATTTTGATTTTGGATGGGTTGATTATGCAATCTTTGACTTGACATTACTTGATGCTGTGATGAGATGGCAACATGCCCTTGGTTAGGCATGTAGAATTTTTGTAGGATATATTGATTTCCTTGAAATCCCAATTATTGTGATGTTGGGAGACCTTGTGATACATTGGATAAAAGTTTCAAGCCTTAGGGTGGTTGCCCACCTTGAGTTTTTTGATGTATGTATTGTGAACCTTGAGTCAATGGGACACCTTGGGGTTGTTGAGTGATAGGTTCGTGTTGTTGAATGATTTAGGGTTGGGAACCTTGAGGTATTGAAGTACCTCTGGGTTGTTCTATTTTGTATTGGTAATATTGAGGCAATGTAATACCTCAGTGTTGTTGTTGAATGATTTTGGGTTGGGAACCTTTAAGTATTGGAATACCTTGAGGTTGTTGTTGTATGATGGGTTGTTGTTGAATGATTTTGGGTTGATAACCTTGAGGTTGTTGTTGTATGATGGATTGTTGTTGAATGATTGACCCTTGGGGTTGTGAACCTTGTGAAGGTTGTTTTTTGTATGATGGGTTGTTGTTGAATGATTGAACCTTGGGGTTGTGAACCTTGTGAAGGTTCTTGTTTTATGATGGGTTGTTGTTGAATGGTTGAACCTTGGGGTTGTGAACCTTGAGAAGGTTGTTGTTGAATTTTGGAGCCTTGGAGCTCTTGTGATATGATTTATGACCCTTGAGGTGGTTGTCCTTCTTGAAAGCTAGGGATAACATTAAATGTGGTTGGTATATTTGAATTGTTCATGCCCACATTTGTATATGATCCTAAATTTTATGTGTTCCTTAGAAGACGAGATGAAGATAAGGACCTTGTGATAGTTGGTAAACTTGGCACATATAGTGAAGATGATTGTGGAATGTTTTGGATAATGTTTTGCATCAAGGATGTTTTCAAAGGAACCATTTTTTGAATAACTTGACCCATAGATCCTCCAAAGTTAGGGTCTTTGTATATCTCTACTATTTCATCTTGATTCATTTAAAATTGATTGTTTGTGACATCCTCTATATGAGTTATTGCTTGTTGATTTTTTGGAGGATAAGATTAGAATGGTTTTTAGGGTTAACTCTTGTGTATACTGGTTTACTTGGTTTGGATTGCTCATTAGAAAATAAGTAGGTGTCTATCTGGTTTAAATATTTAGGTGTTCGTTTCTCCTAAATATTTAAGCCTCTCTCTAGCTTAAGTAATGTAAGGGCCTAAACTAGAGTTTCATCATCGAGAATTTCAAGTTGAACCTTTGTCTTAGCTTTTTCTTCCATTATGTCATTCTTATGTGAGGTTCTAATGGTTTTCCCTTTCCTTTTTCCTTCCTTTTACTTTCCCATACCTGCATTCAATCTAGATTTGGTCAATTCTCAGGACAACTAACTTTTGGTCAATGGTCAACTATCCCTAGTCAAAACTATGGTAGACTTAAAAGGACTAGAGTTAAACCCTAAGCTCTAGTACCAAATGTAATAACCCATCATAAATTATTACTTAATTAATATTATTGTAAATAACACACTAATATATTCAAATTAAAAAGACATAAGTAAGTAGCTATAGTCAATCATAGCAAAACATGCCCATTTAAAATGAGTCAAAGATTTGTATATTCAATTCAAAAGCCAAATTATAAATTAGGTTTGACTTGGCTCAGAAGGCCAAAAAATCATTACATTGTACAACATTACATCAACGTACATCAAGTATTACATCAATATTACATCATACACTAATTATTCTTGTGTACATCTAAAGTTCCTCTTGGCGCTTGCCTCCATTGGTGGATGAGAACACGGTTGAAGTGCTTTACCACCCAACCACAGCTTATGCTTCCCCAGAATTCTTCCAACTTAAATGATACCTAACCTTGCAGAGAAAGTTTAGCAAGAGAAAAATCTGTAAGGTGGAATCTGGTGCATTCCCATACATAAACATGCAATTTCTATCTACAAGTTAGAAAAGTGCTACATCTATGCTAGGAATGGTAGAGTGTTATCACAGAGTTCATACATAAAAAATGAACTATATTTTTTGGCCAAGCATAAAAACTATGTTGCAACAACAACAACCAATAATTTTTGGTAAACCAAACCTATACTCTCTAAACTCCATTTTGGCACGTGTCTTGGAAGGTAAATTTTTATAATACAACATTTCATAACAACTATCTACCCTCTAGTAGCATCTACCCTGAGGTGCTCTAGTCTACTTAGGTAGATCACTTTTTTATTCAAGTAAAAGATTATTCTTCTCACATATGTCTACGAAAAAATAAAATCAGATTACTAATTTCCTCATAAAATAGAAATCAAATACATGATTCAAATGCAACAACACATTAAATTAATCAGTCATATCATTCACATGAACCATGTTTACTTTCATCATAAACATTATACATTTAGAAATGAATTAAGAAATAAAAGAAGGTATGTCACTGAAGCACCCATAAATCTGCAAACATTTTAAACTCCATAAAGAAGGTTACTTCATACAAACTTACCAAATGCTCTTATGAAATAATGCATCATGCCTTCATAAACAAGATAACAACACACACTAATTGAGAGCATAATATCAAGATACATATTTATCCCATAGTGGATTGGTGCTTCTTTGATGTGGAAAGAAGACCATTCCCAACCCTTGATAATGCCAATGATGAGGATGCAATGGAAAAAATTAGCTCTCAATTGAAGAGAGTAACTTTGTATAAGGATTGTGGATGGATTGTTGAAGAATAAGCCTTCTACTTATAGATTCTCAAATGCTAAGAGTGCTCAAAAGGGACCAATGTGGGATAATGTTTTAGCCAATGACATGGAGCCATTTGTCACCTTGTGAATGGTTGAGGAATGTGAAATTTTTGGTCAATGTGCCAATAAATGAGATTGGTTGGCATTTTTCAAATTCAAACTTGGCTTATTGGAGGGAGAAAGAGAGACTTTAATGCCAAGTGGGGGACATGTAAGAGGGAAGTTATTGCCATGTTGGAAGGACAAGTCAACTTTTCAAACTCAAACTTGAGGAATATTCTCAGAAGATGCTTTGTTGAGGGAATGAAGATTTTTATAAATGAATTAAAATGCTTTATTGGTGCAAGTGGGAAAAGCTAGAGGATGTGATGGGTGATTAGATTAGATTTAATCAGGATTATATTAGTTAAGATGATGATAAATTCTTTTGACCCATTTGACTTAAATACATTGGTTATATTTAAATCAAAAGGGATGAAATATGAATTTGGGATTTAATTAAATAAAGTTTGGTTTATTTAATTAAAAGGGTGATGTTAGGATCAAATTAAATAAAGTTGATTTATTTAATTTAAATTGTTGACTTTAGGAGATTGATCAAATAAACTTGATTTATTTGATGAATGGATGAATATGACCTAATCAAATGCATTATGCCAATTTTGCATATCTACATTTTTCCCCTCTTTAAAGCAATTTACTTATATGTTGGTTCAAAGAATAAACTTTCCATGATCAAAATTCAAAAATTTATGATTTTTCGGATGCCTAATGAAAAGAAGTACACTAGTACATTGCCCCTCGAGAGATTGAGCGAAAAGATTCAATTTGAGGTATTCGATCTCATGATAAAGAGGTTCAAGATGGACGTATGGATGGTTATGATGATGATGCAAATGACATGGTTTTAAGATGCTTAGAATAACCAATCTATATTATCCTAAACAACTTAAAATGATGATGTAATGCATGTGAGATGGATGAGATGGATGATGTGATATGCTATGATAATGAGATTTATGTATTGTAATAATTTATGGATGCAAGATGGATGCAAGATGGGTCCATCAGTGATGATGATTTATCTGATCATGATGTGATGTTTGTGCGGAAAAGAAGAAATGAGAAATGAGATGATGACAAGAGGATCCAACAAGCCAACTTTATGAGAAATGAATGATTTGCTTATCAAGAATTGGGATTTTAAAAGGCTACTTACCTTATGTTTGATTACACATGTAGATATGATGCATCAAGTAAAAAAGAACCAGGATGGTGTTGTACCTAGTGCGATGGACTTTGACTTGACAAATAGATAGGAGTATTCTTGTTCACACTTGACATACAAAAACCTTGCTAAGATGTACCTAACAAAGCAAGTATTCCAAGTTATATTACAAGAATGTCCAACAAGTACAACATACAAAGGATAATGATCATTGCCTATTCCTATCTCTCTAAATCCTTCATTTTGATATCATCTAGAGGTCCTTGGAATGAGTGCAATAAGATAAATCAAAAGAAAAGATCAAGTACGCAAACAAGCCAATGTTCTTCATACCTTGAGCCGAAGAGATGTGTTTTGTTTTAGGATAAGAACCGAAACTATTGCCAAAAGATAATACCCATTGTAGGAAGGATACATCCTAGGATATGTTAGTGGATGGCAGCATGTCGTTTCATTTATCCAAAGTTTTTTGCCAAAAGATAATGCCCATTGTAGGAAGGATACATCCTAGGACATGTTAGTGGATGGTGGCAAGTCATTTCGTTTATCCAAAGTGTTTTTCCAAAAGATAATGTCCATTTTAGGAAGGATACATCCTAGGACATGTTAGTGGATGGTGGCAAGTTGATAGGTTTGTTCGAAAGGTTGTTGATACAAGGTCGATTGAAATGTTTGAAAATGATCAAGAGTTTGATTTTGCGTTTAAATTTTTGTTGTTTCAATTTTGATTTTGTGTTTGAAGTTTTCTTTTGCTGATTGTTGTGATTGTTTGTGTTTTTGTTACCAAAGGATGAAGGTGAAGATCAATTTATTATGGATGATTGATTATTTTGAGTGAAAGTGAGATGAGATGGATGGCTTTTTTTTCAAATATTTGGATGTTTTTGGAGTTTTTGAAATGTTTTGAGGCTGTTTTTGGTATTTTTCAAGATTCTTATAAATGTTTTATTTTTTTATTTTTCAAATGTTTTGGGGTTTTTTGAGATGTGATTTTTGATTTTTTTGGATTTTCTTGGTTTTTTTGAATGTTTTTCGATTTTTGTGTTTTTATGAATGTTTTTTTTATTTTTGATGTTTTTCAAATGTTTTTGGATTTTGATGTCTCTGGGGCTAATCAAAGATTATCCTTACCTACATTTAAGCTCAGAGATGACGTAGTTCGGATATAAATGGTTTTGATATTTTCTATTTTTATGAGTGTTTTTGGATTTTGATGTGTTTTGGATGTTTTTGGACTTTTCGCATAATTTTGGCGACTTGGATATGGATATGTGTGATGATATCAGTGCTTTGTTTGGGATTTTGTTGAAGACCAAGCTAAGGTTGACTGATCAAATCGATGGATTCATGATGATGATAACATTGTTAAGGATACACAACAATGCAAGGATTTGATTGATCAGGATTGATGACGATAACATTGTTAAGGATGCACAACAATGCAAGGATTGATTGATCAGGATTGATGATGATAAAATTGTTGAGGATGCACAATAATGCAAGGATAGTGTTAAGAAACACAATGATTGGGAAGGATATCCCACGATTATGGATTGATTGGATTCGATTGATCAGGATTGATGATGCTTGGTTTGGAGCAAAAGATGTTTGGATGATTTGATGTGACATTTGAAGTGCAACTTAGATGCAATTGATAGTGATTACTTGGATTGATGTTCGATGAAAGATGAAGACTGATAAGGAATGTCTTCTCGTCAAAAATATTCCATGGGCTAGTGATTTGGATTTTTTCTCACAAGAGGTGGACCAATTTTACTTCATGTTTTCCAATGTTCGGATCACCACATAAGTTGGAGGATATATATCAAGATTTATTCTTGAAGCAAGATGTAAATACCTGCCCCCAGTGTCTAGCAATGTATGGAATGTCATGGATGAATTCCTGGATAGGTGTATGGATGGATGGATATGGTAAGCATGCAAAAATTGCAAGGATTATCTTGTGATAAGATAAGGTATTCCGATAAAGAATGCTCATTGGATAATGCTTCATGGCTCAGATAACACTAGGTAGGATAGGATCAATGAAAATGACCCATGTCAAGATGTTTACCATAAGTAAATGTAAAGTGTGCACCAAACTTTGTCAATATCAAGATAACTCAGACTATGGATTCAGATATATGCACATGGATTGGATAAATGGTTCATGGATGAATGGATTTATGATGGCTGAGATGGAATGCTAGATTTATTATGGATGGGATGAGATGCTTTCACCTGAAGTGGCACACGTAGATGATCGATTCTACACATGATCCTTGTTTACCAAGTTTTCATCATGGTACCTACCCAAAGTGCTTCCCATGTGGTTTTCACTAGAGGATGATTTTTCTCTTCACTGTTTTCAATACTTTTTCTAATTTTTTTTAGATTTTCATATTTTTTTATTTTTTGTAGGGTAAGTGCACAAAGTTGAGTCCACGAAACGTGGAAGTTTTTTTCCCTAGCCAAAAAATTGAAATCAGCATCGAAAAAATGGGATCCCGATTTAATAAACAGGATCCCAATTTTTAAAAATTGGGATCCTGTTACGGTTCGAGATTCCGAGCCTGAGACCAAACGGGATCCCAATTTTTAAAAATCGGGATCCCGTTTCCTGTCGGACTCTGAACCAATGGAGACAGAACGGGATCCCGATTTAATACAAACAGGATTCCGATTTATAAATAACAGGATCCCGAATTATAAATAATGGGATCCCGATTTATAAATAACGGGATCCTGAGTTGTATAAATCGGGATCACATTTTAGACTGCTATTTATTTTTTTTAAAAACAACAGTTTTCACTTCTACGAACGGGACCCCGAGTGACTTGGCAACAGGGACCTCAACACCAACTACAGTTACCCCACCTAAACACCATTTCTTTGCATTTTTTTAGTTTGAATTGAAATTTTAAAAGAAATACATTTAGCATGTTTTTTTTAATTTATGTCACGTTTTAATCATTTTTTTAATTGTTATATTAGAATTCAATAATTGTCAAATTAGACGAAAACTTGCAATGAAATTTAAACGTTTTTTAATAAAAATGAAAAAAAAACCTTGAATTGTGTTTTAGAAACAAAATTTAACTTTTAAATCTTAAATTGTTCGATTAAACCCAAAAAAAATTGATTTTGAAAACCCTAATTGAAACAAAACAAAAAAAATTGCATTTCAAAACCCTAGAGATCAAAATGAAATAAAACATCGCATTTACAAATCCAAATCGAGCTTTTTGAAACCCTGAATTCAAATCAAACAAAAAAAATTGAATTTGAAAACCCTAGTTTGAATTGAAACGAAAAAAAATCATTAAAAACCCTAATTGTTTAAAACTGAAACCCTAAATTGAATTGGAACAAAAAAAATTGTTAAAACCCTAAATTGGAATCGAACAAAAAATCATTCACATTGCTTAAATGTTTTAAATTTTATTTGCTTTGTATGGAAAAATGATATATATTAAACTTTAGTTTCAATTTTAAATTATAATTAGATTAGAAATCAATATGTTAAAGAATGGTTAAAATTCATAAAGTTTATCTTGATGTTTGTTTGCAAATTTAGTTAACAAATTCGTAAATCTAAACACGTACAATCGATTCCAATTGACACTAACTTGCAACTCTAAATTATGCCAAGGGCCACCCAAACTTCACCCTAAGTTTGCTAAACCCTAGACCCTAAACTGTAAAATCTAAACCCATAACACTAAAGCATTTGAAATTTATGAACCCTAGACCCTAATCTTTCATTGGACATACCTAAAATTATGTAGGTTCAATGTCAAGAATGGGTCTATTTGGTAGATTTATGAAAACTATTTTGAATATCTAGAATGCCATAAAAGTATAATTATAGGAATTCCAATTGGAAACACTTCTAGGTACATATATATCCTAGATAATAATCCACCCATCCTCAATCATAATGGATTATTTGGCAATTAAGAGAGATTCAATTTAACCATAAAATTACCTATATTTTGATACTATATAGATTTATGTGGAAGGATAGAAATGCATCAATATGCTTTGTGCCATATTTTATGAATATTAATATTTAAGAAAAATCTAGATAAGATTGACCTAAGTAGATGATTTATGTAAGGGCTTTTTAGTGAACAAGTGACACACCATGGAGATAGGGATGGTATTTAAATTCTTATTTATAAATATAGTGTACCCCCTTTAAATTTGTATTTGGTTTTTATAATGAGTTGAAATTATCAATGTGTTACATAAAAGAAATTTGTGCTTAGATATATTTAAATTAGATAATAAAGATATAGTTATATAAAATAGGGAATCCAACATGAGGAATAAACCTTTAATGTGCCATTGTGTGCATCTAATTTATGCCAATGATTTAGTAAGAGTGATCGTCTAAGAGGATGAAATTTAAGCCTTGAAAAATTGTAAGATCTAACACTATTTTAATGTAGTTTTATATGTGTGTACATGTCCACTATGTTTTTTGAGTTTATGTTAATGTAAGATAAGGAGGATTGGTGGATATATTTGAAATCTAAAGAAAAAACAAAAATGATGTGAATATATAGATATATATTTTTAAAATGATTCTTTAACTTATCTATATTAAACATTGTATATTATCTCTATATTACTATCATGGCTTGATTTTCATTATGTCTACTAAATGTTGCTATATTTATTCATTGTTGTAATTAAATTATAGGGCTCAATGTGTAATCTATTTTACATCAAATTTTATAGTAGACTTATAATCCTAGAATGTTTGTAAATTTAATAGCTAACAAATAACTTGATAGGTGCAACTAAAAACCAAAAAGTGTGGTTTGATTTATCTCCATTAGGCTGGAAAGCTAAAAAATCTACTAGGTTTATCCCTATTAGGTTGAAAACCCAAAAGTGTAGCTTAATAAACTTACAAGTGGTGAAAACTCACAAAAGCACTAGAAACTAATATTTGCAAAACTACCCTTGACATATCAAAAAAAGCCAAAGGTCACCATATGTCATACCTGTATAGGTTGTATAGTTATATTAGATACCTTATAGTATCTCCTATTGGTTAAATATGTTTGAAGATGACATTAGCGACACATCCCTACATTTATATGAGATATATTATTAACATGTCGTGTTACACATATGCTAAGATACTCAATTATGGATAAGGAGAACTAGGGAATATATATTAGAAGAGAAAGATATACTAAGCTATCCAATATTATATTTTTGTACTTAGTGTAGAAGAGAAATTCTAGACCAAGAATGCAAGTGCAAACTCAATACTCTACTTCTAATGAAAGGTAAATAAAATAATGAAAGATTAGAGAAGCATAATATGTTCCATAACATTCTTTTATGGCTCTAAATGTATGTGTTGAAGTTGCTCTTTGGTTCTCTAATGTGATAACATATGCATACAAATTTTATCATATGGAAACATTTGGGGATGTCATTATTTTATAGAGTTGAGGGAAAAGGAATGGAGGACTAGGTTTTTTTGGAATCGAGGACTAGAATCATGAGAGAATTTTTGAATTTGAATTTGAGAGGGAAGAGAGAATTAAATGTAGGGGGTTGGGTTGATGGAGGGCTTGTGTTGACTTGATTAGGTAGATGGGAATAATTGAATGCTAATTTGAATTTGGATTGAAGGTCTAAGTTGGAAATGAATGGCTATGATTAGTCTAATTGATTTGATGGCTAGGATAGATTATTAATTTCATTTTAGATTTGATGAAGTGGAAGTAAGTTACATTAGTTTGAGTTTGGATTGGTGATTTGGAATTATTTTAATTTTAAGCTATGGATGTGACATGATTATCCCCTTAATGGTTGATTAAAAGTTAGGATTTGGGGATTTTAGCTAATTAAATAATAAACTCTAAAGTCTAAATCGTAAACCCTAAAGC
>VDFB02000015.1:304185418-304251644 GCA_007258455.2 Sequoia sempervirens | reverse complement strand
TTTTTGTTCCCTATTGGAAAACACATTGTTGGAAAATAGACTGTCCCTTGTCAGTTATGTAATAAGTCCACCTTCAAATTTTAGAACAACTCTTTGGTTACAGTGAAAATGACATTTCACTTTCTTGATATGATTGGAACAAAAAAATGCTCACATTGTTTGCAGTGTTGGAAAACACATTGTCCTCTGTCTAGGAAAAGTGGATAGAGGACATCATTAGAATGCAAGATGTCTAGAAATAACTAACAAGGGATAGTTTGTTTTTCAACATTGGATATAACTAACAAGGGACAATGCGTCATCACTATATTCTAATGATGTTCCCCTTGTTCATATGATGATGACATTAATTTGGTAGATGAACCCAAAAAAATTGTGGCACATCTTTCATCAATAATACAAACGTTATTGCCTACCTGTTACATAGACTTTGTATTAAAGTATACAAATCTTATTAATATCTTTAGGTGATTTATAACCATCTAAGTATGTTTTGAGTACATATTTGTATATTTTGAGGATGATACATAAAATTAAAAATTACCCCTATCTTGTGAATCCAACAATTTAGAATTTCAATTTCTTCGTAATACTTTGGATACTAGTGCATGGCATTGAGACTCTATTTTTTCACCCATGGTTTCATATTGTTTTAGATGTTGATATAGAACATAAAGTAGTGTTGGCATAACAACTAACACCTCTGTAGTGCAAGTTGGTATGGACAGCTATGCATATTGTGTGATAAGTTCTCTTCAAATTAGGAGGGGAAACTCCCTTGTTGTGTGGACAAAAATGCTTGAAAAGTAAACTAAAACTAATTCCTATATTTTTGTCTCAACTCAAAGAGGCACAAGGTTTGCAATAAACTTCAAATGTTGCAACCAAGGATTTTCTGGTTTTGCAAGACTTAACTACAACCCAAAACTAACTAACTTATACTATCCAATCCCCTCAAGAAATCAGAGCATGAGGAAATAGAGAAGGAATGATTATATGATAACCTTAAAGACAAGATTTCCAAGGAGGCGACACCTTTCTGAGGTGTAGGCTGAAAGAAAAGTTATTGGCGACAACATCGAATGATGAACTCTACTTCTAAATTCCCAAGGAGGTGAGGACACCTTTCTAAGGTGTAGACATGAAACAAAGTTCACTAACATAGTAATAATAAACGATAAGTCTTAATTCTAAATTCCCAAGGAGGTGATGACACCTTTCCGAGGTGTAGATATGAAATAAACTTATAATCAGAAGAACACAAAAAAATGATCACCCAACCAAAGTGAACATATACAATTTAATAGTAATATTACAGGAAAATTTGGCTCAACATATATTACTATCACGTGCAAAAGTTATGAGATTTTTTGCTAACTTCCTATTTTATAGCTGACTGCAAAGTTACAGTTGCCCTTATTCAACTCTAATTTTTGGGTGATTGAGTGATGTTGTGACCAATCTGAGATATCCACTGCAAAGCCTCTAGAGCAAGGATGAAATGTTTTTTGGGAGTTGCAACTGCTAAAATCAACATTTGACACCCCAAAAAATTAGGCTCATTTGATTAAATTGATGCAAGGTCTCCAAACTTAGTCATTTCTTTGTTTTTCCATCTCACGCTTCAAACTACCACCAGTGAATGAAGAACCCTGCTGACTGGATGATAGGTTCATTGTGTGACTAGAAGAATTCTGCAACCAATGACTATATGTAAGGCACTTGAAAGCTACATTAAGGACCTCTGACACCGGGAGTTGGAGTGCTCTGATTCACACACTGTTGGTCTCTTTGCATAGCTAGAAAAACTTACAAGAGATGTCTTTGGAGGTGACAAAGCAAAAAAATTGCTTCTAAGACCTCAGAATGAAGGGCGCCTTTTTCAAGAGCATGTGTATTTTTCTTATTGTCATTTTTTTAGCTGTTTGACTTCTTCGACACTCTACACTGACATCTCACATACGAGCATTTTCCAAATCCTAAAGGCTAATGGCTAGACTCGTTGGATTGTTGGACTAATTGCACACAAGTCTCATGAAGACTATGAATGCCAAAAACCCCATCTAGTAGCCTAAAGGTTGGGCGCCCTTGGCCTATAGAGGTACAGGTGTGTATTTCTACATTTTTCAACCCTCTGTTTTATGTGCTAGGTAGAACCTCTATCACGATCACTTAGAATGTTAGATTGTCTTACGAATTGGTGTGTTGCAGAGCTAAACTAGATTAGAAAAGATCTCAGGAAGACAACATCTACAAATTCAAGGGTTCCCCTGGGCTACAGGGGTTCATAAACTAAAAACTTGATAGCCTCCATGATGAACAACCTCCTCGTACATTCAACTTATGACCTCAGATGCTAGATTTATGCAGTTCAGATGACCTCACCTGATAGCTCATTGGAAAGCTAGACTAATTATAAAGAGATTGAATGTATTTTCAAGCACATGCAACCAAATCTAGCCCTTCAAAAAGAAGGGCGCCCCTGGGCTATAGGGGAGCAAATTTTCTTTCTGCTTGAAATCTTCATTTGTTTCTTCCTTCGTAAACACTGTTTTGGCCACTGATTTGACCTTGTAGGAGTATAATTCTATTGTGAAACACTTCACCATCCTAATATGTCCTATTTTGAGTCCCAGGTTTAGGTTCTGACCTCTTGATATTGACAAATTGTTGATGAAAACTAACATGACATTGAGCAAAGTCCATACTTGACTTGCCCAAAAACTATATCTTGACATCATTTTAGCAAAGTTTAAACTCTTTTAAGAAAAATGGCTTAATGAAGCAAAAAAATTGGTTTGGGTACAACATTAGGCTCCGTCTGGTGACCATGTCAAATACTTACAACATAGGAGAACCCTAGAATCTCTGTGTTATGTAGACCAATGACTTATGATTTGGGCATCAGAGTCAGGACTTTTCCATAATCACCTAAAAACTTGGAGTTTCCTAAAAACCTAACCTAAAAATCACCTAAAACAAGAGTACCTAAATCACCTAAAACATAACAAAACATCATAGAACATGGAAACACAATACGGCATAATGATAAAGCATAAAAAGTATTTACACTAGCTTATCTATCTTAATATATTAATCTATATATTATACGCCGAGACATATCATTTTCGAGGCGTATTTTTTAAATTCAAAAAGCAAAAAAGTGAAAAAAATACGCTTATTTACCAACTGAATTATGTTTATATGGAGTTTGATTCAAATGCAGATGAGTATGTATTTGCGGGTCCACTATTGGAGATAGATGAAGGAAACATTATATTATTTGATTATATTATTAGATAAATAATAATAATTTAGTTTATTTATTATAAAAATATAATATAAGTTATGGTTAGGGGTCAAACATGGTTAGGTTCAAACTTTTATTAGGGTTAGGGTTAGGGTTAGGGTTAGGATTAGGGTTACGGTTAGTATTCGTATTAGTATTAGTATTAGGGTTAAGGTTAGGATTATTAATTTTTAAACCCACAATGAGAGTTGAACCCATTGCACTATTTTCTTGTTTTTGTGATATATTAATCACATAATAGATATTTTATTAAAAAATTATTTACTTGCTTATAAATAAATATTATAATGTAAGCATTAAAAACATTTTAATGCAATTAACTTTTTTACCCTAAAAGAATAAAACTAAAAACAATTAATAATACATTTATATTTTACATTAAATTACTTTCTTATTTGTAATTGAAAAGCATTATAATAGAATTACTTTTTTACCCTAAAAAGAATAAAACTAAAAAAATATTTACTTTCTTATAATAGATATTTTATTAAAAATTATTTACTTGCTTATAAAAAAATATTATAATATAAGCATTATGAAATTAACTTTTTTACCCTAAAAGAATAAAACTAAAAACAATTAATAATATATTTATATTTTACATTAAATTACTTTCTTATTTGTAATTGAAAAGCATTATAATAGAATTATTTTTTTACCCAAAAAGAATAAAACTAAAAAAATATTTACTTTCTTATAATAGATATTTTATTAAAAATTTATTTACTTATAATAAAACAAATATTATCTGCACCTTGTATTTATTCGCACTATTTGCACCTCTGTATTTATTCGCACTATTTATTCCTTTATTCGCACTATGATAATAATCTATTTTTTATTCCCACTATTTACTTCCTATTTATATGAGTTCCAAAAGCTATGACCGAAACGATATACTATTTCATATCTCTTTAGTTGTCAGCTTTTAATTAATTAGTTGGAAAATTTATGACGGAAAATATATAATATTTAATAAACGCTTTGGTTGTCGGCTTTTACTTTTTATAAGATAATAATCTGTTTTTTATTCCCACTATTTACTTCCTATTTATATGAGTTCCAAAAGCTATGACCGAAACGATATACTATTTCATATCTCTTTAGTTGTCGGCTTTTAATTAATTAGTTGGAAAATTTATGACGGAAAAAATGTTACTTTCTTATAATAGATATTTTATTAAAAATTTATTTACTTATAATAAAACAAATATTATAATGTAACTTACTTTTTTCTCTCACGGTATTTATCTACACCTCTATATTTATTCACACTATTTATTCTTGCACCTCTGTATTTATTCGCACTATGATAATAATCTATTTTTTATTCCCACTATTTACTTCCTATTTATGAGTTCCAAAAGCTATGATCGAAACGATATACTATTTCATATCTCTTTAGTTGTCGGCTTTTAATTAATTAGTTGGAAAATTTATGACGGAAAATATATAATATTTAATAAACGCTTTGGTTGTCGGCTTTTACTTTTTATAAGTTAACATTTTTTTTACACGGTCACGCTCCACCCGTGCTGTCACTGTAGGTTACGCCTCTCGGCGTAATAATATTTACAAAATATCACTCCTCCCTTAGGGGGTTGAAATGTTTGTGATATTGCCTGCTATAAGGAAGCAAGAGGAGCCTTCCATCTTAATGCAAGAGAATGTATGTGTTCTCTCATGTGGATTCATGGATCTAAAAAGGGCCCTAACCATAAGGAATCAAATTTACCATGCATTCTTTTAGGTTCATGCCTTTTGTCCCACAAAAGGTCTTGATCTTCGACTTCAAAGTCTCTCTGACGAGCCTTCTTGTCAAAAATATTCTTCACTCGCTCCTAGTGTTGAGTGATTCTATCAACAACCTCTGTCCTCTCTTCTTCAAGTTTCATCAGGTACAGTATCTGCTTTTGAATAGGATTGTTGAACTCTTCATCCTCCAATGTAGATGCCAATTATAAGGCAGACAACTCCAATGTGATGGGCATAACTACTTCTATACCATACAAAAGTATGAAAGGTGAGGCACACGATGGATCTTTTGGGAGTACTTCTATTAGCCAAAAGAGAGTCATATAACTTTGTGTGCCAAGCCTACTGATTTGACTCAACCAACTTACGCACAATTGTGACAATGTTCTTATTCAATGACTCGACCTGTCCATTACCCTGAGGGTAATAATTTGATGAATGTGACAACATGATGTCATGATCAAAACAAAAACTCAAAATCTCCTTTGAAGAGAAGCATGTTGCGTTATCAACCATAATTTTATGAGGCACTTCGAAGCATGAAATGATAATCTCCTTTAGAAAGTTGCAAACCACTTTGAAAGTAGCTCTTTTGGTAGGAACTGCCTCAACCCACTTCGTGAAATAATCTGTTGTTGTCAGGACATAAACATGCCCTTTACTAGAACTAGAGTTGATTGGACATACAAAATCTATACCCCATCGCTGAAATGGAGCATTGATGATAACTTGCCTGAGTGGAGTAGCTGTCAATCTGACTTTACCAACAAACTACTGACATAGTTGACATCTATACACGCATTTATATGTGTCGCAGAACATAGTCGACCAATAAAACAATGCTCATAAGATTTTGAATGTAGTGACTCTCGATGAAAAGTGTCCTCTGCATACTTGACTATGAAAAGCATCCAACAATCTCTATTGCTGGTCTCTACCGATGCATAAAAGGAAAATTTTGTCAAGGCCACACTTGTACATAATGTTGTTAATAAGCACAAAGTTTTGTGCTTTCAACTTCAATGTTCTCTTCTGTTGTTTGTCCACGTGACATGGACATTCTCCATATGTTGAATAATACCACAAGGGTGTGTACCATTCCTCTGCAGAATCAACAAATAGGACCAAAGGAAGGGCCTCTTCAATTTCTTGTTCAAAATCATCTCCACCATTGCTCTGAAGCTTGTGATCTCCATCCTTTTCCAATAATCGACAAAGACCTTACCCGCGGACAAGCTTGGTTGGCTTGATTTCTAGATCATATTCTTGAACTTTTGTGATCCAGTTCCCTCTCTTCATGCCTATCTCTTATTGAGTTAGCACACTTTTAACTATTGGATCAATGACAAACACTATTGTATGAGAATTCAAGGGATAAAACTTGAAATTCTTGATAGCTCTGACAATAGCATACACATTCTTCTCAATCCGAGAAGAGCGCATCTCAACATCCTTAAAATTAGAACTCATGAAAGCAATTGAAGATCGTCCTTCTTCGCTGAGCTTCTATGTCAAAATAGCAGACATCATGTGTTCTGACGGATAACAATAGAGGATAAAATCCTTCTAAAAGTTTGGTCGAACCAACATTGGTGTGTTAGCAATAACTTCTTTGATTTTAATAAAGGCCTGCTTGACTTCTTCTATCCACACAAAAGTAGACGTCTTCTTCATCATTGCTGAAATCTACTTTGTTAGCTCTAAGAAATTAGGTACAAATCTTTGGATAAAGTTAATTTTTTTAAAAAGGAGTGCAGCTGCATTTTGCTTGTAGGAAGAGAGGTTTTTGATTGAATCCACCTGATTCAGATCAATTCTAGTTCTCTCTTTGGAAACGATATGACCAAGTAACTTTCCCTCCTTCACTGCAAAGATGGTCTTCTTTGGATTCAATGGTATCTTGTGATACTTGTATCTTTTGAACACCTCCACAAGATGTGAAAAGTGATCATCCCATTTATATGAGAAAATAGTCAAGTCATCAAGATACATGACTATAAGATCTTGTCTTTGAGATCCCCAAATGCCAAGTCCATGGCTCTTTGAAATGTAGCACCGAAGTTGATAAGGTTAGAAGGAATCCTTTCATAAGCAAACATCCCCCATGATGTGGTGAAAGTTGTCTTAATCTAGTCCTCCTTTACCACTACAATCTGATTGTAACTAGGAAAACCATCAAGAAGTGATAACATCTCTGATCTGGTGACTATCTGCAAGGTATGCTCCATGATTGGTAATGGGTAGTTTTCCTTCAAGGACAACTAATTCAAATTCCTAAAATCCACACAAATTTTGATCTCACTATTCTTTTTGAGCACAGGAACTATGTTTGACACCCAGGTGGAATGATGAATAGGAAATATTATCTTTGAGTCCACCATCTTCTGAATCTTTGTGTAGATAGTACCTTGAATTCACAGATTGTAATGTTTCTATTTTTCCCTGAAAGGCTTGACATTAGACTTAAGAGGAATTGTATGTGACAATTTTATGGGTGTGAAGATTTTCAAATCTTTGTAAGACCAGGAAAATGCATCCTTGTACTGTTTGAACAAGGTGATAAACTTCTCAGTCTCTTTTGGAGTACAACATTTGCCTAAATTCACAAACCAAGGCTTGTGTTCAGTACCTATGTTAACTTGATTGTATTCCATAGAAGTATTAACACTTGACCTCTTCTGATCTTGGATATATTGGTCATGCCTATCAAAAATATATTCTAAAGATACAAAACCTATAGGAATTTGATTTCCTTTCAGTTGTATGATCCCAAAACCTGCATCTTCAAAGACTTCAGCAATTGACTCTTTGAAAGGAGTAGAACTTCCTTGAAAGAACAATTCTTTGTAATTATCTCCCATAATGAGAACTTCAATATCATCATCGTCATCAAAGACTTGCTAGTTGTCTGAGTTATCTAGTACAACTGGCCTGCAAATCAGCTCAATAGCAAATGAATTCTAACGAAAGTCAGAGTTTGGCATGAAAAGAGTAGCTGAAACTGCAAGAGCATCAACTTTGCTATTGTCTGTTCTTGGAATATATTGGATGTTGAATGCATCAAACCAGTCGATTGAATTTCACACCCTCTATCTGTAAGATCAAAGGCAACTATCCTGACTTGGAAAAGATCTTTAATCTATTTTACAATCAATTCTACAGCTACTTCAACTCTAAGCAGTTTAATCCCCATATCTTTCACGTTCTTGAGACCTAATAAAAGTGCCTCACATTTAGCAGTGTTATTGGTGCATTCAAATTGCAACCTATATGCAAATGGATATAGACGACCTTCAAGAGAAATGACCACTACTCCCGCTCTTGAGCCTGATGTTGAGCAACTGTCATCGAACTACATTGTCCACATTTTAGATTCTTCATTTGATAACTTCGTGGAAAGTGAAAATTTCAAACAATCTTCAGCCACTTTTGACACCATAGCATATGTGCCCGGACCCATGTCTTGATACAACACTTGAACTTGTGGATCCTGGAACTTAACCACCATAAACCTTGACTTCATTTCAGGCTCCAGCTTGAATGTGCCCTTCTTTAATGGAATTGTCGCAAATGATCAATCCATTTGAATCTCTCCTCCAAGATCTTTATAGAAACTTCTGCTAAGTAGCATT
Organism: Sequoia sempervirens; assembly: GCA_007258455.2. Lineage (NCBI taxonomy): Eukaryota > Viridiplantae > Streptophyta > Pinopsida > Cupressales > Cupressaceae > Sequoia > Sequoia sempervirens. The sequence continues at coordinate 304,242,947 of VDFB02000015.1, read as the reverse complement.
CCATAGCTGGCAGGAATATCAACCACCAAGATGGTCATTATGATCTTCTTCTCAAGACATGACACTAGCCTTACTTGTGCATCTTTAAGTTGACTGACTAACGACGCTAACTTAGATTCAAGTGAATAACACTTTTCTTGAGTAGGAGTGCACAATAGTCCCAACACATTCATAATCCATAAATGCATAATGTTGTCAGAAGCTCTGCTATCAACTATACAATTGCTCAATTTGAAACCTCCTATATATAATGATATATAGAATAGTTTTGGCTTCCCTTCTGTAGGAACGAAGGACTATAGTAATGTTCGCTGAGCAACAACCTTCTTTTTCACAACCTTTAGGATTCTATCCAGCTCTTCTAGATGATCCTGTAGATATTCCAATTGAGAGATTTGCAGCTTCATCTTCATCATAGAAGACATGATGTCGAAACTTGCTAAAGATGAATCTGGAGCAGTCAACAAAACGTTTTCTTGTGAAGTCTTAGGATTGGAAGTAGAAGCTACTTCCTTTCCTTTTCCATTTGAATTACGCTTCTCTTCTTCCTCCTTCTATGCTTTGAAATGTTGTGCACATGTGAACATGGGTGAGGTGATATTCTCATGATTAATTGCAAGAGAAAATTGGCAGTATTCTTCTTCTTGTTCTTCATTTATGGGTTCTCAATCAAAATACCCCATTGCAGAGTCGCCATCAAAGTCATCTGTCTGTGATGAGACGAGGTTTAAACTAGAAGGTACAAAACCTGAACTAGAAGTAGCATCAATAAATCCCATGAGCTGATTCATTCTTTGGTTCTCCAGACATGTAGCACTGGTGTGTTCAATAGAATCATGGAAAGTGGAAAAGAATGCGGGATTCTCAGCTTCATTGTTTTGTTTCAGTTGTCCTTGCAGAAACTTTGACTTGTAGTTATTGTACGGCTGGAAGTTGTTTCTTCTTGGTTGGTACTGCTGTTGAGGTTGAAATGACGGTGGTGTGGGCAAGGTTGGTTGCCCTTGAGGGGGTGACTGTCTCTTCAGTATAGTCACCTCATTTGCTACCTTCTGTAGCAATAGATCATCCAACGCTTGCATGAGTGGCCTGATCGAATCATCCTTCATCTTGCCTGTCATAATCATATTGTCTTCGAGCTTGATTGCTTCTTCTTGCAGGAGTTGTATGCTATCTTCTTCACTTATCTTCAAGAAAAAGGCTATTTCTGACAGCAGTGCATTGATGAAAGAACTCATCAATTTTTTTTCAAATGGATTTAAAGTGTGTGAAAGACGTGTAACAAGGTGCTTAAACCTTGCTACAAATTATCTCATTAGTTCATGTGCCTCCGTCTTCAAATTCGAGAGTTGTGCAAAAAGTCTATGACTATCCTCGACAAGATTGAACCTTGCCAATAAATTCTCACTCATGACTACCCAACTGGTGATGATTCCTAGCTCAATGTTGTTGAACCAGTCTACTGCATTTGTTCTCAAGACTCTCCACAAAGAGACGTACTACGATGTCCTCATGTGCAACATGCAAGACGGAACATGCCGCCGTGAATGCTGAAAGATGTTCATCAAGATGTCTAGAACCATCACCATGAAATCTCGGGAAAAACTTGCGTGAACCCTTGGGTAGTTCATGGTGTCCTTGTAAAGCCAACGGTCCAATATTTTCGCCCCAAGGCAAGGGGGCTGGACGTCTTGAGTTTCTTCCGTTTCGACTGTTGTGGTTATCATTGTTGTTATGATCACCTATTTCTTGTCGGAATAGATCTCTTCTTCTAAAAATTTTCTCCTTGGGTGAAGCGATGCAGAACTTCTTAAAACATGATGCAGGTGAGATGAGGAGGATTACCTCCTCACATATACTTCGGTGGCAAGTGTGCTTATTCCATGAGGAGGTAATTTGAATGAATCTACTTCTTGCAAGAATCTACTTTTCTTCTTGCTATCCGGGTAGGCCATGTTTCTCCTTGAGTGGTAAGATGTATGATTTTCAGATAAAAGTTCATTAGCTACCACTTATGATATTTAGGCGCTCTATGATGAAATTCGTTAGGTTGTATAATAGGTGAAATTAGTGCTGGTTGTTGTACTAGAGTAGTAGGATGCTAGATAGTCATAACCGTGCAAAGCCTAAGCTTTGAAAAGTTTTCTTGCCTCGTGCCCCACAGTGGGTGCCAAAAAACTATTGGCGTGAAACGATGGGAAAGTGCTTCTTTGACCCTTCAGGTAGATCACAGTGGGCGCCCAAAAATTGTTGGCATAATAACTAACACCTCTGGAGTGCAAGGATTGGTATGAAAAGCATACCTGCTTTATGATGAAGGTGCTCTTCAAATTGGGAGGAGAAACTCCCTCGTTGTGATGACAAATGCATGAAAAAGAAAAAGTAAACTAATTCCTATCTTTTTGTCTCAATTGAAAGAGGCACAAGGTTGCAATAAAACTTCAAACATTGCAACCAAGGATTTTTTGGTTTCGTATGACTTAATTGCAAGCCAAAACTAACTAACTTATACTATCCAATCCCCTCAAGAAATCAGAGCATGAGGAAATAGAGCAGGAATGATTATACGATAACCTTTAAGACAAGATTTCCAAGGAGGTGACGACACCTTTCTAAGGTGTAGGCTGAAAGAAAATTTATTGGCGACAACATCGAATGATGAACTCTACTTCTGAATTCCCAAGGAGGTGACGACACCTTTCTGAGGTGTAGACATGAAACAAAGTGCATTAACACAGTAACAACAAATGATAAGTCTTAATTCTAAATTCCCAAGGAGGTGACAATACCTTTCCGAGGTGTAGATATGAAATAAGCCTAATCACAGAACACAAAACAATGATGATCATCCAACCAAGTGAAAAATACCATATGCACTTAATAATGCAACAAATATGAAACAACATATATCATTATTACTCTCAGCATTGCAAAAGTTGTAAGGATTTTTATTAACTTCTTATTTTAGAGTTGACTGCAAAGTTACATTTGCCCCTGTTCAACTTTGATTTTTGGGTGATTGGGAGATGCTGTGACCAATCTGAGATATCCACTATGAAGCTCGCAGAGCAAGGATGAAATGTCTGTTGGGAGCTGCAGCTGCTAAAATAAATGTTTGACACCCCAAAAAATTAGGCGCCTTTGATTAAATTGATGTAAGGTCTCTAGACTTAGTCATTTCTTTGTTTCATCTCCGCAGCAGTGCCTGGGTGAAGAACCACAACAGATGATGGGTTCATTGTGTGACTAAGAAGAATTTCCACAACCAATGGTGTAAGGCATGAGCTGCATTAAAGACCCCTAACATAGGGAGTTGGAGTGCTCCAATTTGTGCACTGTCGGTCTCTTTGTGTAGCTAGAACAACTTACAAGAGGTGTCTCTAGAGGTGATGAAGAGAGAAAACTGCTTCTAAGACCTCGGAATGAAGGGCACCTTTTTCAAGAGCATGTGTATTTTTCTTAATCATTTTTCATGCTGTTTGACTTCTTCAACACTCTACAATGACCTCTCACATACGGGTGTTTGCCAAATCCCGGAGGCTAATGGCTGGTCTCGTTGGATAGCTGGAGTAATTGTGCACAAGTCTCGTGAAGACTGCAAATGCTAAAAACCCCATTTGGTAGGCCTAAATGCTGGGCACCCCTAGCCTACAAAGGGACAAGTGTGTATTTCTACATATTTCTACATTTTTCCACCCTCGGTTTTATGTGCTTGATAGAACCTCTATCACAATCACTCATAATGTTGGATCGTCTTGCAAACTAGTGCATTGCGGAGCTAAACTAGATTAGAAAATATCTCAAGAAGAAAAAATTTGCAAATTCAATCATCTGGGGGGTCAAATTCAAGGGTTCCCTTGGGCTACAGGGGTGTAGAAACTAAAAACATGACAACCTCTGTGATGAGCAACCTCCTCGTACGTTCAACTTCTGACCTTAGTTGCCAGAGTTCTGCACTTCAGATGACCTCGCCTGATAGCTCGTCAGAAAGATGGACTAATTCTAAAGAGATTGAATGTATTTGCAAGCACATGCAACCAAATCTAGGCCTTCAAAAAGAAGGGTGCCCCTGGGCTACAGGGGCACAAATCTTCTTTCTGCTTGAAATCTTCATTTGTTTCTTCCTCCGTAAACACTGTTTTGGCCACTAGTTTGACCTTGTAGGAGTATAATTCTGTCATGAAACACTTCTCCATCATAATGTCTTTTTTTGAGTCTCAGGTTCAGGTTTAGAGCTCCAAGTACTGACCAATTGCTGACAACAACTAACATGACACTGAGCAAAGTCCATACTTGACTTGCCCAAAAACTATATCTTGACATCATTTTAGCAAAGTTTAAACTCTTTTAAGCAAAACACCTTAATGAAGGAAAAAATTTGGTTTGGGTACAAGAAGTGGATTGGGAAAAACACATTTGATCTATTCTTTAAGAGGATAAATTTTGTACAAGAAAAGTTTATCTATCAATAACATCAACTTTACATAGATTAGATGTAAAAATCTATGCTGCATGGAAGGGTTGTCATCCCAAATGATTTTATACAATTCAAGATCATAGAAATGAGGAAGATGGACTTCTAATAGGAAGACAAAAACCCTAAATGATAGTGATCCATTTACAACTATGTTATGCATTTACAATGGTTTTAGTAGCAACTACTCTTCCTGAGCACTTGACATTTTCAAAGTCCTCATTTTCCTCTCAAATCTCAAGCAAAGCTTTCTTTATATTGTAAATGCTTTCAGGTGTGAAGTCTACTCCCTTTGTCCAAATTGGAGTACCAACCTATTAAGACATCCAAAATCCACATCAAATTTATATAACTGAATAAAAGGCTTTGAATCAAAGATTCATAATTGTAACCATAAGCTTTGAAAATTGAAATATATAACATCTCCTCTAGTCACATGGATCAATTTATGAAGTGTCTTCTCTAATCATGCTTGTCACTTTCTATTTATAAGTTTTCTCTCTACACCAATAAAAGAAACACAGTATCAAAAGGCTCGAATAAATGTGAATTATCATTTTAGCATTTGATATAGCCAAGATAGAAGATACATATATTGCAACCAAAAATTGGAGAAAAGTTTCAATAATATTAAATTTCAAACATTAGTTTGAACTCATTAGATTGATAACCAAATGTGTAAGGCTTCATGGAGCATGAACTTGTAAAAGAGCCTAGTAAATAACTTTGGATTCATAAGACAAAGAAGATAGCTTTCCTTAAACACACGTACATAATCAACAAATCTTACAAAACAAGACTCCCAAGGCCTTCTCATCAACACAAAATTTTGCTGATGAACCAATCTATGACATAAACAAGAGCTTTCATTAACTCCAACCCAAATTCTATAATGAATTTAACACACAGAACAGGGACATGACACAATCAAAAGAATCCTGCAACATCAATGACCAAAATAACCAACATTAGAAAACAGTAAAATTCTCATAAGAATACATTTATGAAGCTTTAAATTGAACCTAGTAATTTTATATTCAACATTACAATATGCCCACATGTAGTAATGAAAATTCTATTGCAAATAAACCATTGTTACAAAGATTTCATTCCATTTATCTTATTCAAAAACAATAAAGAAATGAATCACTACCCATTGTTACTAGTCATTTTGTAACAAATGGCCATACACCCAGTAGCCAAAAGTGTTCATGTATACAAACCAAAAGAAAAACAAAGAATGGTCATACCACTAAGCCCATGATGGGATCACATTCAACATGAACTCAATTGATGTGGTTATCTACCAAGCTCACGCAATCAACTGCTGCTACTACATGATAAAAACAACATGCCCAAAGGCAAACATAAAATGTTTGAAGCATTCCTAGCTAGTGCATGTTAGCTCATGTTGTTCCATAAGAACAATGAAATAACAATCAAAAGCTCAAACATCTTAACATGGATATAACCCATCTTTCCAGGATAGAATGAGAAACCATATTAACAATGAAGTGTAGCTTAACAAGATAAATAATTTACTTATTACATAATTTTAACCATGAAGATTAATCAGATTAATAATTTATTAATTACATAGGCTTAACAACATGATTGCATGAAGAGTCTCCCCTTGTAATTTCCAAAAAAGCTATCTAAGTCTTTACCCCAAGAGGTAGGGACTCAACATCCTTACAAAACAATCTTTTTTAGCTTTACAACTGATTGCCACTTAAAAAGCCTCAACTCTCCTCAGGTGTGTGAGGGACTACCCTCATGAAAGATAACCTCGCATCTTGCCATCCATATGAAACAAACACCAAACAGAAAAATTGTACATCAAAGAATAGTTTTACAATCCCTAGTTATCTAAGTGTCCCTAAAGAGAGATCAGAGGACACAATTGTTGTAGTGTTAGCATTTTTAATAAAATGAAGATTTCGCTCACACTTTTAGAATAATAAAAAAAAATCTATCTTATTGCATATTTGACTAAAATTACTAGGTGAACACTTCCTAAAATGCAGGGATGCATCGCATGATTTAATTTTTGATAATACTTAGTAGCCCTCCTAGGACACAATAGTTGTAAGGGTTAGCATTTCAAAAAATTGAAGATTTCGCTCACACTTTTTGGCCAGTTATTCGAAACTTATGTCGGGTGTCAAAAACTGAAACCTCGGATTAGTCTAATTCAATTTACCATCAAGACTTTCAATGTATAACCTAAATTGGCTTGATATGATGACACCTCTGAGCTTAAGATACGTCTAGAGAGTTCAATCCTACTGCCATCTACAGTGTCAAGATTAAGCTATCAACAAACTATTTGATTGACACTCATCTCTCCACTACTTTCTCTACGTATCTTTGTGTAAAAGCAAACAAATCTAAACTCTCAATTTAGAAATCTATAAGACGTTATTTTACTTAACATCTTAGCCAACACGCTTCATGGGAGTACCTGATGACCTTATGAGTAGATATACTTCATAGACTCCCTTTCCAACCACCGCACCCCTCGTCCTCCTCCCCTCACCCCCGTACCCCCCGCTCTCCCTCCCTCATCCTACATATATAAACCCTTAGGATATGTCTTCCTAGTTTCCAAAATGAAATTAAAATCGGGCATAGGCTCTAAATTAGTGTAACAGAAGAGCACAAATTCCCTCATTAGGTTATCAGTGAATGTTGTTCCCTAGAAAAAGATATAGAGAACCATCGTAAGCTACCAGTTTAGTTAGCACCAAATAATTTGCACCCCGTCAGCTGTAATGATTTCCAAAAACGGCATGGAAAGGCTATGGTTTGAATGTATATGTGCATATTAAGCGAAAATTTGATGATTTCTCACGAATCACTATACACTTCGAAAAATGAAAGAAGAAATCTGGAGTAAAATGTGGGTATATATGCATAGTCTATCCACTCAAATCCTGTATGGAAGCGACCTAGTAAAAACAGAGAATCGCAATAGAATGCAAGATGAAACGGGGTAAACTCACCTGATGTTCTCCTCTGCTACATCTGGATGCTCCATAATTGTTGATTTGATGTGGATTTAGGGTTTGGATAGACTTGGCACCCAGTTTTTTAGGAGACACAACTAATCTTCCAACGAAACGCACCCAACAAAGGCATGCAATATAAAAAAAAATGGGAACTGCAGTAAAATTTTTTTTAATAAAAATGAATTTGTTTGAAAATAAAAAACCGTCTACATCTAGACCATAAAAATCAGATAATCAGAGATAGAAATGGGCATTCTTTGTACCTCCATTACCAGGCACAGACACATTTTGGCAGAGATGACCCCCAGCCGAGCACCCCACAACAAAAGCTCAACAAAACCATACACGCGAGGGAATCTGTGGAGAAAAGGAAAATAGGTTTTAAAACTCCCGCTCCGTTTAATTTCTGCCACTTATTTTTAAACTTTTGCTCCTTTTTCAAAATCTATACGTATGTCTGTCAACTCCATTTGCATCCGTCTTTGTCTCACTGTCAAACTTTCCGTCGTCCATTTTGTCCAGCGCTGGGATGGTGGATGGGAGTTATGTTATCATGTTATATACATAGGTGCTTTTTGTCTACAAGTTAGCTTTTTCCTTTGGTATGAAGACAATAAAGTTATTTTGTGTGCAACAGCACATTTGACAGAATTGTTGTATTTCTTATGTGTTTGATTTTGTGAATTTATGTGTTGATTTGTCTTCATCCACCTATACAAATTATCCATATCAAAAAGTATTCAAGTCTCATGCTTATGAAGAACCTGCTTTTGTATGACCGGGAGGGGAATTAATTTTCTATGGAAATGAAATTCCAAAGTGGCTTGATCATCAAATGCAAAATAAAATGGGCAATCTAACACTACTTCAAACTCACCTTTAATGGATGTTCATATTTCAATGGACCAAAACATAAGATGCGTAGGGGTTATTTTCTGCTTTGTTTCATATGAGAAGGATAGTGGTATTGATGCCCCTTTTATCAGAGGTGGACTCGAAATCTTTAGAATTCAAATTGTGAGGAACATAGGTGAAGATGGTAGAGAAAATGGTAGATATGAGCTTCATATTTTCATTTGCCGTGAAAAGTGTTAGGAAGTTAAGATTGTCTAGAACTATTTAAAGATGTTAGGAAAATGAGACTTTCTAGAGTCTTCTATATCTAATACTCCAGATTTTGAGTAGAACATTCAAGATGAAGAATATTCTAGAAAAGAGAAATTTCTAGATTTTGTATTGCATCTATAAATATGTATTGTGCACAAGCAAATAGTGAATTTTTTAAAAGGCATGTTAGAAAGCATTGGATGACTGTAAGCAAATCTGATTAATATATTATTGTTTTTCAAATACATATTTCTAGTTATGCTCTATTTTTTTCCCTGTTTTATCTTATTTGCAGCAACTATTATAGTGATTTTTATAGTGTTTTGGGCCTATTTTTACATGGTATCAGAGCTAGGAAAAATATTGCTAGAGGGATTTGCTGGAGGAAAATATATTGCTGGAAGTGGTTGGTTTGTAGGGCAGATATATTATTGGAGTGATATTTGGTTGTAAGGCTATTATATTGCTGGAGTAATATTTGTTTGAAGGCTGATTTTTTAGCTAACATGGGCTCTTCAAATGGAGTTTTTCCTGTCTTTGATGGAAGTGGTTTTGCAAATTGGAAGATTGCAATCAAGAATGCTCTAAGAGAGAAGGCTTTATGGAGGATAGTGAATAAGAAAATTGGAGAACCCCAAACTTATATAGAAAAGGAGTTGTGGAAATGCAAATTGGAGCAAGCAAGACGTATTATTGGTAAAGCTTTGAGCCCCAATCTGAATAGAAGATTTGTTGATGTTGATAATCTAATAGAGTTGTGGGAGAATTTATAAAAAGATTATAAAGATGTAGATATTGTCAGCATGTTTAGTATAGAAGAAAAAATTGGTGAATTTAGATCCATATGATTTTGAAAAAATGTCTGATTACTTCCATGAAGTTACTTTTTTAAATGCTCAACTAAAAAAAAAAAGGTGTTGAATATGCAAAAAAAGATTTTCAATTGATTACAATGGTTAAAAGTAAGCTTCCTTGGCCATATAAGGTATTTAAAGAATCAAGGAAAAGGGTTCTTCAACTAAATCCCAATACCCCCCAGTAGACTTTTGATCAATTTTTAAGTCAGTTTGGAAAATAAGTCTAGAAATGATGATGGCTCTAACCACTTTTCTAGAAATGATGGTGCAGAAAAGTAAGTTGGAAGAAAACCCATTATTTGCAAGTATTGTGGAGGTGAGAATCGCATTGATAAATTTTGTTTGAAGAAGAGGGACAATGAAAGACAACAATATAAGCCTAACCAAGAAAGGTTTAATGATAACAAGATGGATAAAAATATCTTTCTAGCCATGTCCTTTCAAAAACAAGGAAAAGGTAAATCCACTTTTAAAGGGGGTTATTTTGCTTCAAATTTTAATAAAGAATGGATTCTAGATTCATGAGCATCTTATTACATGACTAGAGATAGATCTTTATTTTTTGATTTTAACGAAGAAACAAATTCAGATCAAGAAATAACTATTGGTAATAAAATGAAGCTTCTAGTTTTAGGAATAGGAAATGTTAATGTGACAAATGGGAATTTGAAAAATGTTTTATTGGTAAAAGGATTAGGGGTAAATCTTATTTCAGTATATAAAATTGTTCAGGCTGGATATGAGTTTGTTGTTAATGCTGATCAAGTTATTGATAGAGATAGAAAAGACCCAAGTAATATAATTACTATTGGTAGAGTTGATCATGAAGAGAGTCGATTTAAATTTGTGGTGTTTGTTGATGATAACTAGACTCTCTCTCATACTTTTATTGCTCAAACTGATTATATGTCAAAACTTTGGCATGCTAGACTTGGACATATAAATTATAGAAAATTATAAGACATGATTAGAATGGATATGGTTAGAGGATTGACAAAATTTTCAGCTTCTGAAGGTGTTTGTGAAGAATGTGTGTTAGGAAAACATCATCGAGATCCTTTTGATTCAGGTAAAGCATGGAGAGCTAATTATCCATTGCAACTCATTCATAGTGATTTATGTGAACCAAGCTATACTTCACTTTCAAGTGCCAGGTATCTTCTCATTTTTATTGATGATTACAACAGGAGAGTATGGGTTTATTTTCTTGAAAGAAAAAATGAAGTATTTGAAGTTTTTTTAAAGTTTAAGGTATTAGTTGAAAATCAAAGTGGAAAAAGAATTAAATGCTTGAGGACAGATAATGGGGGTGAATATTGCAATTATGCATTTGAGTCATTTTGTAAAAGTTGTGGTATTAAAGTGCAAAGAAAAATTCCTTATACCCTCAACAAAATGGGGTGGCTGAATGGATGAATAAAACTCTTCTAGAAATGGCTCGCTGTATGTTGCATTTTAAAAGTTTTGATAATAAATTTTGGGGTTTGGCTGTTTCTTGTGCTACACATATTATAAATAGAATTCCCACCAAAGCTCTCAGAAATATCACCCTTGAAGAAGCATGGAGTGGTAGGAAACCTCACATTGGATATTTTAAAGTATTTGGGTGTATTTCTTGGGCACACATTCCTGATGAAAAGAGACTCAAGTTAGAACCAAAGAGTCACAAGTGTTTGTTTATGGGTTATAGTGAAGAATCAAAGGCTTTCACGTTATATGATTTGACAACAAAATAAATCTTTGTTAGTAGAGATGTAAAGTTTGATGAACATTCACAACTTCCAGCCACTTCTTCTCACTCTACAACAACCAATGCTCCCTATATCGATGAGGATGAGTTGTGCACTTCTAAAAATGATGAAAATACCATTGAAAATGAAACAACTAATATTTTTGACCAGCCATTTTTTGTAGGTAGTGACGAAGAAGAAGAAGAAGATTTTTCAGCTAGACAAAAGACAAGGAGCATTGAAAATATATATGGGAAAGGATCAAAACTTCAAGGAAGGAATGGTATTGCTTTTATAGCCAAAGTATTACAGATTGATGATCCAATTTCATATGAGCAAGCTAGAGGGAAGAAAAAATGGGAGCTAGCTATGAAAGAAGAATATGATTCAAACTGGGGTGGTGATATAGATAATCAAAAATCTATTGGAGGCTATGATTTTCATCTTCGATCAAGTCCTATTATATGGAGTACTGAAAAGAAAACAACTATGTATCATTGTCTTCTTGTGGAGCAAAATATAGAGTAACAAAAGCAACAGGAAAGGAAACAATTTGGATTCGAAAGGTGAACATTAAGGGGGGATAGTGTTATAATGTTCCCCTCTCATTTTGTATCTTTTTTCCCCTTTTTTGTAAAATATTTGTAATATTCTATCCAATCAACATTGGGATAGCTGCTAGACACAACATTTTGGATATAATATGCAAGCTAGAAAAATATAATTTTATGAGTGATTCAAATCTGTTTTGTCTTGTGTTTTCTTTGTTCATTGTTGGTATGTTTTTGCCTTGATATTCCTTGTTGATTAAATTGTTGATTATGTTATAGTTTGGGCCTGTTCTAACAAAAAGCACGATTTTATGAGAAGCTTGCAATGGGGACAAGATTTGTATTTGGGCACACTCATCACATCCATATCCATGAATATGGGGAAAAAAGGATGGAGTTCATTTTCTATGCAAAAGGTAAGGTCAAGAAAAGCAAGTCTTAGAGTAGGAAAATGATTTATATAATAAACTCTTTTTGGACTTGACATGGATACAATGGAGTTGGATTGCATGGAAACATCTGCCTATAAATTTTGGCATGCACCTTCTTGCTGCTTATGACCTTGTTGGTTCCTTCACAAACAGGAAGATTTGGACCTATTCTATGCCCCTCACATCAGTCATGGGCATTGCATCAGAAACTAAACTCATACTAGAAATGATTCTCAAACGAGACCAACTAGTTTTTCATTTCCATGGGGATATCTTTGATACATATTCTCCTTTATTGAATTTGTTGGTTCACTAGAGGACTTGGTGGAGGAAATTGATTGTCACCTCTAGCTTATCATCTACCATATTAGTCTTGACTATTAGCACATGCAATGCAATTGAGGAAATTGCATCATGTGTGACAACTGACAAATAAAAGTTGAAAATTTAATTGGGTCTCTAGGATTAGAGAAGAGTCTTACTTGACTATGGTAAATTCATCATGGAAGAATGCCTTGCCATAGTGATGCTCATCCAAGGGCTTGTCATGAACTAATATTTTTTCCGGTTGCAAGTCGTGGTCAGTGTCATACATGCAAAATGTGAGAGCATATATAGGCTGGTGAACAATCATATTGTGTTGTCTAAGTAAGAAAATGGCTCAATTACGAATAAAATAACACTAAAGGACATATGCGTTGAGGATATATGAATGGCTCGAATTGTTTATTAACATGCCTTGAAGGAATATGGTATTGTGGATTGTCGTGGAAGTATGTTGTTTACAATTAGAAGAGACTAAACACTTTAAGCAGAGGCATTAGAGAAACTACAATTTAAGCAACTACATAATGGCATTTAATGAGTTAGCTTTGTGGTATTGTCTGAACACAAACATGGGCGGGGGGGTTAGATGTTAGTGAAGGAGGTGGATGGAATACAGATCTAATACATAAACTCAGAAATAAACAGAAAATTGATTCACTAAAAAATCCTCTGTGCTGCTGCAAATTTCATTCATCACACAATACATTACATATGCTAGAATGCTACAGCATTGCCTATGATCACTTCCATCTTGTCACCTCATGCACTAACCCATTACTTCATGCCTCTTTTATAGAGGGCTTAGAATACATATAGATAATTCTGGAAACTACAAAATACATTCTAGAAATTACAAAGGACTTTTCTAGAACTTAGGCCAGCCTGTCTATCTTCTAGAACAATCTCTAACTTAGCTAGAAACTATCTAACCCTTTCTACAAACTTCTTATTTGATTTTTCTTTTTCCAATTTAATATTTTTCTTATTTATATTCCCAATGAGTGGGAAAAATTATATTCCAACACTCCTCCCTAATTTCTACCACGAATGCTGTAGCATTCCCCAATCTCTTTTGCCATTGACAATTGTCTTCTTTCTCTTCCTTTCCTTACGGTTGCAACCAACTCTTCAAACTTTCTCGAATCCTTTTCTTTTCCATCTTGATGATCTTTATGCCTTGACGATGCCTTTGTCCTAGTCCAACTCCTGTGGCAATCCTTGAACTATTTAACTCTTCAAAACTTAAATCAGGAACTTCTTAGAGTCTTTCCTTCTATAGATGTCTTGCCTTTCCATGATACTATCATCTTCAAACTTATTATCAATTATGCCTTTTGAAAACCTTGCTTGAATGCCATCAACTTTCACTTGCGAACTTTTATACTTAAACGAGTTCTTGATCATACCTGTAATTTTCTACCAACTCGATCCATAAACCCATCCACAATCCATTTTCATACAATCTGCCATAGAATCTTTCTTGCACTACCTATTCCAACATGTTTTTTCTGAATGACTCTTCAAACCACAAATACTGCAAGGATGTAAGTCCCAACATCTATCCTTTGTATGTCCTTCCCTGTTACAATGACAACATTGCACACATTCCATTTCTTTAACAAATTTGGTTACACCTGTATTATTTCCTTTACCTGTCACATATCCAATTCCTTCATGCTTTGGCCTCACTATTGGCTTAATTGGCTCTCTCATCCCTTGATCATGCCTTCCTAAACCTTTACCTTTGTATCCCATTTTTTCCATGATCTTTAAACCAACATTCATTTCATTGCCATTACATCTAACAACATTATCATTTTGACAATTTTTATCACAAATTTCTTCAGCAAAAACACATTTATGAATTGACAAATTCAAATCCTCTGTACTACATGAAACATCACATACTGATTTTGACTTCAAACATTCATTCAATTTTGTAATTTCCTTCATCTGCAAACTATTTGCTTCTTCTAATTTCTTTAATTTCTCTTCTAAGTCATCAACCAATTTCACTCTTTGTTCTAGTTCTTCATTCTTTTTCTTGATCTCCTCAAACAATCTTAGCTTTTCCTCTAACTCTTCACTCCTCTTTTTAACCTCATCAAATAATTTTAACTTTTCTTCCAACTTTTCACTTTTATCTTTAACTTCTTCCAATTCCTTTTCAACATTATAATTTTCATCTAAAAGTTTACACTTTTCTCTCTGCATCTCTTTATTAATTTCAAAATAGAATCTATTATTCTTTTTAGCAATATCCAATTGTTCTTTAAGCTTTGTTAATTCTTCTTCCAAAAAATTATTTTCAACCACTAAATTTTCATTCTCTTTTTTAACCCTTTTTACAATTTTTCCCATTGAAAACAAATAATAAAATTCACCTTACCATTGAATTTGACTGTGATTTTGATACAACAATCTACCCTTCCTTCCACAACTATCTTTCTTCACAATCTGTAGTCTCTTCCCTTTGCTCGCTTAATTCAAATTTCTACAACTTCCTTTTAACAAATTCTCAGAATAAAATAACTCTTTAAAACACATACAATTTACCTTATGGATGGCAAATTTTCTCCTATATTATTTTTTTTATTGATCTCCTTCAGACTTAAATCTGCAAATTTAAATAGACTCTTCCTTGCTGCGACTACAGCTACTTCTGCATCACAATCGATCAAAAGAATGACAACTTCTAATGTGGACTGTGGCAGCAGCTCCTTCAAAAAAAACTTTTGATGCATCTATGTCCAAACTGAAATTAAAACAACTTCCTCCTTGCTGAGTTTATTCTGAGCGATTTCATTCAATGTTGCAATACTTGTCTGATGACTATCACAAATGGTGGCAGGCAATTTTCAACCAATCTCTGGACCTGTGCTCTGATAACTTCATATATTCACAGGCAGCAGCTTCTTCAATGCTTTTCCTTGTTACTGGAAGACGATTCTTCAATCTTCTAACTTGAACCTTCAAACGGGAAGACTCCCTCGGATCTAACTAGGCTCTGATACCAATTGAAGGAGGTGGATGGAATATAGATCTAATACATAAACTCAGAAATAAACACAAAATTGATTCACTGAAAAATCCTCTGTGTTGCTGCACATTTCATTCATCACTCAATGCATTACATATGCCAAAATGCTACATCATTGTCTATGATCACTTCCATCTTGCCACCTGATGCACTAACCCATTACTTGATGCCTCTTTTATAGAGGGCTTCGAATACATATAGATAATTCTAGAAACTACAAAATACATTCTAGAAATTACAAAGGACTCTTCTAGAACTTAGGCCAGCCTGTTTATCTTCTAGAACAATCTCTAACTTAGCTAGAAACTATCTAACCCTTTCTACAAACTTCTTATTTGATTTGTCTTTTTCCAATTTAATATTTGTCTTATTTATATTCCCAATGAGTGGGAGAAATTATATTCCAACAGTTAGGAGTGGCACAACCTACAGAGGAATATCTTTCTGTTTGAAATTTGCACATAAAAGAGTGGAGCCTCGAAGCATGCCGAACCTGAATATTGCTGCGCATAATAGAGGCATTCAACATTTATGAAGTGCGAAGGAGGACAGGTGAGGTAAACCAATATTCATGAGTTATCGCTGCACATTGGCAGTGTTTGGTGCCATAGAGTCCTGGCATAAGATTCTTATTTGAGATATTTTAGGATACCTGCCGTGACAGCTCAAGATCAAAGATAAATCTAACCATAACGATACAAAAACATCTTTATTTCAATGACACAATAGCATAGTATGGGTACCAACATACACAAAGATCAAAAGTTTAAGTAACTTCTAACGAAATATAAAGCATCAAATCAAATGTTTAATTGTGATTTTCCAACTATTTTTCGAATGTTCCAATGTTAATGTTCTGTCGACCTATAAAGTTGTAAGTGATTAGACATAGAGGTTTAGCTATCATAGAAATGCGATTCACTAGATAACATTATCCCGAAACCTTTGCATTGTAAACTTACATTAAACACACACGTCATGAGGAAACTTCTTAACATTCTTCTTACAGGATTAACTCGATTGTTGTTTCTTGCTGTCTATGGGCGTAAGAAATTAGTATCTCCTAAGCGATGGATTCCCTCGGAAACTGGAATCCCCTGAGAATAGCTCATAGCCTACATGAGACTAAACAAACATAACATTATGCATAATAAAGATAACATATGCAATGGAAGTGCCAAAAACAATAAATATATTTTCATAAACCAAATCAACTGTCTTTTCTAGTGTATAATTTAGTGATTACCGATTTTAGGGTATCAACATTTTCATGCCAATATTCATCGACCTTGATTTCCAACCACTGCTCCAGCATGTCGAAAGTGTGACAATCTTGAAATTTTTGTTTGTTTCTGGCAACCAAATATTCAATATTGGCATTATGCATCATCCAACTGAGTATATAAAGTGAGGTTCAATAATTTACTTCTGATCAAAGCTAATAATACATAAAATAATTCCTCTTTTCTGCACCGAGCAAGAATACAACTTGAAGCATCTATTAAAAAGCATAACTATGATTTGAAGAATTTAAATGTTAGAAGCTCACTTTTATATCAACATCCATAACACCAATAATTCCATGACTTAAAATTTCTTTTTGATTATTTGGAATCATTCCTCCTACTCTTTTGTATGCCTAAATAAAAACAAATAGATTAATAAAATATTTAAAAATAAAAATTCTCTTAAAAAAATACAAAAACACAAGATAATCTCAAAATTTTACTATACTCTAAAAAATGCAGTAATATATTCTTAAATTGCTTCTTTCTTTATACAAATGATTATGAATTCATGTAAGACGTCAAAAAAAATCTTTGAATGCAAATATAATACATTAAATTAAATACAATGCAAGCTAGTTTAATTTAAATTGTTGTATAATATTCTATTATCTACATTTTAGCCATATGCTCTATTTTCTTTTATGGTTTGTTTTACTCCTATGCTACCTTATTGATTTGTTTTATTGCTCCACTACCCTATTTTAAGCCCTTCGTTAATATTATTAATATAAACTGACATAAATAGCTTTTAATGCTAACTTCAAACTCTTAAAAAACATAATAATAACAAAACATATAATTTTAAATCATAATATGTTATTTAAGCAAACCATTAATAAAAATATTATCAAAATATAATTTTAAATCATAATTTGTCATTTAAACAGATCATTAATAAAAATATTACCTCAATAAGTTGTCCATGCCAATAGAAAAATATCCCACAATTTTCTCTCTTCATTTCATCTTGACTGTGCCCTAAAGTTAGGGTAACATTTTTCCCCATGAATACATCCCTTACAACCTTGGTCTTATTGAGCGACTTAGCAAGTGGACATGTTTTAACCTATGATATTTCATGATATCTAAAAGATTTAATTCTAAAGCTGAGATTAACAGAAAACTATAACTTGATAAACTGTTTCAAAAACTTATAATTTGCAGATAATTGAATAAAAAGTTGAAACAATAAACAACAGATAGAAGATAATGATATTCGGCTGTATTATATCTCTGTTATTAAAAAACTGTTACACTTAACTCTATATAAAGAGTTTTGAGAATACAGCGCTAGGCTGAGGAAGGAAAAAAACTGAAAGCTAAAGCAGGAAGGAATAAAGCTGAAAGCTAAAGCAGGAAGGAATAAAGCTGAAAGCTAAAGCAAGAAAAACATATCCATGAAACATGGACATAAAAACTTAAACAATTGCTAGGAAAGAAAACAACTGCATATGGCTGCAGCTTTATTATGCTTTAAAGAAAAACTCTAAAAAACTAAAGCTAACAAAGTTGTGTTAAAACAAAAGACTATTGATTTATTCTTATCTTCAATCTCCCCCTGAATGATCAATAGGGGTGAGTCCCAACTGATTTCTCAAGGCCACAAAACTTGTTGTAGAAAGAGCCTTGGTAAAGATGTCAGCAACTTGCTCAGATGTAGGACAAAACTGCAACTCCACTTGTCCATCTTGAACCAAGTCATGGATGTAATGATGTCGGATCTCTATGTGTTTTGTTCTGGCATGAAACACATGATTCTTTGTCATGGAAATAGTGCTATTATTACCACAATAAATGGTGGTTGGATGCTCCTGAACCAAATGTAGATCTGCCAATATCCTTCTCATCTATACCGCTTGAGAACTTGTTGATGATGCTGCCATGTATTCCGCTTCTGCTGAAGAAAGAGCCAATGTTGCCTATTTTTTACTACTCCAAGAAACAAACCCAAAACCAAGTGAAAAAACATATCTAGATGTAGACTTTCTATCATCCACTGAACCAGCCCAATCAGAATCTGTGTAACCAACTAACTCAAACTGTTTAGTGGGAGAATAATGAATTCCAAAATTTTGTGTACCACTCACATACCTCAAAATTCTTTTAGCAACTCGCCAATGAGACTCATGTGGATCCTGCATGAACCGAGAGGTGAGGCTCACAACATACATAATATTAGGTCTAGTGGTTGTGAGGTACATGAGACTACCAACCAAACTTCTATATAAAGTAGCATCAACCTTGGGACTAACATCCTCCTTAGTTAATTTCTCACCAATTGCTATGGGGGTTGCAAGTGCTTTGTAGTCTACCAATCTAAACTTCTTCAACAAATCAGCAACATACTTGGTTTGAGAAATATATATACCTTTTGATGTTTGTAGTACCTCCACACAAAGAAAATAGTGCATGAGTCCCAGATCTGACATTTCAAATTCTTGTTTCATTTCTGCTTGAAACTTCTCTATGAGAGCTTTGTTGTTACCTGTATAAATAAGATCATCAACATAAAGGAAAACTATGAGAATATCATTACCAATACGTTGGACATACAAGGTTGGCTCTGAGTGACTTCTGTTGAATCCCTTCTTCATAAAATTACTGTCAATTCTAGCATACCAAGCACGAGGAGCTTGCTTCAACCCATATAGAGCTTTCTTCAACTTGTAGACTAAGTTTTATTTTCCTTGAACTTCATAACCCATAGGTTACAGTTCCACATAAACTTCCTCATCTATGTAACCATTAAGGAATGCCGATTTCACATCCATTTGAAATATTGGCCACTTGTACTGTGTAGCTACAAACAATATAATCTTTACTGTATCAAGTCTAGCCATAGGAGCAAAATTTTCTGCATAATCCACTCCAAGAGTTTGTGCAAATCCTTTGGCAACTAATCTTGCCTTATGTCATTCCACTAAACCATCAGCATGATATTTGACTTTGTAGATCCATTTCACACCAATCACCTATTTATCTTTGGGAAGTTGCACTAATTCCCAAGTATTATTCTTATGAATGGAATTCATCTCATCATTCTTTGCATTAACCCATACTGGTTCTTTCACTGCTTCTTCATACACAGAGGGTTCAACTTGAATTGTACTAAATAAAGCAAAATTAACAACTAGAACTATATTTGTACTCCTCTAGTAAATATCAACCAAACTTCGTACCTTTCTTGGAACTGATGGTGGAGGTGATGGTGGAAGTGAATCACTATCTGAATTTGTGCTACTAGAAGAACTGGGTGAACTTGGAGGACTGGAACTTGAGCTTGAACTTCCACTTGAGCTTGTGGGGAGAGGAGGAATAGTATTATCTTCCATGTTTATGATTATTGATGGATTTTGCTGCACAACATCTTTCCACTACCATACTCCCCCTTCATCAAAAATCACATCCTGACTAACAATCCATTGCTTTGTGTCAGGATTATAGAATCTATATCCCTTAGTTGTAGTAGATTATCCCACAAAGATACAAAGTTGGGATTTTGCATCCAACTTCTTCCACTTTTGAACTGGAACATGCACATATGCCAAACATTCAAAGACTCGAAGATGAGCCACTGAAGGCTTGTGACCACTCCAGGCTTCCTTTGGAGTGATGTTTTGAACAAATTTCATGGGACTTCTATTCAAAATATATACTGTAGTGGCAATTGCTTCTCCCCAAAAAGTATTTGGAAGATTTTTGTCTGCAACATGCTTCGTGCCATTTCCATGATGGTACGGTTCTTTCTTTCAACAATACCATTCTGTTGAGGTGTATATGAAGCAGTAAGTTGTCTCTGTATCCCATTCTTGATACAAAAATCAGCAAACTCATTAGAGGTAAACTCCCCCCCTCTATCTGTTCTAAGTATCTTGACATGATACCCACTCTGTTTTTCAGCCATAGCTTTAAAATTCTTGAAGCATGTAAAGGCTTCAAATTTCTGCTTAAGAAAATTAAACCCAAGTGTGGCATGAGTAATCATCAATGAAAGCCAAAAAATAAAGGTTCTTACCCAATGATTCCTCTTGCATGTCACCACAAATGTCAACATGCACAAGCTCTAGAGGAGATTTTTCTCTCCAAGATTTATTCACCGGAAAACTATCTCGATGATGCTTGCCAAACGCACACCCTGAACAAACTTATTCTTTTGCCTTGATTGGAGGAAGCCCTCTTACCATATTCTTTTTATTGAGCAAAGATAACCCTTGAAAATTCAGATGACCATATTGTTGATGCCATAACCACGAATCATCTGTAGTTGATTTGAGTGCATGCAACTGACTAGAAACCAATGTGAGAGGAAACAGTCTATTCTCTATCATACAAGTCTTTGCTACAAGATGATGATTGTTAGATTTATCAAATAGCTTGCAACAGTTATCTTCAAACACTACTTTATAATTTTTGCTTACAAGCTGCCCAATACTCAAAAGATTATGTTGTAACTGTGGAACAAACAAAGTATCATGAATATGAGTAGAT
This sequence comes from Sequoia sempervirens, assembly GCA_007258455.2. Taxonomy (NCBI): domain Eukaryota; kingdom Viridiplantae; phylum Streptophyta; class Pinopsida; order Cupressales; family Cupressaceae; genus Sequoia; species Sequoia sempervirens. The sequence goes on along the minus strand of VDFB02000015.1, from coordinate 304,221,645 downwards.
TCTCCTTGCTTATTCTTGACTGCAAGGGTACCTTTTCCCATTACATCAACCTCCTTATCATCTCCAAATTTAACTTGACTTCGTATTGAATCATCTAACTTGACAAAGAGACCAGATTTACCTGTCATGTGATTGGAGCAACCATTGTCCAAGAACCAAACATCCTCTTGGTGTTCTTTTGCCAAATTGCATGTGAAGAAGGTGGAATGTTTTGTATCTACAGAAGAATCTTCTGTATAATTGGCTCTTGACTTATTCAAGTCAGATTTCTTCTTTCTGCACTCAGATTCATAATGACCATACCTTTCACAATATCGGTATTGGATACTCCTCCGATCTACAGAACTTTGTCCTCATCCTCTGTTATTTCCTCTTCCTCTTCCTCTACCTCGTCCTCTATTATTAGAAGAAGATTCACCTTGATATTTAGTGGTGTGAGGAGACTTTTTTTCAAGTTTTATAGAAGATTGGAAAGCTTGCACCAAACTTTCTGTAGAACGTTGCATACGCTCTTCATGAGATTGCAAAGAACCTGTCAACTCTGCAACTTTGAAAGTAGTTAAATCTTTACTTTCTTCAATGGCTATCACCACTGGATCAAATTTAGGAGGAAGGGATCTTAGAATTTTTTCTACAATTGTTTGTTCAGTTATTGTTTCCCCTTGAATCCTAAGTTGATTCACAACACCTTGAGCTCTAGTAATAAATTCATGAATAGACTCAGTTTCCTTCATCATTAAATTTGCAAATTCTCTTCGAAAAGTTTGAAGTCTTACCAATCTAATTTTTTCTGTACCTTGATATGCAATTTGTAAAGCCTCCCATGCATCCTTTGATTTTGTCATACCAGCAATTCGAGGGAAAATTGAAACATCCAATGTAGATTGAATGGTAAAAAGAGTTTTGTTATCCTTTTTTTCTGTCTTCTTTCAGCTGATTTCGTTGTTGTGTCAAGGCATTTAATGCAGTCTGATCTGTAGGTTCTGGGTATCCTGCTTCAACTAATTCCCAGAGTTCTTGGGATAATAGTAGGGTCTTCATTTTGATACTCCAATAATCATAGTTATCTCCAGAAAATAATGGAAGCTGAAATGGTAAATTGTTGCTATTGGCCATTTGGAGATAACTGCTTCTCTAACCTTGCTACCTGCATAATCAGAAAATTCTGCAACCTGCTCTGGTACCAAATGAAAGATTTAATTCTAAAGCTGAGATTAACAAAAAACTATAACTTGATAAACTGTTTCAAAAACTTATAATTTGCAAAAAATTGAATAAAAAGTTGAAACAATAAACAACAGATAGAAGATAATGATATTCAGCTGTATTATATCTCTGTTATTAAAAAATTGTTACACTTAACTCTATATAAATAGTTTTGAGAATACAGTGCTAGGCTGAGGAAGGAAAAAAACTAAAAGCTAAAGCAAGAAGGAATAAAGCTGAAAGCTAAAGCAAGAAAAACATATCCATCGAACATGGACATAAAAACTTAAACAATTGCTAGGAAAGAAAACAACTACATATGACTGCAACTTTATTATGCTTTAAAGCAAAACTCTAAAAAACTAAAGCTAATAGAGTTGTGTTAAAACAAAAGACTATTGATTTATACTTATCTTCAATATCGATATAAATAACCACAAATCATGTAAATTGGAAACTTAGTAACATTTTACTGAAATGACACTAATCTCTATAACAAAAGTAAGAGCTGTAGAAAATACCATTGTTCCTTGAACATAAATTTTCATTTGAGGATTAAGGTATATAACTTCTAAATAGGCATGGAGAGAATAATCAAGAGGCACCTGTAACATTTAAAAAAAAAGAAACATAAACATATAAGAAGTGAGGGTAAATCCATTTAGTGAAATGTTCAAAATATAAATAAAACAACAAGCAGTCCATTGCAACTAGACAAAGACAATACATATTTTAAAAAGTACAAAGTAAATCTATTTAGTGACATGTTTAAAAAATAAAAACACTGCAATGTCAATCAGAAATAAACCAAATCAGAATGAAATTTCACAGTTGTATTCATGCAATGCAAAAATATTTACTCTCCAGCACCAAACTATCTCCTACAATCCTTGAAAATAGGAAAACTAAAATGTAGGGAATAAAAAGGACTTGGCAAAAATAAATATATGGTGTTTTCAATCATTTTAATTCATGAAAGAAAACTATAATACTGAAGTTTACGGACTCACTTCTCGACTAATTTGACTCTCTCATTTCCTCTTCCATCTTAATCTTATCAAAACGTCTCATTTTGTAGCTACACTTGAATTGCACTCGCATTTTTCATCCCAATCTAAAATGTAATCTGAACCCTCTCAGCCTAGATTGTAGACATAAATGTAGGTGCCAGTGCCATTATCTCCAAAGCTTAAGAACTTGCTTCGGATAGCACATTCATCGAATGGTGAATGTGCTATAATGGCTTTCAAAAGTGTGTCTGACTTAGATTCATTATTCAAATGAAATTTCATCCATCTTTCTTCCTTTGCATATGTTATAATAGGAATCTTTATCAACTGATAGACATTCAAATTAAAACATGTATAATAAGAATATTGATTAACTGATGATAATCAAACTAAAATGTGAAAATTAAAAAATGTAGAGAAAAACATCAAATAATAGAATGTAACTTTGCACAGAGAAATCTTACTTGCTTATTGTCATTGCAGGAATGTGAGATATAAGCTATTGAGTGAGATTCTTCGGTTTGAGTAAGAACAAGTACATCCTTTCCAAGTCGCATGGATCCCATCTGCACATGTTAAGGTAAAAAAATATCAACCTAGTAGAAGTGATATTACAGATAAGATATCCCTACTATATCAAATAACAATTCACTTAGGATGTCAGATAGAGCACTTTACCAAAAATCCACATTTGAATATTCCTATTTGATCAATATTTTCAATAATGGGCTCGTCATTGGAAAGCCGTGCCATTTTTGCTAGTTTTTGATATGATATCGCCCATCTGTCATCAATCACAGAAAGAACGGGTATCATTTCCTGAGTTGTTTCATAAAAATCCATTTCAATTGACACCTTTAACCTATTATAAAAGGTCAGCTCGACATCTAATTTTATATTCTCATAGAAAATGCATAATAGGACAATCAATTAGACTTAAAGTCTTAGAGCTTACTCTAAGGCATTGGCATCCATGGCATTATCAACCAGTTGTGTGAGATAACATAATGCCCACTCTCCATGCATAGGGAGCAATTTATGTATGTATTCTTGTGGGATTTCACAACAGTATTCAGGAGTTAAGCAATAAGCAACAACCACATGATCCCAATTAGCCGGGTCTTGTCCAGCTGGAGGTGTTATCAGGAACTCATAATTTTCATGTTGGGAAACGACAACCTATATTAAATACCATAAACATAGCTTTTCAGATCATTTTTTCAAAATTGAATGACCAATTTGATTGTATTAGCTAAAGGTAGGAACATTGGTTTTATATCATGCAAATGAGCATGCATCCTTGCATATAGTTTTATGTATGGAAATTACTTGTAGAAAAACAATGTAAATCCCATAGTATAGCGGCAACAACTAGAATTAAATAATATTACTGGTCTCACGAGGTATTATATATAATAATAGGCATAATGATTTTATATGATGCAAATGAAATATTTAAATGCCTTGTAAACAGACAAGTAGAAGAAGTTCAATCTTCACCTTGTTTTTTTCAGAGAGATAAGTGAGAAATCTTTGCCACTCATAACGTTGGTGCCCGTTTTGTGCAGATGAATGAAAGTAAGTTTGAGGCAAACTTTCCAGTGGAAAGCGAGCCATAGGAGTCATATCCTCAATGTGCAAGGATTCGGGGCTGTAAAGATATTCAAATTAAATCACTTCGCATGAAGAAACCCTTATAGACATTAAAAATTAAAAACAAGAGGCACATACAAGCATAATGTTACATTTACTCTCAATATAATCTACAATTTCACTGGAGAATTAAAACACGAAACTTGGCTGATTTGCTTGCCATCTTTCAAAAGCATAATAAGGATGGATGATTCATCTGTTCTCCAACATAAATGCAGAGTCAAGTGTCAGACATTAATTTAAATATATAATTTATATTATAGTATTTTATTTAAAATCTATATACATATAATTTCTATATTTTCTTTTGATGAAATCCAAATGAGCAATCCACCTACCTTCTTGAGGGTGCCTATTCAAATCCAACGCCATGTTTTAAGTGTGTTTGAATTTAGAAATATTTCTGGAAAAAGAGAACAAACTAGAACAGGCACCCAAAACCAAACACCTGCAATATAAAACAAAAGTATCAGTTAGAAATGATTCTTCCAATAAAAAATTCCACCATTTAAATTTAGAACAATGATAACAAAAAATAAACATAAGTGATGAAGAGCACACAAGAAATATCAAGAGGGGGTGAATCGGACTTTCTAAAACTTTAAACATTATAAACTATATAAATCATAAACCAGATCATTGAAGGCAACATAAAACACCATATGCAAGATAAACACTGTGGAAAACCCTTTCCAATTAAAAACCACGGGAAGATATTTCTTTTATTATCAATAACGGGCACCAACCCACATTACATTTAGTGAGCACCAACCCATCAAAAGCACCAACTCTCCTTCAAAGCACCAACTCTGAAAACACGAAAGCACAACTCTAGTGACTGAAGCACAAACTCCAGACTTCCAATACAAATATGATCTTACACAATCACCCCAATCTGCACAACTCTGAGAGTAGAATTAGACTTCCCTTTTTCAATGCAACTCCATCTACAATACACAAAATATCAAAGATAATTTGCAGGACCCCAAGTGATATAAATTTCCTCTTCAGAAGTACAAGAAGACCAACTCTCCCTTTTCACAGCTCAAGCAAAATTGTATATCATAGTATATCTTCAAATACACAGTCTGTCACAGAAACCTCTGCTCCTTTTTTAACACGTACTCACACTATAGCAGCAAATTATTTATATAGAAATCACTCCATACACCAACTTATCAAGCATAAGACCTCTCTCAATGCACTTTACACACACCAAATAGTCAAGGTTCTTTTCCAGCTTTTCATGAACACGCACTGAAGAAACATACACAAACCCTTCAATCAGCTCTATATTTCCTCACACCATCACAACCGAGTAACTTAAAACAATTCTTTTCTTCTAAATCGATAACCATACAAACTTCAAGACCTCCCCATACCACAAAAACATACACAAATCTGTAATCACAATTACAAAGAGCAATGCATATTTCAATGCACACACCCAGTAAAAACACAACTAGCTGTCATTAGTTCATTATGAAGATGTCGTTCACCTTCAAACAAAACTTAGAAAAAAATTCTTTTTCAGATAATTCAATACACCTCACACCACATTTAGTCTTCAATCCAACTCCATAAAGTCGATAGATTTTTTCATAGCCAAAAAAATATATTAAGAGAACCGTTGAACATTTTCTTGCCCAATAAAAATTATGAAGCCATTTTTTTAGGAAAGTATATCATAAAATCCATATGCACAGATTACTCATCCTACCACCCACGCATACCTAAATTATGGAAAAAATTTGGTGAATCTCGATGTCATTCCAAAACTAATGCTGCCATTTCCAGCTACCACAAATAAATTTAGTCACATGGAATTTGCTAAGACATATCTCCACAAAATCTTGCCTTCACACGACTTCCTCAAAAAAAGTTTTCATTCAGTGTTTATATCGCAAATTAAATACATCTACCCTACTGAGAACTCCACGCCTTCAACTCTAAAGCCATGATACACAAAAAAATATCTGCACTCCATTAAAGATAGCCATCTCCAAAAATATCACAAGAAACAACAACTACCTTCAGAAAGACATCTTTAGAAATGATAACTAGCTCACAACTTCATTCTCACGATTTCATACATGCTCGACACCAACAGATACGTCTCTACCAAAAAAAGCTGCCTTCATAAAGCGCTCCCAGTAACCTTGAAACAGCCGACATACAAAAAAAATAGGCACCACCAAATAATATGCAAGCAGATGAATTATATTCTGCTTGAATTAAACCCAAACGATTTCATACAGCCCAACTCTTCTCATCCATGATTTATTGTTGGAAATATTAATCTTGAGCAGCCAACAGACAGATGCATTAAAAGCACTGTTAGATGAAATCAACTCAGATCTTTTTCCCCCCCGCCGTGTCTGACATTCTTGCTGTCCAGTAATTGCATTCTGGCAGTAATTTATTATTGGTAGGTGAGTTAAAATTTTGAGCGACAATTTTTTTGTGTATTGGCTGAAAAGCCAAAAGTAGAATTCTATGCATATGCTATGCAAGTAAGCAGACAGAGTTTTCTGGGTGAGACAGAAAAAGGGAATGTTCAGCAGAACATAGCAGAAGAAGGAACGTTCAGGAGTATTTGCTGCAACAGAAGTCAGTAAGCCTTGCGCCCGTGCGCCGAAAGCTATCACACACGGAGCAGCAGCGTAGAAGCATCAGTGCGTCGGAAAATGCACAACTTCTGTAGTATGTGTACAAAGCTTTTGCTCTGAATATTTTTATATGTAAAGAGTTTATGAATGTAAGCTTTTTCTGAGTAAATAGAATATTGCAAATATTTCTCTCTTTGTGTGTCTGTCTCCTTCCTTACATACACTTCCATTGTGCATGTTTTCGTTCTTTGCCTGACATAAAAGTTTTGACATGGTATCAGAGCCCATAGGTTTACTGGGCAGTCAGTTTTTAAAGCCTTAGCTTTGTTCTAGGCATGCAGAAACAAAATCTTTGTTTCTGGGTATTTGTGAAAGCCTTAGATCTTATCTAGGTATTTTTAGTTTCCCCCATTTAGCAAAATGGCTAGAGGAGACAATAGGAGTTGGCAACAGCCACCTATTTTTGATGGTAGAAATTATGATGTTTGGGCAAAGAAAATGAAAACCATTTTATTGCAAATGATTTATGGGAACTTGTTGCAAATGGGTTCACAAATGTGACTGACCTAACTGCATTTACAACATTGAGCAATGCTCAAAAGAACCAGTTGAAGGAGACACGAAAGAATGATGCAAAAGACCTCAGTCTGATTAAGACAGCCTTGATAGAGGCTATTTTTCCCTGAATAGCAGCAGCTACTTATGCAAAAGAAGCGTGGGAAACACTTCAAACCACCTACAAAGGATGTGAGAAAGTCAGATAAGTCAAACTCCAACTACAACGGAGAGAGTTTGAGACCATGCAGATGAAGGACAATGAGTCCATTATAGATTTTCACTCAAGGGCAACCACTTTGATTAACCAGTTGAGGATAAGTGGAGAAACTTTGGAAGAACAGAAGATTGTGGAGAACATATTGAGAAGCCTTCCCACAAAGTTTGATCCGGTGGTGATTGCCATTGAAGAGGCAAAATATCTCACAACTTTGTCAGTTGATGAGCTAATGGGTTCTCTGCAAACCCATGAGCAGTGCCTAAATAGGTCTACAACCTCCTCTCAAGAGCAAGCTTTTAATGCTCAGTCGAATGCAAGAGGAAGGGGGAGAGGTAGAAAAGGCTCCAGATGTGGTAGAGGAAATTCTAGACATGGAAATGATGGTGATGAAAGCTCAGCCCGAGCAAGCAGTCATGAGGGGGCGACCAGCTCCCAAGGAGGAAAAAAGAATAGCAGTTCTTATTAGAAAAAAGGATAAAAGAAATGTGCAGTGCTATAGCTGTCAAAGGTATGGTCACTATGCAAGTGATTGCAGGCAACAACGTGACCAAGGGAGTCATAATGCACATGTTGCTGACTCAAATGTGGCTGGAAATGAAAGACAGTCACTGCTATTCATTGCATGTAACCTTGCAGAACAGAGCAGCGCTGAAGTTTGGTACTTGGACAATGGCTGCAGCAACCACATGAGTGGTAACAAAGACTTGTTTGCCTCCATTGATAGCAGCGTGAAGTCTGAAATAAAAATGGGGAACAATGAGATGGTTCCAGTCATGGGCAAAGGCATGGTATGCCTATAAACCAAGCATGGTGATGAAAGACAAATATATGATGTCTTCTATGCCCCAAGATTGAAACATAACCTCTTGAGCATTGGACAGATAGTCCAAAACGGGTATAGAGTGTTGATGGAGAAAGGGGAATGCATCATCTATTATAAAGATGGAAGCAAAAGAGTTATGGCAATGGTTCAAATGACACAAAATCGAATGTTTCCTCTCAAGATGAAAATCTCAGCACAATCAAAAGGCCTGCAGCAACCAGCCTTCAAAGCATCCATTCAATATATCTCCAAGCTATGGCACCTCAGGTATGGACACTTAAGTTACTCTGGTTTGAGTCTTTTGTCCAAGAAAAATATGATAGATGGTATGCCAAAAATCGTAGAGCCTAATGTTAGATGTGAAGCTTTCATTTTGGGCAAGCAACATAGGCAGCCTTTTAATTCAGGCAACTCTATAAGGGCTAGAGCACCATTGGAGTTGGTGCACATTGACTTGGTAGGCCCTATGACAAAATCTATTTTTTGGCAAAAACAGATTTTTTATGACCTTTATAGATGATTATAGCTGTAGGACATGGGTCTATTTTTTGCAGCATAAGTCTGAAGCATTTGACAAGTTTTTGTTATTTAAGGCCCAGGCTGAAAAAGAGAGTGGACACTTTATTAAAGTCTTAAGGTCAGATTGTGGAGGAGAGTATACCTCTAATCAATTTGTAAATTTCTGCAGGAAAAATGGCATCAAGAAAGAGCTCACAACCAGTTATACTCCACAGCAAAATGGAGTGGCTGAAAGGAAAAATAGGATCATTATGGAGATGGCAAGGAGCATGATGAAAGCAAACGGACTCCCTATCGAATATTGGGGAGAGGTTGTAGCAACAGTTGTTTATCTAATAAATAGAAGTCCAATGAAGGTAGTCCGTGATAAAATTCCTCAAGAGGCATGGACAAAACAAAAGTGGTCAGTTGAGCACTTGAGAGTGTTTGGGTGTGTAGCCTATGCACACGTGCCTAAAGAAAATAGGCAGAAATTGGATGACAAGGGTGAAAAGTGTATTTTCTTGGGATACTATACAGAGTCCAAAGCCTATCAGCTATATAATCTGGTCACCAAGAAGGTAATCATCAGTAGGGACGTGGAGTTCCTAGAAAATGAGTCGTGGGATGGAAAAGTTGACAGCAATACTGATATTTTTGTCTCCATACCCCTTAAGGATGAAGAAGTTGCAGAATGCAGATGCACCAGAAACCTACAGGAAGCTGACAGTTCAAAAAATAGTAGTAGTAGTTTCAGAAATTCTCAGCAGAGAAGGAGCTCCAGAAACTTCCAGCAGGGAAGGAGCTCCGGAAACTTCCAGCAGAGAAGGTACTCTGAAAACTTCCAACAAGACAGTTGCTCCGGAAACCTACAGCCAAGCAGCTCTAGAAATTCAGACCCCACTCTCACCTCCCTAGTGCCAATAAAGACTAAGAGTCTAAGGGAGATCTACCAAGGTGAAAGGTATGATGAAGCTTTTAATGAGAGTATAAATTTCGCATTATTTTCTTATAGTGATCTTATTTATTTTGAGGAGGCTGTGAAAGAACAGAAATGGTGTGAGGCCATGGATGAGGAGATAGATGCAATAGAAAGAAACAAGACATGGGAGCTCACTGATTTACCCAAAGGGAAATCAGTTATTGGTGTCAAATGGGTCTACAAGACCAAATGTAATGCCGAAGGAAGAATAGAAAGGCATAAGACAAGATTAGTTGTCAAGGGGTACAAATAGCAGTTTGGGAGAGATTATGATGAGACTTTTTCCCTTGTTGCAAGGATGGAGACCATGCAGGCAGTCATGGATGTGAAGTCCTCCTTCCTCAATGGAGTCTTAAAAGAAGAGGTATATGTGGAGCAGCCCTTTGGATATGAAGTTCCAAGTAAAGAACACAAGGTATATAGGCTAAAGAAATCTCTTTATGGGCTGAAACAAGCTCCACAGGCATGGTACAGCAGGATTGACTCATACTTGATGAGCAATGGCTTTAGCAAAAGCAATGGTGAGCCCACTCTTTACATCAAGGCAGTAAATGGTAAGGTTTTAATTATTGTCTTGTATGTAGATGATTTATTATTTACTGGGGATGATGATTTTCTTATTGTTGATTTTAAAGACGCCATGAAAAGAGAGTTTGAAATTATAGATTTAGGACTCTTAAGATATTTTCTAGGCATACAGGTCCAACAATTGGATAATGACATCTTTATTTCACAATCAAGTTATGCCAAACAAATCTTGAAAATATTTAAGATGTTGGACAGCAAAGCAGCCCCAACCCCAACAACTACAGGTCTGAAGTTGAGTAAAGAGGATAGCAGCAATAATGTTAGCCCAACCCTCTATAAGAGCATGGTTGGAAACTTCATGTATTTGACAGTTACGAGACCAGATTTAATGTATGCAGTAAGCCTGATTTCTAGGTTCATGGAGCAACCTAAGGACACACACTGGCAAGCAGGTAAAAGGATTCTTAGGTATGTCAATGGCAGAAAAAAACTATGGCATAATGTATACCGCCTCTAATGAGTTTTAGCTGGTTGGTTACACTGACAGTGATTGGGCAAGAAATGTGGATGATAGAAAGAGCACATTCGGATATGTTTTTCACTTGGGTTCAGGAGCAGTTTCATGGGCTTCCAAGAAACAACCAATTGTTACCTTATCCACAGCTGAAGCAAAATACATAGTAGCGAATGCAGCAGCATGCCAAGCTGTGTGGCTAAGAAGGATCTTAGCAGATTTGAGAGAAGAACAAGAGGATGGAACAGTAATTTTCTGTGATAATGTTTCATCAATTGCCTTGACCAAAAATCCTATGTTTCATGGAAGAAGCAAACATATTGAAATCAGGTATCATTTTATTAGAGAATTGGTTGAGAATAATAAAATTAAAATGGCATTTTGTAGGTCAGAGCAGCAGCTCTCAGATATTTTTACAAAGGCTCTGTCAAAAGAATCTTTTGAGCGCCTAATATATAGGTTGGGTGTGCAGGAATGCGCTAAAACTTTTCTAACCAAGAGAAGCGCAGTGCACGGAACTTTAGCGACAGTTCGATAGAAATTCAAACAGGTTTGCTGAAACTTTCACGGTGCTCGAAACTTTTTATGGCAATGCTTGGAAAGTTTCCGAGCGTTGAAGCGAAACTTTTGTGCGAAACTTTGCTCGAGGAGAGTTGCTCTAGAAGTATTGCACGAAAGTTTCAAATAATGATGAAAGCGAAGACTCAAGATTAAGGGGAAGTGTTGAAATAATAATCTTGAGCAGCAACGGACAGATGCATTAAATGCACTGTTAGATGAAATCAACTCAGATCTTTTTCCCCTGCTGTGTCTGACATTCTTGTTGTCCAGTAATTGCATTCTGGCAGTAATTTATTATTGGTAGGTGAGTTCAAATTTTGAGCAAGTTTTTTGTGTGGTGGTGGTTTGGAAAAAGTAGGAATGCATGGGTTGGGGTTGTTTAGAGAAGAAGGAATGTTCAGGAGAGATCTGCTGCAACAAAGTCAGTAACCTTGTGCTTGTGTGCCAGAAGCTATCCACACCAGCAGAGCAAGAAGCGTCAGTGCCTAGGAAAGCATAACTTCTGGTATATGCTTTTGCTCTAAATATTTTATAATAGGAGGTGATCCCATAATAGTGGTTTACAATTTTTGGCCCGGACACTAAAATTATTATTTTAACTAAATCTTCACTTAGGCACCTATAGAGGCTAAGCGAGTGAGAATTTTGAAGATGGTGAAAACTAAGTTATCAAATTTTGTTTGTAGATTCTAAACATATTTTTTCAAAATTTTGGAATCAAATTGCACTTCTTTTTCCATCTCCACGAAAATTGATTTTTTTAGAAAACAACATTTTTAAAAAGTGGCCCTGTAGTATAGCATAACTTTTTTCCATGAAGGATAAAATTCTAATTCTTTCAAATTTAGATTTGTAACTCCTAATATCTAGTGCTTCCCACTTGGTTAGATAGTTTTTATTGAATATTCTTTCCTTAATCAATTTTCAAAGTCAAATGAATTACAATTGAACCACAGTAGCATTTTGTATAGCGCGTAACTTTTTTTGTATATGTCAAAATTTTATTTTATTTTTTTTTGTTGGATCGGACTTCAATATCTGGTGCACTCCTATTTTTCAAATTTTTTTTTTGATAATCTTCTATTTTTCCACATGTGAAGAACAAAGAAATTCATTTTCGATGAAAAACCTATGTTTAATAAAACTTAAAAAACAAATACATAACAAAACCAAAACATATTAAAATTATATTCATTGGATAGCTTGTTCTGAGGAATACCATAATCATTTGAAATAAATTTTAAATGAATTCATTTGATCCCCCAAAAGCTAAATCAAAAGTGATTTTTTATCAGCATTTTGATAGGTGTAAAGGAGACGCATTTATAGGTATGGTTTAAAACTAGCGAGGTTCTATCCAAGGGGGTTTGATCTAAGGTGATTTGATCAAACCCTCTTCAATTGGAATCCTTAAAATGGAACTTTTTAAGGCTTAAATCATTATATTTTCTAAAAATATGTGATTTCAGCTAAAATTCATTCCTCTCAGGAACTATAAACCACTATTGTGACAACACCCTGTAAACAGTTTATGAATGTAAGCTTTTTTTGAGTAAATAGAATATTGCAAATATTTCTATCTCTTTGTGTGTCTGTCTCCTTCCTTACATACACTTTTGTTGTGCATGTTTTTGTTCTTTGCCTGGCATAAAAGTTCTGACATTTATAATAAAGGTGATACCAGATAATCTTCATTGGAATATAAAATTGGCTCCACAAATTTAATTAATATCTCCTTCAAAAAATGGTCGAGAACTTTTTAGAAAAATGAAAATAAAAGCCAATGCCCTTTTTTAAAACAATGACTCTAATGTAAGCCACCTCATATCTTTAGTCGCTATCCCTCTATAAAAATTGCAGAGATAATAAAGTTTTCTGAGCCATCATAAACTCTTTTCAATCACTACCAAAGAGGAATTATACATCACCAAGAACTGTGCCACAAAAACATAGGCATAACAGAATAATACGCCGAGTAGCACCTGACACATAAGGATAATATGAAATTTGTCTCTTACCAAGGTGAAAGAAATATTCTCCTATAGAATTTGATTAATCATTACTACAAGGTAGAGGAAAATTAAAATATAATTCTAAAGGACTATACCTTTTTGGTAACTCCTATCATCTTATAGACCTTCTCACAATTTTCATGAATTTAATTGTTGCATTCATAATCCCCCATACCTTCATCCCTATATTTTTGTTTTATACCATCCCTCATCCACATTTCCAGTCTATTCCATAATCCTCACCTAATCATTGATTGAAGATATTCTTCCTACTCTTCAAAATTTGATGAACATGTGCACTATGTGTAATGGGAAAATGGCAATGCAAAAGTGGATAAAATCAAGAGGTTTTGGAGTGATGGATAATAAAAGATAGGGATTAGTAGATTAGGAGGGATAGAAGGACCAATATACAATAAATAAATATTACACAAGGTTTTTTTGGTAGATGCAATCCTCAATAAAAACCTCTCTTTAGAAATATATACAAGAATAAATATAAGTACTATAAATTCATAATAAACAATGGTAGAAAGGAGTAGTAGATAAAGATCGAGAAAGTAGAGAGGGAAGGGGAGAGAGAAGTAGATAGAGGGGGGAATTTGGGAAGGGTGGAGATGTAGGTAGAAAGAGAGGTGGGATGGGATGGATTAAGGGAAAGGTAGGTAGAAATGGAGAGGGTGAGTGGAGATAGACATAGGGAGGGAGGGAGAGAGAGGGAAAGAGGGAGGTGTAGGAAGAGAGGTAAGGGTGTGTGTGAGGGAGAGAGGGAAGGATGGAGATAGGGGGTGGTAGGGTGAGAGGGATTGAAGGACCCAAAATAGACTTAGTAGGAGGGGGAGATGTGATGGTGGATTATGGGACATAGGCACCCAAATAGGATTTATAGCTTTAAGGAGGTATATGGATAATGTTTTTGAGCTAGTATAATGGAGGGGGATAAGGACAAATGGTTTAGAAGAATGATAACACATAATGTATTGACTTAAGAGATTCTTCCTTCTCTTGAGAAGTTGAAATGGAAAAGGAATTTGAAGAAGTAGACCAAAGTGAATGAGATAGATAGTGTATTGAATGAAGAGATTCTTCCCACTCTTGAGAAGTTGAGGAAGGTGCATGTGCAGTATGTGCAATGGGAAAATGGAAATGTAGAAGTGAATAAAGTCAAGAGGTTTTGTATTGCATATGAATTTGTGCAAGTAAAGAATGTGAGATATGATGCTATAAGTGGAGTTGAATAAATGAACTCAAAGGTTCTTGAACTTAAGAATTCCATGGAACAAATACAATTGGAAATAGATGACAAGGAAAAGGAAAAATCAGATCTAAGTGAAAAAAAAGAGAATCATTTGGGTGGAGACATGAAAGGATTATCTAAAAAGGTAGACAAGTCTTGTAAATAACTTGTTAAAAGAAACATCTACATTATCTAATTGTAAAGACACTCTCAAAGCTAAGAAAAAAGTGGATACAAAGCTACATAAAAGTATTGGAGACATTGAAAACTTCAAGAAAGGGATGTTTCTATCCTAAGGGTTGATGAGGGAGCAGCTGATCTAAAGATTCTCATAGAAGATATGAAAAAATGTTAGAAGATCATGATAATGAATAGTAGGGGGTGTTAACAGGTAAGAATGAAGATGAGGAAGAATTTTTGTTGCATATTTTCCTCGCTCTCTCTACCTACCTCTCCCTCTATTCCTTCAACCTTACCTCTCTCTACCTACCTCAACATTGAAAATAACTAACAGGGGATAGTGTGTTTTCCAACATGGGACAGTGTGCTTTCCAACATTGGAAATAACTAATAGGGGATAGTGTGTTTTCCAACAGGGGATAGTGTGTTTTCCAATAGGGGACAGTTTGTTTTCCAACATTGGAAATAAGTACTAGGGGACAGTGTGATTTCCAACAAGGAACAAAAAATGCTCACATTATTTGCAGTGTTAGAAAAAACACTGTCCCTTGTCAATTATTTCCTTATGAATTTGTATTGTTGGAAAAAACATTGTCCATTGTCAGTTATGTAATGAAGTCCACCTTCAAATTTTAGAACAACTCTTTGGTTGTAAAAATGACATTTCACTTTCTTGATATGATTAGAACAAAAAAATTGTCACATTGTTTGTAGTGATGGAAAAAACACTCTCCCCTGTGTAGGAAAAGTGGATAGGGAACATCATTAGAATGTAATATGTCTAGAAATAACTAACAGGGGACAGTGTGTTTTCCACTTTCCAACATTGGAAATAACTAACAGGAGATAGTGGGTTTTCCAACATTGGAAATAAATAACATGGGACAATGTGTTTTTCACTTTCTTGATATGATTGGAACAAGAAAATGCTCACATTGTTTGTAGTGCTGGAAAACACACTGTCCGCTATGTAGGAAAAGTGGGCAAGGGACATCATTAGAATGTAAGATGTCTAGAAATGACTAATAGGGGGCATTGTGTTTTCCAACATTAGAAATAACTAATAGCCCAAATAGTGTGTTTTCCAACATTGGAAATAACTAATAGGGGATAGTGGGTTGTGAGTGATTGCATTATTCTTGTTCTAAGATCAAGGTTGGAGAGCTTAGGGAGAAGTTGCAGGTTGAGGATACATTAAAAAAAATTAAATTGACCTGAGGGTGGCTAACCAATTGGGTTTTATGTGTAGACTAATTCCTTTATGTATTTAACATGGTCTACAGTTTCATTTCTTTTATGTAAAAGCACGATATAATTGTAGGTTGGAAAACACAGTGAGTTTGAGTATATGGTTTATGAAACTTGAAACCAATACAATATCTATGTCATTCACTTTGGCCTACATATTTTGAAGTGTTTTTAGAGTAGATTCCTTTTTCATTTCTTATATTCTAGAACTTGCACAAAATAATTGCATGTTGAAAAACACAATATCAGTTTCCATTATTTCATTTTACATGTACATTCAAAGTTAAATAGTGGAGTGTGGGGGAGTTATATTTTATCATCAAAATAAAAGGAGGTTCATGCTGTTGAGAGAGAGTTGTAATCTAAAAGACATGAAGTTGAGAAAATAAAGACAACAATGGAAGGTGTCTCTTATGAAGAATGGTGCATGTAGACATTATAAAATGAGTGTTTGCAAGAATTTGAGGTAGTTTAGAAGTTGAAGACTGGTATTACACACCTTGAGGCTCAATTACGAAATATTCAATTTACCTATAATGATCCTGTAAAGCATTTTGATAGATCAAAATTCAAAGGTGTTGTTGTACAACATATAAAAGTTTAAAGTACATTAAATGTAAATTTTGAAGGTGACTTTCATTACACTCATGTTGTGTAAATAAAAAGGGTTTTAATTACATTAATACTATTTTGTAAAATTGGAGGTTGGAAAACACTAGGTGAACTATGAAACTTGCAACCCACATTATGAACCACTACTTCCTCTTTCTTCAATTTCTTCATTATAAGGTCTTTCAACACCATCATTATGTCTCTCTTTAGGTTAATCCATCATCATCATTGCATTAATCCATTAGGTTAAACCTTAAACCATAAACCATAAACCAAAAATCTATCATCATTGCATTAATCCATTGGATGAAACTATAAATGATTAATGTTATCCATATTTACACTATAATTGATTAATTGAACAATTGAAGGCTCACTTTTACCATGTAATTGATGCAATCATCATAATTAATCATTCAAAATTTTCCTCAAATGTGTTTATAAGGCATGTGGATGAGAGCTTGAAATATTCAAATGCCTTATAAAAGCTATGAATTATTAAATAAAAAAGTGATAGAGCAACTAGAGTTTTTTTAAACAATGATGGTATCAATAAAGAACTAGTACAAAGGAGAAGTCTCTTTAGAAATATATAAGACTAAATAGACTTAGTAGGAGGGGGAGATGTGATGGTGGATTATGGGACATATGCACCCAAATTGGATTTATAGCTTCAAGGAGGGATAGGGATAGGGATACTATTTTTGAGCTGGTATAATGGAGGGGGATGGTGACAAATGGTTTGGAAGAATGATAACACATAATGTGTTGACATAAGAGATTCTTCTTTCTCTTGAGAAGTTTAAATGGAAAAGGAATTTGAAGAAGTAGACCAAAGTGAATGAGATAGTGTATTGACTGAAGAGATTCTTCCCACTCTTGAGAAGTTGAGGAAGGTGCATGTGTAGTATGTGCAATGGGAAAATGGCAATGTAGAAGTGGATAAAATAAAAAGGTTTTGTATTGCATATGAATTTGTGCAAGTAAAGAATGTGATATATGATGCTATAAGTGGAGGTTAACAAATGAACTCAAAGATTCTTCAACTTAAGAATTCCATGGAACAAATACAATTAGAAATAGATAACAAGGAAAAGGAAAAATTAAATCTAAGTGAAAAAGAAGAGAATCAGTTAGGTGGAGACATGAAAGGATTATCTAAAAAGGTAGACAAGTCTTGTAAAGAACTTGTTAAAAGAAACATCTACATTCTATAATCATAAAGAAACTCTCAAAGCTAAGAAAAAAGTGGTTACAAAGCTACATAAAAGTATTCGAGACATTGAAAACTCTATCCAAGAAAGGAATGTTTCTATCCTAAGGGTTGATGAGGGAGAAACTAATCTAAAGATTCTAGTAAAAGATATAAAAAAATGTTAGAAGATCATGACAATGAATAGTAGGGGTTGTTAACAAGTAAGAGAAATGGATATGAGGAAAAATTTGTGTTGCATCTTTTCCTCACTCTCTCTACCTACCTCTGCCTCTATTCCTTCAACCTTACCTGTCTCTACCTACCTCTCCATGTCTCCCTTATTTTAGGCTAATATGCATCTAAGAATGAAGGAAATGTTATACTAAATGCCAAATACAACAATCTCTTATTACATAAGCCACAATCTCTCCTTCCCTCTTTCTCTCCCTCCTATCCCTCCCACCCTACCACTTCCTATCTTCCTCTCAAGTCTCTCCCTCTCACTCTCCATCTCCCTCTCAGGTCTCTCTCTCTCTCCCTCTCAGGTATCCATCTCACTCTCCATCTTCTTCTTAGGTCTCTCTCTCTCACTCTCCATCTCCCTCTCAGGTCTCTCTCTCTCTCTCTCTCCCATTCAGGTTTCTCTATCTCTCACTCTCCATCTTCTTCTTAGGTCTCTCTCTCTCCTCTCCACCTCCCTCTCAGGTCTCTCTCTCTCTCTCTCTCTCTCTCTCTCTCTCTCTCTCTCTCTCTCTCTCTCTCTCTCTCTCTCCCACTTAGGTTTCTTTGTCTCTCACTCTCCATCTTCATCTTAGGTCTCTCTATCTCTCACTCGCCATCTACAACTATTTGGTATAGTAAAATTGGAATTTCATTTTCTTCATTTGATTGAAACAAAAAAATGCTCACATTATTTTCACTTTTGAAAAACACACCCTTGTCAATAATTTCCTTATGAATTTGTAGTGTTGGAAAACACATTTACGGAGGAAGAAACAAATGAAGATTTGTGCCCCTGTAGCCCAGGGGAACCCTTCTTTTTGAAGGCCCAAATTTGGTTGCATGTGCTTGCAAATAAATATAATCTCTTCAGAATTAGTCCATCTTTTTGACGAGCTATTAGGTGAGGTCATTCGAAGTGTAGAACTTTGGAAACTAAGGTCAAAAGTTGAACGTACGAGGAGGTTGCTCATCACAAAGGTTATCAAGTTTTTTGTTTCTACACCCCTGTAGCCCAAGGGCACCCTTGATTTTGACCCCCTAGACGATTGAATTTGCAAATGTTGTCTGCTTGAGATCTTTTATAATCTAGTTTAGCTCTACAATGCACCAGTTTACAAGATGGTCCAACATTATGAGTGATCGTGATAGAGGTTCTATCAAGCACATAAAACAGAGGGTGGAAAAATGTAGAAATATGTAGAAATACACACTTGTCCCTTTGTAGGCTAGGGGCGCCCAGCATTTAGGCCTACCAGATGGGGTTTTTAGCATTTACAGTCTTCATGAGACTTGTGCACAATTACTCTAGCTATCCAATGAGTCCAGCCATTAGCCTCTGGGATTTGGAAAACACCCATATGTGAGAGGTCAGTGTAGAGTGTTGAAGAATTCAAATAGCCAAAAAAATGATTAAGAAAAATACACCTGCTGTTGAAAATGGTGCCCTTAATTATGAGGTCTTAGAAGCATTTTTCTCGCTTCATCACCTCCAGAGACACCTCTTGTAAGTTGTTCTAGCTACGCAGAGAGACCGACAGTGCGCGAATTGGAGCACTCCAACTCCATGTGTTAGGGGTCCTTAATGCAACTTTCAGGTGCCTTACATATAGTCATTGGTTGTGAAATTCTTCTAGTCACATAATGAACCTATCATCTAGTTAGTAGGGTTCTTCCTTCACCGGTGGTGGAAATTCGAAGCGTGAGATGACAAAACAAAGAAATGACAAAGTCTGGAGACCTTACATCAATTTAATCAAAGGCGCCTAATTTTTTGGGGTGTCAAACATTGATTTTAGCAATTGCAGCTCCCAACAGGCATTTCATCCTTGCTCTGTGAGCTTCATAGTGGATATCTCAGATTGGTCACAGCATCACCAAATCACCTAGAAATCAAAGTTTAATAGGGGCAATTGTAACTTTGCAGTCAGCTATAAAATAGGAAGTTAGTGAAAAATCTCATAACTTTTGCACGCAATAGTAATATATGTTGACCCATATTTTCTTTTAAGATTGCTATTATGTATTTTTTCACTTTGGTTGGATGATCATTGTTTTGTGTTATGATTATAAGCTTATTTCATATCTACACCTCAGAAAGGTATTGTCACCTCCTTGGGAATTTAGAATTGAGACTTATCATTTGTTGTTACTATGTTAATGATCTTTGTTTCATGTCTACACCTCAGAAAGGTGTTGTCACCAATAAATTTTCTTTCAGCCTACACCTTAGAAAGGTGTCGTCACCTCCTTGGAAATCCTATCTTAAAGGTTATCGTATGATGATTCCCGCTCTGTTTCCTCATGCTCTGATTTCTTGAGGGGATTAGATAGTATAAGTTAGTTAGTTTTTGGTTGTAGTTAAGTCCTACAAAACCAAAAAATCCTTGGTTACAACATTTTAAGTTTATTGGAAACCTTGTGCCTCTTTCAGCTAAGACAAAAAGATAGGAATTAGTTTTAGTTTAATTTTCAAGCATTTTTGTCCGAGGTATCCTCCCCTCCTAATTTAAAGAGAACTCATCAATGTGTAGTGTGCATAGTTGTTCATACCAACTTGCACTCTAGAGGTGTTAGTTGTTATGCCAACAATTTTTTGGCACCCACTGTGATCTACCTAAAGGGTCAAGGAAGCACTTTCCCACAGTTTCATGCCAACAACTTTTTGGCACCCACCATGGGGCACGAGGCAAGAAAATGTTTCAAAGCTTAGGATTTGCACGGTTATGAATATCTAGTGTCCTACTACTCTAGTACAACAACCAGGACTTATTTCACCTATTATACAACTGAATCTAGTTTTCATCGAAGCGGAGCAGTCAAATATCATCTGTGGATTATGCACTTTTATCTTTAAAAATCATACATCTACCACTCAGTGGAGAAACATGGCTACCACTCTGGATAAAGAAGAAGGAAAAGTAGATCTTGCAGGAAGTAGACCAGTCTTACCACCTCCCGCATGGAATTAAGCATCCTAGCATACTGAGTATATACAAGAAGAAGGAGAGGTAATCATCCTATCCAGCCAGATCATGTTTTTTAAGAAGCTTATGATCAATTCACTGAAGGAGAAATTTTAGAAGAAGATATTCCCATTCTAGCGCAAGAAATAGGTGATCATAATAACAATGATAACCACAATAGTCGAAATGGAAGAAACTCAAGACGTCTAGCCCCCTTGACTTGTGGCGACAATATTGGACTATTGGCTTTACAAGGACACCATGAACTACCCAAGGGTTCATGCAAGTTTTTCCCAAGATTTCATGGTGATGGTTCTAGACATCTTGATGAACATCTTTCAACATTCATGGCAGCATGTTTCGTCCTACATGTTGCACATGAGGACATCGTAGTACATCTCTTTGTGGAGACTCTTGAGAACAATGCAGTAGACTAGTTCAACAATCTTGAGCTAGGAATCATCACCAGTTGGGTAGTCATGAGAGAATTTATTGGCAAGTTTCAATCCCGCTGAGGATAGTCATAGAATTTTTGCACAACTCTTGAATTTGAAGATGGAGGCACATGAACTGATGGGATAGTTTGTAGCAAGGTTTAACCACCTTGTTACATGTCTTTCATGTCTACACCTCAGAAAGGTGTTGTCACCTCCTTGGGAATTTAGAAGTAGAGTTCATCGTTTGATGTTGTCACCAATAAATTTTCTTTCAGCCTACACCTTAGAAAGGTGTCGTCACCTCCTTGGAAATCCTATCTTAAAGGTTATCGTATGATGATTCCCGCTCTGTTTCCTCATGCTCTGATTTCTTGAGGGGATTAGATAGTATAAGTTAGTTAGTTTTTGGTTGTAGTTAAGTCCTACAAAACCAAAAAATCCTTGGTTACAACATTTTAAGTTTATTGGAAACCTTGTGCCTCTTTTAGCTAAGACAAAAAGATAGGAATTAGTTTTAGTTTAATTTTCAAGCATTTTTGTCCGAGGTATCCTCCCCTCCTAATTTAAAGAGAACTCATCAATGTGTAGTGTGCATAGTTGTTCATACCAACTTGCACTCTAGAGGTGTTAGTTGTTATGCCAACAATTTTTTGGCACCCACTGTGATCTACCTAAAGGGTCAAGGAAGCACTTTCCCACAGTTTCATGCCAACAAATTTTTGGCACCCACCATGGGGCACGAGGCAAGAAAATGTTTCAAAGCTTAGGATTTGCACGGTTATGAATATCTAGTGTCCTACTACTCTAGTACAACAACCAGGACTAATTTCACCTATTATACAACTGAATCTAGTTTTCATCGAAGCGGAGCAGTCAAATATCATCTGTGGATTATGCACTTTTATCTTTGAAAATCATACATCTACCACTCAGTTCAGAAACATGGCTACCACTCTGGATAAAGAAGAAGGAAAAGTAGATATTGCAGGAAGTAGACCAGTCTTACCACCTCCCGCATGGAATTAAGCATCCTAGCATACTGAGTATATACAAGAAGAAGGAGAGGTAATCATCCTATCTAGCCAGATCTTGTTTTTTAAGAAGCTTATGATCAATTCACTGAAGGAGAAATTTTAGAAGAAGATATTCCCATTCTAGCGCAAGAAATAGGTGATCATAACAACAATGATAACCATAATAGTCGAAATGGAAGAAACTCAAGACATCTAGCCCCCTTGCCTTGGGGTGACAATATTGGACTATTGGCTTTACAAGGACACCATGAACTACCCAAGGGTTCATGCAAGTTTTTCCCAAGATTTCATGGTGATGGTTCTAGACATCTTGATGAACATCTTTCAACATTCATGGCAGCATGTTTCATCCTGCATGTTGCAGATGAGGACATCGCAGTACATCTCTTTGTGGAGAATCTTGAGAACAATGCAGTAGACTGGTTCAACAATCTTGAGCTAGGAATCATCACCAGTTGGGTAGTCATGAGAGAATTTATTGGCAAGGTTCAATCCCGCTGAGGATAGTCATAGACTTTTTGCACAACTCTCGAATTTGAAGATGGAGGCACATGAACTGATGGGATAGTTTGTAGCAAGGTTTAACCACCTTGTTACACGTCTTTCACACACTTTAAATCCATCTGAAAAAAATTGATGAGTTCTTTCATCAATGCACTACCGTCAGAAATAGCCTTTTTCTTGAAGATAAGTGAAGAAGATAGCATACAACTCCTTCAAGAAGAAGCAATCAAGCTCGAAGGCAATATGATTATGATGGGAAAGATGAAGGATGATTCAATTAGGCCACTCGTGCAAGCGTTGGCTGATCTATTGCTACAGAAGGTAGAAAATGAGGTGACTATACTGAAGAGACAGTCACCTCCTCAAGGGCAACCAGCCTTGCCCACACCATCATCATTTCAACCTCAACAATAGTACCAGCCAAGAAGAAACAACTTCCAGTCGTACAAGAACTACAAGTCAAAGTTTTTGCAAGGACAACCGAAACAAAATAATGAAGTTGAGAAGCCCACAATCTTTTCCACTTTCCATGATTCTATTGAACACACCAGTGCTACATGTTCGGAGAACCAAAGAATGAATCAACTCATGGGATTTATTGATGTTGCTCCTAGTCCAAGTTTCATACCTTCTAGTTTAAACCTTGTCTCATCATAGACAGATGACTTTGATGGTGACACCGCAATGGGGTATTTTGATTGAGAACCCATAAATGAAGAACAAGAAGAAGAATACCACCAATTTTCTCTCACAATTAAACATGAGAATATCACCTCACCTGTGTTCACATGTGCACAACATTTCAAAGCACAGAGGGAGGAAGAAGAGAAGCAGAATTCTAATGGAAAAGAAAAGGAAGTAGCTTCTACTTCCAATCCTAAGACTTCACAAGAAAACATTTTGTTGACTGCTCCAAATTCATCTTTAGCAAGTTTTGACATCATGTCTTCTATGATGAAGATGAAGGTGCAAATCTCTCAACTAGAATATCTATAGGATCATATAGAATAGCTGGATAGAATCCTAAAGGTTGTGAAAAAGAAGGTTGTTTCCTAACCAACATTACTACAGTCCTTCATTCCTGTAGAAGAGAAGCCAAAAATATTCTATATATCATTATATATAGGAGGTTTCAAATTGAGAAATTGTATAGTTGATAGCAGAGCTTCTGACAATGTTATGTCTTTACAAATTATGAATGTGTTGGGACTATTGTGCACTCCTACTCAAGAAAAGTGTTATTCACTTGAATCTAAGTCGGCATCGTTAGTCAGTCAACTTAAAGATGCACAAGTAAGGCTAGTGTCATGTCATGAGAAGAAGATCATAATGACCATCTTGGTGGTTGATATTCCTACCAGCTACATAATGCTACTTAGTAGAAGTTTCTATAAAGATCTTGGAGGAGAGATTCAAATGGATTGATCATTTGTGACAATTCCATTAAAGAAGGGCACATTCAAGCTGGAGCCTAAAATGAAGTTAAGGTTTATGGTGGTTAAGTTCTAGAATCCACAAGCTCAAATGTTGTATCAAAACATGGGTCCGGGCACATATGCTATGGTATCAAAAGTGCCTGAAAATTGTTTGAAATTTACACTTTCCACCGAGTTATCAAATGAAGAATCTAAAATGTGGACAATGTAGTTCAATGACAATTGCTCAACATCAGGCTCAAGAGAGGGAGTAGTGGTCATTTCTCCTGAAGGTTTTCTATATCCATTCGCATATAGGTTGCAATTTGAATGCACCAATAACACTGCTAAATACGAGGCACTTTTATTAGGTCTCAAGAACGTGAAGGATATGGGGATTAAACTGCTTAGAGTCGAAGGAGCTATAGAATTGATTGTAAAATAGATTAAAGATCTTTTCCAAGTCAGGAATAGTTTCCTTCAATCTTACAGACAGAAGGTGCAAAATGCAATCGACTGGTTTGATGCATTCAACATCCAATACATTCCAAGAACAGACAATAGAAAATCTGATGCTCTTTCAGTTTTAGCTACTCTTTTCATGCCAAACTCTGACTTTCATTAGAATTCATTTGCTATTGAGATGATTTGCAGGCCAGTTCTACCAGATAACTCAAGCAACTAGCAATTCTTTGATGACGATGATGATATTGAAGAATTTCTCATCATGGGAGATAATTACAAAGAATTATTCTTTCAAGGAAGTTCTACTCCTTTCAAAGAGTCAATTGTTGAAGTCTTTGAAGATGTAGATTCTTGGATCATACAACTGAAAGGAAATATGATTCCTATAGGTTTTGTATCTTTAGAAGATATTTTTGATAGGCATGACCGATATATCCAAGACTAGAAGAGGTCAGGTGTTAATACTTCTATGGAATACAATCAAGTTAACATAGGTACTGAACACAAGCCTTGATTTGTGAATTTAGGCAAGTGTTGTACTCCAGAAGAGACTGAGAAGCCTATCGCCTTGTTCAAATAGTACAAGGATGTATTTTCCTGGTCTTACAAAGATTTGAAAATCTTCACACCCATAGAATTGTCACATATAATTCCTCTTAAGTCTAATGTCAAGCCTTTCAGGCAGAAACATAGACATTACAATCTATGAATTCAAGGTACTATCTACGCAGAGATTCAGAAGATGTTGGACTCAAAGATAATATTTCTTATTCATCATTCCACTCGAGTGTCAAACATAGTTCCTATGCTCAAAAAGAACAGTAAGATCAGAATTTGTGTGGATTTTAGGAATTTGAATCACTCATCCTTGAAGGAAAACTACCCATTACCAATCATGGAGCATACCTTGCAGAAAGTCACTAGATCAGAGATGTTATCACTTCTTGATGGTTTTTCTAGTTACAATAAGATTGTAGTGGCAAAGGAGGACTAGATTAAGACAACTTTCACCACGTCATGGGGGATGTTTGCTTATGAAAAGATTCCTTTTAGCCTTATCAACTTCGGTGCTACATTTCAAAGAGCCATGGACTTGGCATTTGGGGATCTCAAAGACAAGATCTTATATTTATCTACCTTGATGACTTGACTATTTTCTCACATAAACGGGATGATCACTTTTCACATCTTGTGGAAGTGTTCAAAAGATGTAGGTATCACAAAATTCCATTGAATCCAAAGAAGACCATCTTTGTAGTGACGGAGGGAAAGTTACTTGGTCATATCGTTTCCAAAGAGGGAACTAGAATTGATCCGAATCATGTGGATTCAATCAGAAACCTCTCTTCCTACAAGAAAAATGTAGCTGCACTCCTTTTTCAAAAAATTTAACTTTATATGGAGATTTGTACCTGATTTCTTAGAACTAACAAAGGAGATTTTAGCAATGATGAAGAAGACATCTAATTTTGTGTGGACAGAAGAAGTCAAGCAGGAATTTATTAAAATCAAAGAAGCTATTGCTAATGCACCAATCTTGGTTCGACCAGACTTATAGAAGGATTTTATCCTCTATTGTTATCCGTTGGAATACACAATGTTTGCTATTTTGACATAGAAGCTCAACGAAGAACGAGAATCTCCAATTGCTTTCATGAGTTCTAATTTTAAGGATGTTGAGATGCGCTATTCTTAGATTGAGAAGAATGTGTATGCTATCGTCAGAGCTGTCAAAAATTTCACGTTTTATCTCTTGAATTCTCATACAACAGTGTTTGTCATTGATCCAGTAGTTAAAAGTGTGCTAACTCAATAGGAGATGGGCACGAAGAGAGGTAACTGGATCACAAAAGTTCAAGAATATGATATGCAAATCAAGCCAACCAAGCTCGTCCATGGGTAAGGTCTTTGTCGATTATTGGAAAAGGATGGAGATCACAAGCTTTAGAGAAATGGTGGAGATGATTTTGAAAGAGAAATTGAAGAGGACCTTCCTTTGGTCCTATTTATTGATTCTATGGAGGAATCGTACACACCCTTGTGGTATTATTCAACATATGGAGAATGTCAATGTCACATGGACAAACAATAGAAGAGAACATTCAATTTGAAAGAACAAAACTTTGTGCTTATTAACAACATTTTGTACAAGCGTGGCCTTGACGAAATTTTCCTTTTATGCATCAGTAGAGACCAACAATAGAGATTGTTGGATTCTTTTCATAGCCAAGTATGCAGAGGACACTTTTCATCGAGAGTCACTACATTCAAAATCTTATGAGCACAATTTTATTGACCAACTATGCTCTGCAACGCATATAATTGGGTGTATAGATGTCAGCTATGTCAGTAGTTTGTTGGTAAAGTCAAATTAGCAGCTACTCTACTTAGGCCAGTTATCATCGATGCTCCATTTCAGTGATGGGGTATAGATTTTGTAGGTCCAATCAACCCTAGTTCTAGTAAAGGGCATGTTTATGTCCTGACAACAACAAATTATTTCACGAAGTGGGTTGAGGTAGTTCCTACCAAAAGAGCTACTTCTAAAGTGGTTTGCAACTTTCTAAAGGAGAATATCATTTCATGCTTCAGAGTGCCTCATAAAATTATGGTTGATAATGCAACATGCTTCTCGTCAAAGGATATTTTGAGTTTTTGTTTTGATCATGACATCATGTTGTCACATTCATCAGATTATTACCCTTAGGATAATGGACATGTCGAGTCATTGAATAAGAACATTGTCACAATTGTGTGTAAGTTGGTTGAGTCAAATTAGTAGGCTTGGCACACAAATTTATACGATGTTCTTTGCGCTGATAGAATTACTCCCAAAAGAGCCATCGTCACCTCACCTTTCATACTTTTGTATGGTACAGAAGCAATTATGCCCATCACATTGGAGTTGTCTGCCTTACAGTTGGTATCTACATTAGAAGATGAAGAGTTCAACAATCCTATTCAAAAGTGGATACTGTACTTGATGAAACTTGAAGAAAAGAGGACAGAGGTTGTTGATAGAATCACTCAGTACTAGGAGCGAGTGAAGAATATTTTTGACAAGAAGGCTCGTCAGAGAGACTTCGAAGTCGAAGATCAAGTACTTTTGTGGGAAAAAAGGCATGAACCTAAAAGAATGCATGGTAAATTTGATTCCTTATGGTTAGGGCCCTTTTTAGATCCATGAATCCACAGGAGAGAACACATACATTCTCTTGCATTAGGATGGAAGGCTGCTCCCACTTCCTTATAGCGGGAAATTTCTCAAACATTTCAACCCTCTGAGGGAGGAGTGATATTTTGTAAATATTTTGTAAATACTTTTTATGCTTTATCATTATGTCATATTGTCTTTACCTATTCTATGATGTTTTGTCATGTTTTAGGTGATTTAGGTACTCTTGTTTTAGGTGATTTTTAGGTTAGGTTTTTAAGAAACTCCAAGTTTTTAGGAGATTATGGAAAATTCTAACTCTGATGCCCAAATCATAAGTCACTGGTCTACATAACACAAAGATTCTAGGGTTCTCCTATGTTGTAAGTATCTGACATGGTCACCAGACAGAGCCTAATGTTGTACCCAAACCAATTTTTTTGCTTCATTAAGCCATTTTTCTTAAAAGAGTTTAAACTTTGCTAAATAATGTCAAGATATAGTTTTTGGGCAAGTCAAGTATGGAATTTGCTCAGTGTCATGTTAGTCATCGTCAACAATTGGTCAGTATCTAGAGGTCATAACCTAAACCTAGGACTCAAAATAGGACATATTATGATGGAGAAGTGTTTCACAATAGAATAATACTCCTACAAGGTCAAATCAGTGGCCAAAAAAGTGTTTACGAAGGAAGAAACAAATGAATATTTCAAGCAGACAACAAATCTGTGCCCCTATAGCCCAGTGGCGCCCTTCTTTTTGAAGGCCCAGATTTGGTTGCATGTGCTTGAAAATACATTCAATCTCTTCAGAGTTAGTCTAGCTTTTCAATGAGCTATCAGGCGAAGTCATCTGAAGTGCAGAACTCTAGAAACTGAGGTCAGAATTTGAATGTACGAGGAGGTTGTTCATCATGGAAGCTATCAATCTTTTAGTTTATGAGCCCCTGTAGCCCAGGGGCACCCTTGAATTTGTAGATGTTGTCTTCCTGAGATCTTTTCTAATCTAGTTTAGCTCTGCAACACACCAGTTTGTAAGACAATATGAAATTCTAAGTGATTGTGATAGAGGTTCTACCCAACACATAAAACAGAGGGTGGAAAAATGTAGAAATACACACCTATACCTCTATAGGCCAAGGGTGCCCATCCTTTAGGCTACTAGATGGGGTTTTTAGCATTCATAGTCTTCATGAGACTTTTTCACAATTAGTCCAGCTATCCAACGAGTCTAGTCATCAACCTCCAGGATTTGGTAAACACCTCTATGTGAGACGTCAGTGTAGAGTGCCGAAGAAGTCAAACAGCTAAAAAAATGACAATAAGAAAAATACACATGCTCTTGAAAAAGGCACCCTTCCTTCTGAGGTCTTAGAAGAAATTTTTTCACTTTTTCATCTCCAGAGACATCTCTTGTAAGTTGTTCTAGCTATGCAAAGAGACCAACGGTGCACGAATTAGAGCACTCCAGCTCCTGGTGTTAGGGGTCCTTAATGTAGCTTTCAGGTGCCTTACATACAGTCATTGGTTGTAGAATTCTTCTAGTCACACAATGAACCTATCATCTAGTCAGCAGGGTTCTTCATTCATTGGTGGTGGTAGTTCAAAGCCTGAGATGGAAAAATAAAGAAATGACTAATTTTGGAGACCTTGCATCAATTTAATCAAAGGTGCCTAATTTTTTGGGTGTCAAATGTTGATTTTAGTAGTTGCAGCTCCCAACAAACATTTCATCCTTGCTCTGGAGGCTTTGCAGTGGATATCTCAGATTGGTCACAACATCACTCAATCACCCAAAAATTAGAGTTGAACAGGGGCAACTGTAACTTTGCAGTTAGCTATAAAATAGGAAGTTAGCAAAAAATCTCTTAACTTTTGCACATGATAATAATATATGTTGAGCCATATTTGCCTATAATATTACTATTAAATTATATATGTTCACTCTGGTTGGATGATCATTTTTTTGTGTTCTTGTGATTATAAGTTTATTTCATATCTACACCTCAGAAAGGTGTCATCGCCTCCTTGGGAATTTAGAATTAAGACTTAAGTATCATTTTTTATTACTATCTTAGTGAACTTTGTTTCATGTCTACACCTTGAAAAGGTGTCATCACCTCCTTGAGAATTTAGAAGTAGAGTTCATCATTCGATGGTGTCACCAATAACTTTTCTTTTAGCCTGCACCTCAGAAAGGTCACCTCCATGGAAATCTTATCTTTAAGGTTATCATATAATCATTCCCGCTCTATTTCCTCATGCTTTGATTTCTTGAGGGGATTGGATAGTGTAAGTTAGTTAGTTTTGGGTTGTAGTTAAGTCCTGCAAAACTAGAAAATCCTTTGTTGCAACATTCAAAGTTTATTGCAAACCTTGTGCCTCTTTCAGTTGAGACAAAAATATAGGAACTAGTTTTAGTTTACTTTTCAAGCATTTTTGTTCGCACAACGAGGGAGCTTCCCCTCCTAATTTGAAGAGAACTTATCACACAATGTGCATAGCTATCCATGCCAACTTGCACTCTAGAGGTGTTAGTTGTTACACCAACACTACTTTATGTTCTATATCAACATCTAAAACAATATGAAACCATGGGTGAAAAAATAGAGTCTCAATGCCTTGCACTAGTATCCAAAGTATTATGAAGAAATTGAAATTCTAAAATGTTGGATTCACAAGATAGCGGTAATTTTTAATTTTATGTATCATCCTCAAAATTTACAAATATGTACTCAAAACATACTTAGATGGTTATAAATAACCTAAAGATATTAATAAGATGTGTATACTTTTACACAAAGTCTATGTAATAGGTAGGCAATAACATTTGTATTATTGACGAAAGATGTGCCATGAATTTTTTGGGTTCATCTACCAAATTAATGTCATCATATGAACAAGGGGCACATCATTAGAATATAGTGATGACACATTGTCCCTTGTTAGTTATTTCCAATGTTGGAAAACACACTATCCCTTGTTAGTTATTTCTAGACATCTTGCATTCTAATGATGTCCCCTGTCCACTTTTCCTACACAAGGGACAATGTGTTTTCCAACACTGCAAACAATGTGAGCATTTTTTTGTTCCAATCATATCAAGAAAGTGAAATGTCATTTTCACTATAACCAAAGAGTTGTTCTAATATTTGAAGGTGGAATTATTACATTACTGACAAGGGACAGTCTATTTTCCAACAAGGAAATAACAAATTGGAAATAACTAACAAGGGACAGTGTGATTTCCAACATTATTTGCAGTGTTGGAAAACACACTATCCCTTGTGGAAATAATTGACAAAGGATAGTGTGTTTTCCAACATTGCAAATAATGTTGGAAAACACACTGCCCCCTGTTAGTTATTTCCAATTAGTTATTTCCTTGTTGGAAAACACATTGTTATTTTTTTGTTCCTTGTTGGAAAACACATAGTGTCATTTTTTGTTCCCTATTAGAAAACACAATGTCCCCTATTAGTTATTTCCAATGTTGGAAAACACACTATCCTTTGTTGCCAGGGACATTGTGTTTTCCAACGAAAAAAAAAAAAAATGGTAGTGTGTTTTCCAGCTAGGAAATAGCTAATTGGAAATAACTAACAGGGGACAGTGTGTTTTCCAACATTATTTGCGTGTTGGAAAACACAATGTCCCTTGTGGAAATAAATTACAAGGGACAGGTGTTTTCCAACACTACAAATAATGTTGGAAAACACACTATCCCCTATTAGTTATTTCCAATTAGTTATTCCCCTATTGGAAAACACACTGTCATTTTTTTCCCCTATTGTAAAACACACAGTGTTATTTTTTTGCTCCCTATTGGAAAACACACAGTGTCATTTTTTTGTTTCTTGTTGGAAAACACACTATCCCCTATTAGTTAATTTTATACATCTTACATTCTAATGATGCCCCTATCCACTTTTCCTACACAAGGGAAAGTGTATTTTCCAACACTACAAACAATGTGAGCATTTTTTGTTCAAATTATATTTCTAATGTTGAAAAACACATTGTCCCCTGTTAGTTATTTCTAGACATCTTACATTCTAATGATGTCCCTTGTCCACTTTTCCTACATAGGGGACAATTTTTTTCCCAACACTACAAACAATGTGAGAATTTTTCCTACATAGGGGATAGTGTGTTTTCCAACACTACAAATTCATAAGGAAATAATTGACAAGGGATAGTGTGTTTTCTAACACTGCAAATAATGTGAGCACTTTTTGTTCCTTGTTGGAAAACACACCACCCCCTGTTAGTTATTTCCAATTTTATTCTAAAATTTGAAGGTGGACTTCATTACATAACTGACAAGGGACAATGTGTTTTCCAACATTGCAAATTCATAAGGAAATAATTGACAAGGGATAGTGTGTTTTCCAACACTACAAATAATGTGAGCATTTTTTTGTTCCAATCATATCAAGTAAGCGAAACACACACTGTCCCCTATCAAGGGATAGTTGGAAATGACATTTTTACTGTAACCAAAGAGTTGTTCTAACATTTTTTCATATCTTTTACTAGAATCTTTAGATCAGTTGCTCCCTCATCAACCCTTAGGATAGAAACATTCCTTTCTTGGATAGAGTTTTCAATGTCTTGAATACTTTTATGTAGCTCAGTAACCACTTTTTTCTCAACTCTAAGAGTTTCTTTATGATTAGAGAATGTAGATGTTTCTTTTAACAATTTCTTTACAAGACTTGTCTACCTTTTTTGATAATCCTTTCATGTCTCCACCTAACTTATTCTCTTCTTTTGCACTTAGATCTAATTTTTCCTTTTCCTTGTTATCTATTTCCAATTGTATTTGTTCCATGGAATTCTTAAGTTCAAGAATCTTTGAGTTCATTTTTTAACCTACACTTATAGCATCATCTATCACATTCTTTACTTGCACAAATTCATATGCAATACAAAACCTCTTTATTTTATCCACTTCTACATTGCCATTTTCCCATTGCACATATTGCACATGCACCTTCCTCAACTTCTCAAGAGTGGGAAGAATCTCTTCATTCACTACACTATCTATCTCATTCACTTTGGTCTACTTCTTCAAATTCCTTTTCCATTTCAACTTCTCAAGAGAAAGAAGAATCTCTTATGTCAATACATTATGTGTTATCATTCTTCCAAACCATTTGTCACCATCCCCCTGCATTATACCAGCTAAAAAACATTATCCCTATCCCTATCCCTCCTTGAAGCTATAAATTCAATTTGGGTGCATATGTGCCATAATCCACCATTACATCTCCCCCTCCTACTAAGTCTATTTAGTCTTATATAATTCTAAAGAGACTTCTCCTTTGTACTAGTTCTTTATCGATATCATCATTGTTTAAAAAAACTCTAGTTGCTCTATCACTTTTTTCTTTAATAATTCATAGCTTTTATAAGGCATTTGAATATTTCAAACTCTCATCCACATGCCTTATAAACAAATTTGAGGAAAAATTTGAATGATTAATTATGATGATTACATCAATTACATGGTAAAACTGAGCCTTCAATTGTTCAATTAATCAAATATAGTGTAAATATGGATAACATTAATCATTTATAGTTTCATGCAATGGATTAATGTAATGATGATAGATTTTAGGTTTAGGGTTTATGGTTTAAGGTTTAACCTAATGGATTAATGCAACTATGATGATGAATTAACCTAAAGAGAGACATAAATATGGTGTTGAAAGACCTTATAATGAAGAAATTGAAAGAAAGAGTAAGTAGTGGTTCATAATGTGGGTTGTAAGTTTCATAGTTCACCTAGTGTTTTCCAACCTCTTATTTTACAAAATAGTATTAATGTAATTAAAACCTTTTTTTATTTACACAACATGAGTGTAATGAAAGTAACCTTCAAAATTTACATTTAATACTATTTTGTATGTTGTGCAACAACACCTTTTACTTTAAATCTATCAAAATGCTTTACAAGATCATTATAGGTAAATTGAACATTTCCTAATTGAGCCTCAAGGTGCGTAATACCAGTCTTCAACTTCTAAACTACCTCAAATTCTTGAAAACACTCATTTTATAATGTCTACATGCACCATTCTTCATAAGAAACACCTTCCATTGTTGTCTTTATTTTCTCAACTTCATTTCTTTTAGATTACAACTCTCTCTCAATAGCATGAACCTCCTTTTCTTTTGATTATAAATATTTAATCCAAGACTAGGTTATAGAAGTCAATTACCTCCAGTTAATGTTTGTAGATGAAGATGGAATTAGTTCATATTTTCAAAGGAGACAAATAAAATTTACATGGAGCATCAATAGACCATTTATAGATACAATAAACCAGTGTTTCCCTGAGTTTCCAAGATGTAGGAATGCAGATGCAAAATTTCATAAATGGTAAATCATTTTTACAAATTTTGTTAACCCCAGTATAGTGGCCCATTAGTTATATTTAAATAATCAAAAGCAGGTAAATTTTTGAAAATTAAATACAATGTGTTGCATTTTCAATCACATATCCTCCCCCTTCTAAAGCTTTTAGCAAATTTTCCATTAGAAGCTATTTTTTTTATATTTTTTACACCAAGTGAAACAAGTTGTTCAATCCTTGCAAACAATTTATCCCCTCCAAATCCCACATCCTTAGACCCTTGGGTAGGCATACACATTGAACTATTATTTGCTATAGTGAATTAAAAATTCCATGAATCTTTCTTTTGACTTAAAATATTAAAGGCAGGTAAGTTTCACCATCACTTCAAAAAAAAATTTAAATACAATCTCCCACCACTTATTTATTACAATTTAAAAAGGAAATTTAAACTAATACATGATATTTTTAATAGATGAGTAGTGTGTTAGAGTAATAAGTTATTATGCTTATTTAATTACATCACATTGATTAATTAATTAAGTCACTTATTCCTCTTTATTACTTAAGCTAAACTTAGGCACATTAATAATTAATTAATTATTAATTATTATGTGTGCACACTAGGGTTTCATTTAGGGTTTCCCTTTTAGGGTTTCTTGATCTCTTTCATAAGGATTGATCACTTTGTAATAATAGATTCTCTTAATGCATTTTTACAGAGAGGTTTAAGAGAACATCTTTTTCGGTTCTTCATATTTTTTGCATGTGACAGGTATCCATCTTGCATGCAGGTGATCTTGGATTCTAACATGGTATCAGAGCTCCAAATCTGCAGCTGCCTGTTCGTGATCTAAAGATATGGCCTCTCTATGAGTTTCAAGTGCAAGGGTTTCCACAGGCATCTTTTCTACAAGATCTGGGGGTAGCCATTTTTTCGGGACACAATGGGCTCAAACGGACGTCGCCATTACGTTCGCAGTGTCCCAAAACCCTAGAAATGCCTGTCAAATCGTTGATTTTGGAGCAGTTGATTTTTGAGGCAAATTTTTTTTGCATATACGGCCCGTACGTCCGTCTGCACGTGGATCAAGAAATATTTTTACAGATCTGGTAAAAATGTTATTCTCTGATTTTTAATTTCTTCAGAAAATTAAAATATTAAAAAGTTTAAAAAAAAGGCTGAGGAAATTTATTGTGGAGGCGGATTTTTGTTTTAAAGGGGCGCATTTATAATGGTACCCGCAGGGTACCTGCAACTTGCAGGCCCTGCGGGCCCATGTCCCCTGGCCGGCTGCAGACCGACGGCCACAAGTGCCGTCCAGCTGCCTTTTCAAATCGCCCGGCGGCCTTCTCCACTCCCCGGCGACACTGTATGGCCAGCAATCCTTACTCCGGCGGGCCTCAAAAAAACCGACGGCGAACCCTCTGAAGAATATTCCGGAAACATGCAGAGAATATTCTGATTCCGTGCATAGAATATTCTGGGCTTTTTTGGCATATTCCGATAGCCAAATTTTCTTTTGCAGGGGGGAGTTTTTTTGCTGCGATGGCCAGATGGCCGTCAAAATTATGCTCGGCTTTTGCTGACGTCAGCATGACGTCATCCGTACGGCGGCCCCCTCTATGCCCCTCTTAACCCTAGTTTTTCCTAAAAGAGTAGTTTTTTTCTTTTGGCCATAACTTGGGCATACGGTATCGAAATCGGGCAAACGAGATATCGCCGAAAAGCTGGTTCCGAGCACTTTCCAATAGTGCTGTTTATTTTTCAGTATTTTACTGTTTCCCTGCATTTATTGCTGTTTGAATTCAGATGTACTTTTTATGCTTTCGAGCTCATAACTTTTTGCCACGATCTCCGTTTTTCACCTCGTTTGAAGCGTCAAAAAGGTATTGAGGAGCTCTAGGTTGCTGTCCATGCAATTTTTCTGTATCTATCCCAGGTTTATCACTTAGTCCATATTTGGACCGATGGGTTGTTTGGCGATTACTTGGATGTTTTGGCAGTTGGGAGAGTGCATCTTGCATC
>VDFB02000015.1:304072994-304185318 GCA_007258455.2 Sequoia sempervirens | reverse complement strand
GAGGTAAGACATGTGAATGTGTACAAAAATTTTGTGATCAAGGTTTGTACACTATATATTTAATGTTTATAATGTAATGTGCACATGTGAACACAATGTATATATAATTTTAAATTCAAACTCACTTGTGGGAAATAGCATTCGATCACTTGTTTCAGGTTGTGTTAGCTTATTCTTCTCTTCTTTGCAACACAATAAATAATAGCTAACATCTTCTATGTTTCCAGGCTCTGCTATGATTGCAAAAACATCTCCTGTACACCAAATTTACACAAACAAAAAAAAAAAAATTAGAAATTTCTCTAGACTTTAAAGATTATTAACTATATATATAATATTTAAATTATTGAAAACTTACACATGTACCTTTTCTAACCAATTCTAAAATATGGTCATAATCAATTGAAATCAAAGGAATTTCTTTAAATCTTTCTTCCTCATTTTCATCCCATGTTTCTGAAACAACTTTCTTCTCTCATCTTTCAAAACACTTGATAGTAGAAATCAAATTAAATATGATGACGACAACAAGTTTCAAAAAACTTGTTTATCTTCACATAATATGGCTTTAACCTTTCAAACATTGTTTTCCCAATCTTTATATGAGGATATATATTACAAAAGTTCATATACATCTCAATTTTTGTTATGTCTATCCAATGTTTGATATGATTTTCATAAATACTAGACCCAATCATGTGTCTCATATAACATCTCTAGCATTTGATGATGGGCGAGTTTGATCATGCCAAAAACTTGAGATCAAGTTCCTACAAACATCTTCAATCCTGTCAGAATGGGGAGCTCTACACATAATTTCCCAATTTCCTTCTAAACACTCATCCAAAATCTTTCTCTTTTTCTCATATTTTATTAGTGTGGTTCTACTATAACCAATTTCAGTCGAAAGTGTAGAAATTTTTCTTTTTCTTGATATATCTTGATTTATAATAGATGTCAACATCACCCTTCTTGTAATAGCCTTATCTACTGATCAAGATCCTTTCCCAATGGAATCTTAACCCTTTTTTAACATTTTGAACAATATCCTTTTGTAATGCCATGTATTTCTTCTTATTTGATGTTGAATGTACACCCAACAATTGTAATGACTCTTTTAGCTCATTACGAAGAAGTGAACATGATAACAATTGGGTTTTTTCAAGTGTTTCAAGATGATTGAAATGATCATTGATTATTCCATTTACAGATTTAGTCATTGACCTATTTCTCTTATTTGTAGGTTGGTCGACATAATATTTCAGTTTCTCCATATCCATTTCAAGTAAATGATGTAAACTTCTATAAGAAATTTGTTTCCCCACCTTTTCAGCTAGTTTTATATCCTCATCCATACCAAAAGAAGGAAGTGATCCTAACCCCTCTCCAACATGCATTGTTTTAACTTGGACCTCCTCCCTATCTTCAAGGTCCATGTGTTCTTCAGTGGATTCACTTCATCCAATATCTAGATTTGGCTTGACTTCAACATGATAACTTCCTGCTTGTTGAGCCCTTTCTACATGTCACAAAATATTTTGCAAAGAAAGTGAGAGATGATGCTATATAACTGAAGTTTATGTATTGAAGCAAACAAAGTGATAAGACATGATGCTATAAGTGAGATAAGTTTCAACTAGTTTTATATATGCTCATCCATACTAGTAGAAGGAAGTGATCTTGACCCCTATAAAAAAAGAATTGTTTGAACTTGGTCTCCTCCCTATCTTCAAGGTCCATGTGTTCTTCAGTTGATTCATTTGATCCAATATCTAGATTTGGCTAGACTTCAACTTGAGAATTTCCTGCTTCTTGTTTTAATTTACATGAAAGCAAAGAAAGTGAGAGACTATGAGCTATTTAAGTGGAGTTGAAACAAATAAAATAAAAGATTCTTGAACTTAAGAATTGCATGGAACAATTTAGCAACTGGAAATAGATGATAAGGAATTTAGGTAATGTCTATGCAAGATGAATATTATTTAGTATTAAAGTTTCCAAGTTAAATCTAACATG
Source organism: Sequoia sempervirens (assembly GCA_007258455.2). NCBI lineage: Eukaryota > Viridiplantae > Streptophyta > Pinopsida > Cupressales > Cupressaceae > Sequoia > Sequoia sempervirens. The sequence continues at coordinate 304,183,302 of VDFB02000015.1, read as the reverse complement.
GTTTTCATAATTGGAAATATATTTATAAGGAAAACAAATTGAGGCATTAATAAAAGTCCTAAACACACACTTGAGAGAGAGAGAGAGAGAGAAGAAACAAGCATGCACTTTCTTTCTTTCTATGATAATTTTCCAAGTTTTGTTCATGCCTCTTTTGTTCTTCTTTTAACAATTTTTGTTGAGACATATTTTTTCTTTTTCTTTGTTGTCCTATTTTCTTCTTCAGGTTAAAGATGACTCAAAACAAATCATCTACCAACTTAGTTAAATTCTCCTCCAAAATTTTCCTTGATTGATGAAAATGAAAAGTTGTCTTCTCCAATATTTGCCTCCTTGATAAATGTGCAAAAATCTCTTCTCCAAAATATGTGCTCCAAGTGATATAAATGTGAATTAATCTTGCAATTTGATATGGAATAATGAAAAATAAGGTTGTATTTATATGCATATGGGAAAAAAATAAAATTAAAATGCATTCTAGTGTATGGAATAACTAGATCCTAGTTTAAATTAATCAAATTGTAATCAAAAAAATTATTTCATTGTGGAGTTTGTTGTTATTTAATGTATAGGTATGCAACATAGAGTAATTTTAGAATTTTGTTCCTTGTCAAAAAGATAATATTCCTCAAGCTTGATACCAAAGGTGCAAGATTATCTCAACCAATGAGATAATAGAGTGCTTAATAAAGTGTCTCTTAGATAAGTTATGCTCATTGTAGAATAAGGGAACAACCCAATATATAGTAGAGGAAAATTTACATGGTCATTCTAGTTAACCAAACACACCTTGATGGTTCTAAATCAATAGTTGAGATATTTTCATTTGTAGGAGATGTAGAGAGGGTAGAACAATTATTTGAGCACATAGAGGTATAATTTGAATTGAATTTTCTTAATGTTTCAAAGAATAAAATTTTCCCATCCTAAGTTGAAACTAGAAAATTATGCATTGAATTTCTTTAAAAATCTTTAATTTTATATCCAATTGTAGGAAAGCACGATCATGTTAAATAATGGTGTAGATTAAGAGATTATTTGTGAAATAATTTAACATAAAATTTTATAACTTAGAGGGAAAGAGTTTGAAGGATGATATAATTATAAAAGGAATGTTCCTAGCTCTTCTTTATAATTATATCTTGTTCTCAACTCCTCAATGGTTCATGTTGCTTAAGTCATTTTTTAAAAATAGGAGTTTTGTGTACCACAAAGTGATGCATTTGATTTGTTCTTATTTTGTATCAAGATTTTAATTTGATCATTTTTATCAAATTTTAAAACTAGAAGAACATGTGCATTAATAAATAGGCTTGCAAATACACTCATTTATAAAGTATCATTATTTTTCTTGCTTGGGATTCATTTATTTTAATTTTTTTTGTTGCTTACTATAAAATTCAAAGGGGTGTATGCAAAATATTTATTGTGATCAACATGAATGAACTTAATTATAAAGTGGCATTCATTTCCTTATCTTTGGGAATATAGGATCAAATGGGATGTTGTGATCAAATGAACTAACATAAATTTTCACAACTCTAGGGGATTCTATAATAACATTTGGGACCGTTTTGATGGTCTTTGTTTGTGAGTTCAATGTCAACAAAACTTATTTCAATGTGCATTATTAATTTTTGGATAAAATGAAATAATATTCTCCTAAAATTCTACTAGAGATCAAATGTATATCATATAAGAAAATGTAAGTTAGAGATCATCAAATAAGCAAATGTATGTATATTGAATATAAGAAAATGTTGTATATCATATAAACATGTAAACATAAGAAAACACATACATACATGTAAATAGATTCAATGTATAAACATAACATGTTATAAGCAAAGAGGTCATAAAATAAGAAAATGTATGTATGTCATATAAAAATTTAAACATAAGCAAACACATGTATACATGTAAATAGATTCAATGTATAAATATAAACATGCTATAAGAAAAGAGGTCATCAAATAAGCAAATGTAAGTTAGAGATCATCAAATTTTGAATACTAGAGATCATCATATAAGAAAATACATGTAGTAAGGATCATAAATATAGTGCAAGGCCCAATATGAATGTCAACTCCTAGTCGAACGACCATCTAAATGAGAACCTTGCTCTAATGGATGTGTTGAGCCTTGCAGATAAAACTGTGTACATAATGTGTTAAATACATACAATATATTAAATAAATTTATGAAAGTTATTTTTAAGAATGTACTTGCATTTTTAAATATCTATCTAGATCTATGCATACATATGCATGTACATATACATGTGTATATATAAAAATTTAAAACTCACATGTCCATTGGTAGTAGAATCATCCAAAGAGTCACATCAATGTACATGATCTAGACCAAGGCTAGGAGTGACATGAGGTATGTCTACCTACAATATATATACATACATATCAGTACATGAATATCTATTTAAAACTAAAATTTTAAAATAATTAAAAAAAGAATTGAAACATGCACATGCACACATACATGCACATCAACTGATATCGGATGACCTAAGTTCTTTGCAATGGTCATCTCCACCATATCAACCAAATGGTCAAATGACGAGTCAACATCTACATCCATATAATTTGTATCATGTCAATGATGAGTGGAGAGGACTATGCAGGTGACATTGCATTAGTGATGACGAACTAAGACCAATCAACATCTTAGTAAAACCCATAGTCTATGCAATAGTTGAATGATCTATAGGTGGATCTCGACATGCACTAGTGTTGGGTTGAGAGTGATGGGATACTAGATGTGAACAAACTCCCTATGCCAAATGATCTATGACCTACTCTACATTGATCCCATAGTCTGATGTGATGAAAGAATATTCCTCCAAGAGGTCCTTAGCCAAACAATGCAGAGTATTGCCTACCATATCTCGTGTAAGTCTGTCAAGTTGTGTGGGAGTAGGGATTCCCACCATTGTAAAAGGATCCATGGTGGTCCACTTTGCTACAAATTGTGTGGCATGGGAACATCTAGACAAAATATTGACCTACACAATCAGTAGATATCCTAGTGGTGGCAGCTGCAATGTCACCTACAATGTCAATTACTTCCTTATGGGAAGCAACGACAACCTCATCTACTATGGGGGTCAGAGCTGGGGTGAGAGAAGGAGACCTCTCACCAACCAATACCCTAAACACTAGGGTTGTTCTATCTGCTCAACAATAGGTGGGCCTATCGACAATCATGCCATGCCCTTGACCAACATATGGTGGAATGTCCAGGTAGTTGATTTTGAGGCCCAAATGGACCTCAACATATAATTTTTCAACAAAATAAAATGGAATTTGCTCATTGTTTGGATATTGACCATGAACTATGAGAAATCATGGGTAGATCAATGGGGCCATAGCACGATCCACACATCTAGTGACCTAGTATCCCCTCACCTTACGTTGATTTTGATAGAATAGAAAACAAGTGTTTTTTATCATTTCTTCAGTCACAGTATTGTGTATTTGTTTAAGGGGAATTCCACCATGTACTTCTTCCCACATGTGGGAAAGAATAGTAGCTACTCTATCATGGGAATATGCACTAGTCTATCCAAGTTCATCTCTTAGTTTTTCTAAGCTCTATAATATTGACATGCAAGCTTATGAATATATCCATGTGGTTGCACCGTTTGCTAATGAGTATCTCATTTCTTAATCTCACTAGTAGTATTTGCAAAGAAAGATTCTAGAGGTGGAACATATGCATTTTTCATGTTATATATGTATGTACACCTAAAGGAGAAATGATACCTTGGTAAATAATATATTTAGATCTAGGGAATAGAAATCTAAAACACTTCTAAATAAATATAATTTACAAGTGTACACATGATATATATGTATATATTGAACCTGTAGGCTGCAAACATATATAAAATATGCATCTTAAATTATATTTGTATATGCAAGATAATATCCCTAGTAATTTGAATGCTACTTGGGATTACAAATAGAGCATTCACTAGTTCAAATAATTCATCTAATCATCAATAATATTTTCATACCATTAATAAAAAAACATTCAACATATATCATAGTTTTTAATAGTCAAAACATTCAAATTACTAGATTACACACAAAACATAATCTAAAACAGTTCTAAAATTTAAATTTACAAGTGTGCACTCTAGTACAAAATTTTCCATTAAAGACTTGAAAAATCTTGATAAAGGTTTCATCTAAGATTCATTTCCGAGAACTAGTAATAAAGGGAAAGCATAATTACTTAACATTGGTGGTCATGTAAAATCAATTTAGTCATTATTGAAGGTACAAATAAGAGAAGAAAATGAGAGAGATGATAAGCTTGTAAATATAATTTCTAAATTATTGAAGCAATATTTTGATAAGGAGGAAACCAAAAAAAATAGAAATAAACTTCCTCATATCCATAAAGAAAATTTGATAGGAGGAAGGGACATGCACATAATATTTATCATGAAAGTTACCATACAATGTACAAGAACATGATACTAAGGAATAAAGGTTTCTTATCAGTACAGAACAAACCTAGATGAAGATTTAACCCTAGTACAAAAAGAAAGAAATAATGAAAGAATAGGAGAAAATGAAGATTTAATCTTTGTAAATATTTTTTCTATTACCTCAAATCTTCACCCAATATAAATTTCATTAGTGATTAATCAAAATACTAAACTTTTAAAATTTGAAAATTGAATAAACATTAATACCCTTCACTTTCACCTAATTGAATGATTAAATTGATCACATAATTTAAGTTTTAGTGAATATAATGAGGTCACATCTCAAATAACTATCAATTACCTAAATTATCAACTTTTTGAGAAATTTTGTGATTTTGTGAATTTGTGACTTACGACAAGAGTAAAGATGTCAAAAACTACTAAGGTGATATTCTTGTCATGTCATTATATTGAAAACCCATATTTCACCTGGAATAAGATCATTTGGGTGGAATATTAGATATCATAGATGAAGAAAGTGTGATTTCTTTGTTTGGTCTCATCTACCATGGGTATCTTCAAAATTTTTTATCATTCCTCCTACTAACATTTTGTCCAATTTTATCTCAAATCTTGTTTTGACATTGAGGTTTTAAGTTAATATTTTTTTTTCCTTTATGGTTTGGAACCTTCTTTTAGTTCTGAATATTTATCATTTTTTATTAATATTTTATTTTCCTTTATGATTTGGATCCTTTTTTTGGTTCTTAATATTTATCTTTTTCCATTAATTTAACACTTGAATTTAGTTGCAAATGGTCTACACACCTATTCCAAATATTCAATTTCATGAATTTTATGGGTTTACCTTATCTTACATGCCAAAGTCACAATGTCCTACTCTTGAAATCAAATTCCTACTAGAAATTAAGGAACTTGGGATACCCACCTCCTAATGGTCTTGGAATGGATGTGCATTTAGATGGAGAAGGATTTAAAAGGCTCATGCTACTTGTGGACCCCTCAAAGGCATGATATATAACACATGAAATCTATATATGAAATTTGGTCTTTAGTTGTTTTGCTTCTAGTATGAATGTGATTTATAAGGTGGAATTCTTAGTTGAGACTCTCAATCTTCCATTGTTGGTTTCTAGTGGGATTCTACAATATGAGTCAAGTATTAATCTAATGTTAATTCTTGAAAGAAGGTATATATTATTCTCATCTTAATTCTCACACAGAGTTGTCCTAGTCAATTGCTCATATGAATCCCATATTTGTAAATTTTTCTTAATATAAAAACATATTTTATTTCATTAATTAACGTATCTATTCTATGTTACAAAGGATGCTTTTATTTTAAATTATAAGTATATAATTTAAAATTAATTAGTAATTCAAGATAGAGTACACACAATATTTAGTTAAAATAAAATAATATTCTTACTTCCATGAGAGTTATGTAGAATGGTACCTTGAAGTCTCAAAAATATTTCTTTGATGTACTAAATTTTTATCATTACATTATGAGTGAATCATCTCAATTATATAGCCAAGCACATCAAAAATTTATAGATTGGAAAGAAAAATAATCACACATTTATCATATTTTTATATGTATAAAGTTTCTACCATCAAAATATTTATACTTATAGATTGTGTAAAACTATAAATTTAATCATTATTCCTAATTTATTAAGATTCAATCTAATAAAGTTTGACTTCATATTGTATACTTGTTATAAACATCTCACTAATCCAACCATACGTTTTATATATGTTAAAAAATATATAATAACAAAATACAACTTCTAAATATGATAGTAAATCTAATCAAACATGACCCAAATGTAGGATAAAGACAAGAATATTAATCTATACCATTATTTTGAGTTTGGTTTAATAAAAATTGTAAAAAATTATAATCTTGAAAAAAAAAATGAATAAACTAAGGATCGTTTTAGCAATGGTGAATTAGTGCCTAAGATTGGCCTAAAAAATTATAATATTCAACATTCTCATCACAAATGATATATGAAAACTAAGGATCATTTGGTTATATATTTTCATAGATTTAAAATTTGAATATTTATTACTATAACATTCATTACAATTAGATTTTTAAATAATATTGTAGTAATATTATGTCTTTGAAATTTGTTATGTGGATTTAATGTTGTTTTTTAAATTTAAGTTAGAGTAAGTAGAATCTAATGAGAGACCTTAAAAATATTCAAGTAATTTATGTTTGCCTTAAAATTATGATTATTGAGATTAAATAGATAATTTATTGCATTTTGATTTTAAAATTGGAAATATTTTAAAAATTTTGAACCATATTATCCTTTGATACAAAAAGCTATGTCAAGGATTATTTGTATCTTCCTCATAATTATGTTTCACATATTGAATATTTTAGGGAGGATTGTGTGGATGATTTGGAAGTTGAAGCAAAGATTGGTTGAGATCGACAATCAAATATAGGTTGGATATTTTGATATACTCCAAAATCCTAAGAATAGAGAAGATGGTGAGTCATATTTGAATAGACCTTATCTTCACTTCTTCTATTCAAATGCAACCTCTCCAACTAATATATTGGATTACAAAATAATTAATAGATATATATGAACTTATTGTTGTGTGGTCTCAAAACATGCCCCATTTTTCCCCTTGGTAAAATGTGGACCCCCTTTGTTTTTTTTTCCTTTGCCCTTTTTGCTTTGTTGTTTTTGCTTGCTTCGGCATTGTTTTGATGCTCGACCAGTTGTTGTTTTTTCCTCTCTCATTTTCACTTGAACTCTTTGTATTATAACCTTTTGTTCTCCTAGTTTTGGTATTTTGGTATGCTCTTAATGTTTAGTCTGTTACCGAAAACTAGAATCCTGGAATCCTACATTGAGCCAAAAGAGTTTGTATCTTCAAAATTCTAGCTCCGCTTGGTATTTCATTGATCAAAATTTCTAATCTTGGCAATCCCCTCTTTCATCGGAGTTCAGTGTTTTAATGTTTCTTTGATGTAAAAGAAACCAGAAAGTCTATTTTGAAATTTCATCAACTTTATTTTTCTGTTTCGATTTCTGGTCTTTCTCTTGTTTCGATTTTCTCTTTCTCTAAAAAGTATTTCCTAGATCTTGTTGTTGTTTGATCCTTTCAAAAGTAGTACTAAAAGCCTCAACCCCGATGATAATCAATCACATATCTCTAATAACATATACCTTGCAAATAATTGGTGTGACATCTAATTGCCACGTATAATCATTGTGTTGTCTTTCTTCTCAAATAGTGAGCTAGCACACAAATCTAGGTGTTCATGATTTGAACCATAATCCGTAATGATTGCACCTCTATTCTAGGAATTGATGCAAAATAATAGGTAATTAACAAAGGTTGTGAACTACCTATGTACTTGGCACTACTTCAAACATGCAATTACTTTTACAACACTCCACTTTGTGCCATATTGCAAAATTTCTAAAGACATTGAATTAATGAAACGACATTGGTGTGCAAAGAGGTAAAATTTTGAGAAACTGAGTTGCAGCTACCAAGGGTTTTGAAGTTGCATTCTAAAGAATCACCATTTTTAACCAGAACCAGGTATGTTCTAAATAACTGATATTTTTCTAAGAGTTTCTCAAGCTAGAAAATATTGATAATGGTATTTTCTCATTCTAAAATTGAAATGTTAAATTTTCTTTGAGTTGTTAAATTTAATTGAAAATGAATTGAAAATGTTTTTGATAAAAGGGGGATAAACGGGTTTTACAGGGACCTGAAACCGCAGAGTATCATTACAAACAAAGACCACAAAAGAGGCCCAAAAGACAAAAAGGCTGCCAGAAAGAAATAAACCAGCTAAAATAGATAGCCACGAAAAACCACAAAAAAACCATTAAACGGCCAGCAACCAGACAAAGTAGGGCCCAACCATAGCTAATCCATGGACTTCAAAAGCTCATCTGCAACCTCTTCCAAGTCCACCATATCCTAGACCCCCTCCATAAAGATCTGAGTCATATTAGGGGTGGTCAGGACTTTTCTTTTCGTGCTGGATCTAGTGCACTTTGAAATCAGCTTCCTCATCCTGGTCTTTCTCCTGGTCAAGGTCGACAATCAAAGCTCTCTTCTGGGTTTTCTCCAATCTTTCAGACATAGCTTTAATGATTACAGAGTTGTGTCTGGCAATTCTACAATTTTGATAAGCAAGTTTTTTCATTGTAACTTTCATTTTTTCCATTTCATTTCCAACTGTGCTATCCTTATATGTATTATCCTGCACAGTGGTATTCTTCTCTGCATCATTCTGAATTAACTCCACAACTTTGGCTTCAATTTCCCCTAGCTTACAGTGAAGAGACAAATTTTTTGTTTTCAACTTGCTAATTTCATGAAATAACCAATTGGCAACATTAAACTGGTCCAAAGAACACTTCTTAGCATTTCCAATGAAGTCGAAAGGGGGGTCACATTCAGCATTGGCCCCAAAAATAACCAACTCTGCCCTTTTAGGGGGGCTATAGTTCTCTTGTTGAAAATTCTGAGGGAAGTGGGGGTTCTCAAGACAAGCCTCGGCCGCTTTAGTAGAAACAACAGGGGAGTCATCAGGGTAGGAAACTAACTTATTAACCAGTGAGCTAGAGCCCATCCCCTTAGAGATAGGGTTAGTTCGGCCAGAGGCGGGAACAAAGCAGGCACCAGAAGGCTGGGGGGAATGGCCTGGAGCAGAAGGTGGAGGCAGAGGAGGCGAGGAGCTCTTGACGTGGTCAAGGGAAGCTTTAGAATTAGAAATGATAGGCTCAGTATCATCCTCATCAAGCTCTAGGGGGGTAACAGGGTTTGGAAGGGCAGGAAAATTTTGAAAGTGTTAAAAAATGAGCCTTAAAAGACCCGTGTGAAGAATTGGGTATCTTTTAGGGCTTCTACTATGATTAGAAAAGCTATTTATCAGGGAACAGAGCAGGAAGAAGGGGATAGAGACACGCACCTTATGCCGGAAGTGATTGAGCAACATGAAGTGGTATCCATAAACCCTAATGAAGCAGCCGTCAAGAGTGATGTACTCCATGATAACCCTTAGCACTTTTCTCCATAAAGCTTTTATAGTGTCCACTTCATAGTAACTGTTCATCGTCTTGACAAGTTTTTGCCTCTCAGTTTCAGACTTAGGGAACCTCAACACAGCTTCATCAGAGAATTTCTTGTCTCTAAAAAATTTATGCTCTTCCATTAGAATGCCAGTCACTTCTGCAATCAAAGCTTCATCAATCTAAACTTTCCTCCCAAATAGGAGAACCTCCCCATTGTTCCAATTTTTCTCGAAGAAATCCATAATCTCCTCTTTAGGGCCATGGAGTTTCTCAATGAACGGAAGTAATCCACCCCTTCTAATTTTACTCCACACTTTGGCGTTCTTGGTGTGAGATTCGAAGCTGGTAGGTTCAACCCTCTTCCGTTCACCACCCATTTTAGCGATCTTAGTTCAGATACTGTTGCAGATAGAAGACATGTTCTAGATAGTTCCTTTCCTTTGCAGGACCCACAAAGCGTGCCAAAGAAGGTAATTTATTTTTCAGATCCTCTCGATCCCATTATATCTTCTATTATTGTTATTCATGGCTCGTACCTTCCTCATTAATACAATAAGCCACCGCTTTCCCATTCACAACATCGAGCTCCAATAAAGCTTGAGCTTCGAAGTGGAGGTTATACTTTTTGTTCCATGTGAGGATATAGTTGCTCTTAACTCCCTCGTTGGCAAAAAAATCTACAACCGCATTCACCTCACGGTAGGCATGAGTTATTTTATTCTGTCAAACTTATTAAGTAAAGCCTTAGCCTCTTCAATCCAATTTTTGATCGACCATGTGGGCTAGGACCTACCATAAAGATTATCAATTATATTTTGAGTCCCCTTCAAGCCATAAATTTTTGCATTTAATACCCACAGCAAGGTTGATTATGTAATAAGCCCCTGCCGCTTGTGCCACGTGATTAGTTTGGATTCCCAAGGGAGTGGTAACAGCTCCCATAAAGTTACCTACCAAGTCCCTTAGGACCCCACCACACTCGGCCTTCCTCGGGTTTCCTTTGGTCGCGCCATCAAAGTTGGCTTTGGCCCATCCTTCCATAGGAAAACTCCAGCACACTCCATCCCTAGATTTTTTGGTCGTATTAGGCACATTGGAAATATCCCATTTGATTCTCCATTCCCTAGCAATCAGGCTGTCAAAAGGAGAGCAAACAATAGTCTCAACCTTGTCCTCCTTGAAGGGGACAATAGAGAAGTTTTCTTTAATCCTCCTTAGAATTCTTTCAAATACTATTTCCTCTGACGATTCCTTATCCCTGAAGATCTAATTATTTATCTCTTTCCAAATTCCCCAAGACACATGGGGGAACGAGAAAGCCCACAGTTTTTTAATAAAGGGATTGTAAGAAGGGGCTTGCCATTGAACAAAAAAATCCACGACCGACTCTGGGGGGACCCAAGAAAAATTCCAGCTTTTCAGAAGCTTGTCCCAAACCAAAGATGATAAAGGATAGTGGATAAAGAGGTGGTTAACTGATTCAGCATTACATTTACAAAGGTAGCATCTATTGGGGAGCAAAAAACCTCTTTTACTAAGATTATCCACTGTTAGAATTTTATTTTGCAGCAGAGACCAAAAAAAAAAAGTTAACCTTAGGTAAGAGATTCTTAGTCCAAGCTTGCGACCACAGAGGGGGAGGGTTGTTAGCATGTGAAATCTGGGAAAAAGCAGAAGAAACAGAGAAGCACCCCGAAGGTTCAAACTTCCAGATTAGGTTATCCTCCTGATTTAAGCAAAGTCTGATAGCATTCAAGGAGGAGTAAATAGAGACCAAAGCAGGGCTAACCAATGGGAGATTGATCCACTTACCATCCCTCCAGTAATATTTTACAAAATGGCCAAAAGTATCTTTACAAAACTCAGCCCATCTGCTGAGATTCCCGTCCTGAGACAGAGGTTCATTACACAGCCAACAATCATCCCAAAATCTAATCTGGTTACCATTGCGAACCTGCCATTTCAAACCCAATTTCACCACCTTAATCCCATCAATCATATAGTTCCAGCAACTAGATCCTTTTGGGAGGTTGGAATTCTCAACCAAATCTTTAAGGGAATTGTTATTCTGCAAGTACTTGCTTTTAATTATTTCACTCCATTCCCTAGAGGAGAAGAAAATTCTCCATATCTTTTTAGCTAGGAGCGACTTGTTCAGCAGTCTGATTTTTCTTAGCCCAAGGCCTCCATCCTTTTTAGATCTGCAAACCAGGTCCCATCCAACAAGAGGCATTTTTTTATCTTTCTTCAACTCCTGACCAAAGGAATCTCTTTTGGATCTTCTCAATGGTTTCAGCATATTTAGATGGGATTTTAAAAAGGCTAAGAGCATAGATAGGAAGGTTCTGCAGTGAAGCTTTAAGAAGCTGGAGTTTTCTGGCTTGACTTAGGAAAGCTCCTTTCCAACCGGCGAGTTTTTTTTCCAAACCTATCAACCAAAGAGATCCAAAAGGTGTCCAGAGGTTTTAAACAAAGAGGCAATCCCAGATAAGTAGCAGGAAGGGAATCAATCTTGCAGCCAAGAATTCCAGCTATTTTTTTCTGTCTATGCAAAGGTGTGTTAAAGAAATACTGTGAGCTTTTTTGTTTATTTATCACTTGACCAGAAGCTCTGCCATAGGTATCCAAAAGTTTCTTCATCTCTTTCGCTTCTGACACAGCGGACCTTCCCATTAGCAAAGTATCATCCATGAACTGTTGATGAGAGCATATCAGGTTGTTCGAAGATGGTTTTAGCCCCATAATAGATCTTTGAGCAACCAACTTACTCATATTCTTACCAAAACTCTCAGCCATAATCATGAAGAGGATAGGAGAAATGGGATTTCCCTGTCTTAAACCTCTAGAGCTACGGAAGAAAGTGGAGGGGGATCCATTAATAAGAACCGCCACAGAAGCAGAAGTGATGAGTTGTTCAATAAGCTGCAAAACTCTTTCATTGAAACCAAAAGACTTTAAAATTTTGAACATAAAATTCCAGTCCACCCTGGCATAGGCCTTCGAAATATCAAGCTTAAGAAGGAATCCTTTTGATTTAGAGACTGAGAGGGAGTGAACATTCTCATGAGCATGGACAATAGAGTCAAGAATTTGTCTTCCAGGAACAAAACCATTCTGTTGAGGAGCAATAATGGAGGGCAGGATGAGGAGCAACCTAGAGGTTAGCACCTTCGAAATAATTTTATAGAAGGAATTACAAAGGCTGATAGCTCTGAAGCTTTCAAAATCCTGCGCTCCAGGTCTTTTGGGGTTAAGAACTAAGAAAGTGGCATTTAGCTCTTTTAAAAGATTTCTAGAGCAGAAGAACTCTTTCACCGCCTTCTCAACATCCTCCCCAACAATGTCCTAGAACCAATGCAAAAAAAGTAAAGGGAAGCCATCAGGACCAGGTGCTTTGCTTCCTTCAAAAGAGAAAACAACTTTTTTAATTTCCTCACTGGTGGGTATATCTGTCAGCATATCATTGCCTCTAGAATTAACAATCCTGGGGATGGCCTCCAATAATTGATTTTGATCCTCCAAGTTAATATCCTCTTTCTCAGATAAAAGGTTCTTGAAGAATAGGACAACTTCTCTTCTAATGTCCTCTTCCTCCTCAAAAGTTCTGCCATCAACCACAATCGCTGAGATTTTGTTAGCAGCCCTGTGTTTGGAAGCAAAAAAATGAAAATATATGGTGTTTTTATCTCCAGCCTTTAACCAAAGAGCTCTGGATCTTTGTCTCCAGAATTCCTCTTCTCTTGTAATTATCTCATGAAGCTTTGTGAGAATCTCATTTTCCTTTTCCTTAGTTTCATTCAGGTAGCCTTCCTTCTGAATTTTGTTTTGGATTTCATATAGCCTAAACTAAAGATCAGATTTGATTTGAAAGATATTACCAAAAGACTCTTTTTTCCACTTTCTGAGGTTCATTTTAACTTCTCTTAATTTTTTGGCAATTCTAAATAAAGCAGTACCCTTTATTTTTATATTCCACCATTTCCTTATTTCCAAATGAATTGAAAATGTTATGAAACGTAAGTTTGGTTGAATTTAACCCTAGCTCACATACAAGACAAATATTCTAAAAATTGCATAGCACATTATATCCAAAATGAGCACTTATGACACAAGAGTATCAAAAATGAATTCAAGTATTGCAATTCACAAGCAAACCCATTAATGTAGTAGTTACAAATACCCACATGGGATGGTCTTCTGACATTGAAATATGTTCATGGTTGTTGCAAGAAAATGCTACCCAATGTACCAAAAATGTTGTATCAAATGGGTTACTTCCTGTAAGAGGGTTTTTGCCAGCAATGGAAGCTCCTGAATTAGTTATGTAATGCATAAACTATTATAACCCAACCAAAAGCATTGTTGAGAAAGAGGGAATAATTTATGTAGACTTGTCATAGAAAGGAATCATGTGTACATTTGGTCTCCCCTCCTACACATAGATGTTCAATGTCAACCTGAAAGCCAAGGCCAAGACATATCAGAGTGCTGAGGAGTGCAATAGAGAAATTATGAGCACCCAATGGTGCCAATCACCAATTACACCATAGACCAAGGTATTTCAGAGGTCAATTTTTAAACAAGAAATGTAAGACATTATAACTTTGTTGAGCAGAGTAGCTAGTTTGCAAGATGCAAGAAAATTTGAATTCTGGATGTTCGTGATAATATCTCACATGATTGAGGGTCATGTGGAGTTTCATTGGGGAAAATTGATAAGCAACAGATTGCATGAATAGATTACTACATTCCCCAAAACCAAGTGTTTCTACATGTCATATGTTATTTACTCTTGTGCTATGAGAGCCAATAAACAAGGGTTTTAAAAAAGATTGATACTTTGAGCATGTAAGTCAACAATAGTCTAATATATGCACATTACCCCAAATCATTGTTCACGGGTAGAAAAATGATTACAAAAAAGTTAATGATTTGTTACCCATGAAACTGGTGAGAACAATGTAAGGTGACAAATCCAAGAGACTATCCTTGGAAGCACAAAGTGCCATTCGGCCTATGGGAGGCTGGTACATACAGTTCCCAACTTACTCCTACATTAGAGCAACGAGATTTAATGAACACCCATTTCTGTTGCCCAGGTATCCTACAGATAAAATTATTTTATTGGAATTAGTGAGATAGTTAAAACCATCTTAGGCTCATTAGAGCTATGCTCGCAAAAAGGCCTCTTTTAAATTTCCCATCACAATAGGAAATTATAAGTGTAGCGAAATTAGAGTAACTAATTTGTGTGAAGAAGAGTTGAGGACCTATCATTTTGAATAAATTCCACTCTAGAGAGTGTCCTATGATATTGAAGGAAATATTGAGAGAGATATAGTTGGTTATCATGCTCATGTGCCTCATTTATAAGATTATTGGCTTAACCGTGAAGACGAGCATGTGGTGAGAAGAAGAAAGTATGAAAGAGTGAATTTAAGGTTTTCTCAGATGCTCAATCTTTATGACATCCTAGACCAATTGGAAGAAGATGATGGTCAAGTGCTAAACCAGTTTTACAATGATGACAGGGTATATGATGAACCCATTCCAAAACTAGGCGTTGATGATGAAGACATGACATCAGTTGATGAATTTAATAGGCTAGTCCTAAGGTATACTCAACACTGGATTAATGATTTTTACAAAATTTTAAGAGAAAGAGGAATTGAGCCCATCTTCTTAGAAGATAAAAGATGAAAACAAAGAGATGAAACTAATTTTGAAAGTGGAGAGCCTACCAAGAAGAAAAGAAAGACTAGCAAGGCTACTCCAGGTGTTAGAATGGAAGAAAGAACCCTTGATGCAATAAGACAGGAAGTTCCCATAACACAATTTGATAAATAAAAAGATGCAGAAATAGGTAAAGATAAATCAAAATTGAGACCTAAAGGTGCATCTTCTTCTACAGGTAGACCCAGAACAAAAGTAAATATTGATGAAGGAATAGGAGCAACAGGGAATGTTGGTATGCAAACCAAGTCTGCATCTCAAAGAGTTGCATCATTATTTACTTCTCCCCCTTATGTTAATATGGCTAGTATGAAGCAAGCATTAGGTGGGACTCGTATAGCTTTAGAGGAAATTTTTGAAGAAGATGAAGCCAAAATTAAGGAACAAGTAGATAAATGGGGTGCTATGTGGGAGAAAGTACAAGAGAAGAAGTCTAAAGACAAGCCCATGGTACACCCAGTAGTAGAAGAAATTCAAGATACAAGCTCTAACCCTATAAATATTGAAAAATAATTTATTCAAGGAACACTCACCTCAGAGGTAGGTAACCCTAGCATACATGAAATGGAAACAAGGGAAGATGCAGAGCAAAATCCTATTGATGAAAGAGTTGCTGAAGATACTCTTAATTCCCAACCTTCTTTTGTGAATGTGTAAAATGTTGATGAATACTCGCAAGTCTTTGAAGAATTAGATAAAGGCCATGTTGAAAATGAAATTGAAACTAAAATTCCAGAAGAAGAAGCTACGTAGTTTGTAAGAGATGGAACTGAAAATGAAAAGAATCTTGGTGTAGCAGTAAATGAAGAAGATAATATTTAGAGAAATGAATCAGAAAATCTAGATAGATAGGAAAGTGTAAGTCTCCAAATAGAGGAGGAAGTGTCAGATCCCATTAATCCTGAATCTATACCAGATATTTTTAAAGAAGTCACCTTTTCATAAAATATGGCAAGTCAAAGAGAGGAAGTTCCTAAAACAAGCAATAAACAAGGACAAAAAAATATTACAGAGGTATAGCAAGATGATAATACACCTGATTGGTTAATTAGGGAATTAGCTTCTCCAATGCAACTGGAAATATTACCTTTGAATCTCAATAATTTTTTGCAAGAAGTGCTCCTAAACCTAGGCGCAGAGAGAAGACAAAGCATGTCATACAGATGAATGCAAATGGCAACATAACTATTTAGATAGCCACTCCAACAATTGATAAAGATAGACATGAGATAATGCCTAAGGAGTATAAGATCACAAGTATTAATCTTGGACACTCATCTTGGTAGCAAGAATTAGATGAAATAAAAGTAAATTTAAATGCTATTGTTGCCAGAGGACAAAAATATAAACAAAAGAAAAGATAATTGAAGGAATGGGTTGCTACCTTGGAATACTTTATCAAGTCATTGACTTTATCTGGTCGAGAACAAGTAGAACTTCCCCAACATCCGGTGTTGATGTCACAAGAGCAAGTGGATGTCATTGTTGCAGTTCATCATAAGATGAATATATTTGAAGAATGCATTGAATATTGGGTAAAGCAAGGAGATGAATTTATTACAGATGTAATAAGAAAGTACAAGGAAGCATATCATGGTTCATAGAAATTGAAAATATTTGAAGATGAATGTAAATTTTTCCAAGAATAGGTCATAGATGAAAGGCGAAATATTGAAATTCTCATACAATCAAACATCCAAGAGTTAATATAGAATAATGTAATATTAGGACATGAAGCCTCATTGCTAGGAAAATGGAAGAAACGACTAAAATGGGAAGGTGACATGATAGTGCAATGCATTGAAGGATTTGAAAGAGTCACTATTGAGTGCAAAAGACTGATTAGTTAAAAACAAGAATTTATTGAAATATTGACATGTCAATGCTTTGATCCTCAAACATTAGGATAGGAGGGAAAGGAAGCAAAAGCTTTCAAGGGATGGATAGAAAGGATAAATAAATATCCTATTCAATTGTTGACATGAGAGGTTATTGAAGAAATAATACAGTGCAGAAATGTTATAGTCAAATATGAAGCAGACAAAGCACAAAAGAATGACATCATACTTCAAGCAATTGAAGAATATACCAAGCCCAAACTCACTTGGAGAGCAATACAAAGAATTTAAAAAGAATGTATACGTCAAGTATTAAATTCTTTCTAAGATTATCAATTAAAGAAAGAAGGAAGAATCCTGGAGCCTGAGTCATAAGCGAATATGGAAAGGACCATATACCGGATACCAGAAATATAATAAAGTTCATTTGTTGTTTTAATTTTAAATTTGCAAGTTGATCCCGGTCTCGGTAGGTGTTTTTCATTTTGATGTTTTGAGTGGAAGCTGGCAACCTTGATGGAGATAAAGTGTTCATGTTGAAGTATGAAGAAAATTGTTGTTGCAACAAAAGTCAATGCTTTGACTTATTCTAGAATTTTCTTGATGACAGTTGGCACATGCCACGTGACACATTTTTATTTGATGTTTCTAATTTTTTGGATAAACTTTTAAGTTGGATTTTTGAGTGCCTTGTTTCTATAAAAGGCCATCTCCTTCCACATTTTTATTTTAAGTTCATAATTTATGGATGTTGGACGAGCAAAAACTTCTTTTATTTTTTGTTCTTTTTTCCTGTTTTCTAAACCATTCTGGCGTAAAACTTTGTATGCACATAGACATTAATTGATATCAAAGCTTTATGGATAGCTACCTATCTAAGTATCTTTTGTATTTGGTTTTGTAAGTTTGGTTGAACAAGATTGTATGTTGCATCATTTAAGGGTGCATATAGAACCTACTCAGTGTCTATAAATGAAAGCCTCTCTCTTTAAAAGCTTGCACCATTTTATACATAGTTGTGAAGCAATCTAATGAAATATAAAGCAGTTTTCTTTGTTTCGATTAATTCTTTGGGGCATCCATGGAGAATAACTAAGAGAAATTTTTTATTTTTTAGTATACCTTTTATGTTCTGTTTTAGAATAGATGTTTAATATCTTTGAAAATGTTCCAAAAAATATAAGTGAATAGAAATAGTTTTGTTGAAAATCTTTTATTTTCCATGAATTTGTTAAGTGCTTAATGCTAAATCTACTTAAGTGATAGAAGAATTTGTGATTATTCATGAAATATTATGTCGAATCTTTCAATTTCATGATGTTATTTGATGATGAAATGAAGTTTTATGTGAATTTGTTTTAATTCTTTGTAAAGCAAGAAATAATCATAGTCCCTTTGAGATTAACAACAATTATCACATCATCACCCAAGAGTGACCCTAGTGCAACCATGACCTAGTTATTGAAGACTTGGTATTGAATGGAAGTCAATATTTTCTCTGTGAATGTAGAATTTTCCCTTAGGTTTTCTTTGTTCCATATCTTTCAAGAAGGATAGGCTCTTCGCGGTCTTGTTTGCGGAGATTTTATTTGACCCTTTTTACTGCAAGTAAAATCATTGTCAACACTTACTCCTTTGTGCATATCTCCTAGAACTTACTCCTAGTCCTCCTCCATTTACCCCACCATTAGATATGCATATTGGTATTCACCTAGTCAAGTCTTATGAGACCCTAGGTGGCTTTGTGAATACATCAAAAATATTATGCATGATTTCTAAGATTTTAATTGTGATGGATTGATATATTCCAAGAATTTATAAATGAAGTATATTCATATATATGTATTTGTTTGAGTGTTTAAAATTAGTTAAAAAAATTCTTTGAGGGATTTATGCAAATATGACATCTTAGAAAGATAATTTCATGTCATTTTGGTGTAGGTCATAACT
Organism: Sequoia sempervirens; assembly: GCA_007258455.2. Taxonomy (NCBI): domain Eukaryota; kingdom Viridiplantae; phylum Streptophyta; class Pinopsida; order Cupressales; family Cupressaceae; genus Sequoia; species Sequoia sempervirens. Next base: position 304,164,235 of record VDFB02000015.1, on the reverse strand, counting down.
TAACTTTTAATTTATCATTTATGGGAATAACATCTTTGAGAAGTTTATAGAAGGCCATAGATGGCCCACTTTTTGAATTAAATTTAGTTATGAATTTTTATTTTTTTTATGTGCATTTAGATTTAAATTTGGAGAGATATTTTGGTGAGGAAAATATCTAAGAGTTACCACATTTTATAAGTTAAAACTTACCTTATTTACTCAAAATTCCTTTGTGGACTCTCTAATTTTCTTTGAATAAATGGAAACATGTTAAAAATCCATTAGGTCAAGCAATATATATTAGATTCAACTTATTTAGCCAAAATGAAAGGTTAAGAAGAGGGGTTGCCTCTTTTGGGATTTGATTATTATATAAGTCGAGGATCTTGAGAAGAGGAAGTGAAAGAAACCATGAGGGTTTGGATTGAGAAGGATTTGGTAAAGCTTGTGAGAATATTGCAAAGGGTGTTCTATCAACATATCAAATCTCCTTCGATTTTAAATTTTACTTGAGATAGTTCTCTTTTGATATTTCATTCCTTTCCTAACTCTACTTTTCTTTGAGAATAATGGTGTTATTATGTTTGTGTTATTTTCATGTTTGTTAAATAATATGATTATCACAATTGAATGGATCCTTAAGATTTTTGGCTAATTTCCTCTTTGTGTGTATTTATTTAAAATAATACACAAGTCTTCTTTATGTTCTTTAAATGGTTTTTGTGACTTTATAAGGGTCTTTCCTTTGGATTTAATCTTTCTTTCATTATCCAAGATCTTTATTTAGATCAAGAGAGATATTTAATGTATGTTTGAGGAAGCCATATGTGTACCTAACAAGTTCTTCAATGTTGCCATAAATTAATCTTAAGTGTGTATGTGTATGGATCCATTGTTACAATCTCTTAATAAGGTGGGGTGATTATGGAGATCATTCACATTGTTCAAGGGGTGGGTATAGTCTCACTAGCTTGGCACATGGTAGCTTGGAAGCCATAAAAACTTGGAAGTCTTATCAGATAACATCAATATTAATTATGTTCCTACAATTGTGTTTGCTCCTTTAACTTTCAAATCCCAAATAGTTTCATCTCCTTCCCCATGGCTTAAAGAAATTGTAACAAATAAAAGAAAAAAATATCAAGTATATGAACCAAGTTTTAAAGTAGTATCTAAATTGCTAAGAGCTACTCCTCAACTGAATAAATCTCATACAAATTCTTGGTTGATGTTTAAATCCTTTGGTAAATAGTTTGTAGAAATTAATGAACCCACAATGGATTAAATTGAAGATATTACATAAAAATATTGCCAATGTAGAACTAGGTCCATCTATGCATGAAGGAGATATTCACAATACCCAAATATTGGTTTCAAGTTTGAAAAGGGTCTTATGGAATTTGCCATGATTCTAACATATGTACAACAAATGGGTTTATTGAAAAGGCTTTAGAAACTTTCAATAAAATGCAATCGGCATCTATAAAGCCAAATTCCACAACATTTTAAAATGGGTTTGTTGAAAAGGCTTTAGAAACTTTCAAGCAAATGCAATTGGAAGCTGTAAAGCCAAATCCCAAAACATTTTAAAATGGATTTGTTGAAAAGGCTTTAGAAACTTTCAAGCAAATCCAATTGGTAGTTGTAAAACCAAATTCCACAACATTTTTAAATGGGTTTTTTGAAAAGGATTTAGAAACTTTCAAGCAAATGCTATTGGCAACTATAAAGCCAAATTCCACAACATTTTATGGGTTTGTTGAAAAGGATTTAGAAACTTTCAAGCAAATGGAATTGGCAGTTGTAAAGCCAAATTCAAAAACCTTCACCCTACCTACGCTAAAATTGGAGCTTTGGAATAGGGTATATCAAATTCAAATGGGAGCTTTGGAACAGGGTATATCAAAATGGGAGTTATGGTCTCATGGAATGTTACCATACACACAAACAAATGGAATGATATATGAATAAACATACACACAAAATGGATTTGTTTTATCATTTAGGGTTTAGAAACTTTCAAACAAATGCAATTCAATCAGCCATGGCAAAACAAAACCAACCTCAAGCACTGTGGAGGTCAAAGGAGGTCAAAGGTGGTATGTTGGATATTCACCCACAAATTCGTCGTTCATCATGCTTCACATGCTCCAGGTTCACGTTCGCCACAGACAAAATTCACTGTCAATTTGACAGTGACAATCTTTAAAAATGCCCTATTTTAGGGGGTTCGAGCAAACACCCATTCGGTCGAACCTAATAAAATATTATTAAAACATTGACTTTAAAGAGGTTTAGGTGAATTGGTAGTTTGCTCGAACTAGAGGGTTTGACTAAATGCTTTAATGGGTTTGCTCAAACTTGCAAATTCGAGTGAACCCCCTGAATTATTGAAACCACACAAATGTCACTTTTCCTTCCTCCAAAGTGTAAACCACTTATGTGGCTTCATCCAAGAGAGAAGTAGGGAGAGGTAGAGATAGAGAGTTAGATAATGGATAGGGAGGGATATATAATAATAATATAATTTATATATACATTATATATAATAATAAATATAATTATATTAAATATACTTTAATTTTTATTGTATATAATATATATTATATATTAATTATATTTTGTAGTAATTATTAATTATAAGCATTTTATATATATTTAATAGTTTTATTAAAAAATATAATATATAATAATAATAATAAGTATACTAATTTTCTTATAATTTATTTTGCATTATATAAAGTATATATTATATATTAATTATGTTATTATATACTTAACAACGTAGTGTAGAGGATATTGTAATTTTAAAATCTAAATGTGCTCATTATTAAAATCTTGATCGTAATTTTCATTTTAATTAAGAAATATAAAATATAATAATAGTAAGTATAATTATTAAAATAAAAATGTATTATGCTAATATATACTTAACTAAAAATATAATTATTAATTATGCTAGTAAATACTTAACTACGTAGGTACAGTCTTGAGATGATCAAACTGATCGTAGGGTAAAGGATGTCATAATGTTAAAACCTAAATGTGCTTATTATTAGATCTTGATCGTAATTTTCATTTTAATAAACATACTCTAAAACCCTCATCAAAACCTTATTTTTTTCTACAACTCACCAAATTGCAGAAGTGAAAGAGCAATACCAACGAGGAAGAGTTTAGAGTCTAGCAAAAACCAATAGCGGTGGGGATAGCAGCCAAAACCAGTGAAAAATAGTTGAAAAAATGGTGAAAATGATGAATGGCTGAGATAGTGGTGAGGAAAGCAAAAGAGGGAAAAAATTGATGAATGACTGAGATAGCGGTAGTGAAAGTAGCAAAAAAATGGTGAAAATGATGAACAGATGAGATTCATTTGATGGTCGTCTAAGGGAGACTGCACTGTTGATTGTAGATTTTAGCTTGGTCTATTTCAAAATAGATATGCCTTTGGCATAAATTAATTGCATTTCTCTGTTACTTTGGTTTCAAAACCAAATGTCACATAAATTCTGCTACAATAGGGCGAAAATGGTGATTTTAGTTTGCAGAGAAAATTTTGAACAGAAATTGATGATAATATAAGTACATTTCTTTGATGCAAACACGTAGCATGATTTTTCTACACAAACAATAATTTCAATGGACTAGAATGTCCACAACAAAAATAACATAATTGAATGTATCAAATGACACAGAATTCAAATTGAGGAGTATAAGATACTAACAGGGGTAGTGGTGATTTCTATTCATTTTTACATCTCTGCTCGCACCACCATTCCCTAATGTGCACTGCCATCCCCTACCCTTACCATTTTAGATGAACGTACATTGATTACTAGATGGTGATCTATGCAAACATAGGATTTTTGGAGAGTAAATGGTTACAACTACATGTTGGAAACCTCCTATATTCATGTTCATGCGTAACCACATCACTCTATCCAACTTTCCACAGTCAATATTTTCATTCCCTTTATACAGGATGCATGTGATTGTAGTGGTACACCTCTCGACGTAATAACGAAATCTTGAAGGAATTAAAGAGCTATTCCTAATTTTAATAATAATAAAAAATTTAACATTTTAAGTACTTAATTTGCATGTTCTTTATCCTTCCTTTAAAGTGGCCTAACTTTTTATTAAAGATTTTTTTAAATAAAGGTAATATTTTGTTCTTATAAGGGAACTTTTTGTTTTAATAAGATTAATGTTTATGTGAAATAAGATTAGAATTTTAATTATTATTTAAAAATATTTTTGTAATAAAAAATATATTAACATTTATGATTTTAATTTAAATCTGTAAATTTATTTTTTATTGAATTATATTTTTGAAGGTGTGATATGATATTTCTTTGAAGTTAATTTGTGTCATTCAAAAGTTAAAGTATGACATGTGTCATTTACTTATTTAACATTGCACAAGAAAGTCTAAGGTTTACACTCAATGTCTTTCACATGATCACTTGTGAATTCAACTCTTGAGATGATAACATACTCATTAATTTGAAGTTGGAATATTGATCACAACAAATTGTCATTAATGATGTCGGTGAACATGAAAGTGCATATCATCTATCACTCATAATATAAACTTGTTGCTGCTCTCTTTGCAAAAGAACCTTGAAGATCATAAATGCAAGTACAATAAAATCTATGTTCATCCAATCCATATAACATAATAATCCCAAAAAAGAAGTGACAAAAATCATCATAGCTATAGTGTGAAAACAACATAAAACAAAGAGATGTTTCAATACATAGTCATAATAACTTAATAAGAATACATCAACACCAGGTACAACATATTTTTTAAAAATTTGAAATTTGAGGTAGATGATCTAAAAATAGAAAATACTTTTGTTTCTTATTGTAATTATTCTAGTTATAATTCTATTTAGATACAATCCAAAGAAATAAAAAAGATTCATATAACCACATATTCTTGCACTATCTATAACTAATCAATGAATTTTCATATATCATTTTAAAAGGATTCTTCAAAGACTTTGAGAAATTTTACAACTACTATCATAGTAACTAAAAATGAAATAGAATTTGATTATGGAGACCTCCTTGGGTGGTGGCTATGGCGGTGGTGCAATTTAAAATTTTGAAAAGGCAAGATTTCTTGATGAAGTTGTAGGCATTAATGGTAGACAGCTTGTTGATGAGAAGGTGATGTCAGTTGGGTCCTTTGTTGCGGGTAGGTAGTGTGGGTCCCTTTAGTGAAAAATGAATATTCTAGTGGTAAAGGGGCTCTGAAGGTTGCATGTCCTACACATTCTCCGGTATCCTTCTCTGAAAAGGGGAATCTTGGGGGGCTGAAAAGTTTGGGCCAAGCCTGTCATCTAGTTGTTTTGATAGGACTTCTAATGGTTTGGGCCTTGGGAATGATAAGTGTATACATCTAAAATTGGTCTAGAGAAAATTAATTAAATACTAGTTATTTAATTAATAAAATATTTATTTCCTCTACTTATAAATAAATTGTAAAATTTATTTATATAGTTCATATTTCTTAATTCTTCATATCTAAACCACTTTCTTCATGATTTAATTAAATAAAAAAATTTAACTAATTTGTTTCATTTGATTAATTCCCTCAAACTAAATCTGAATTTTAAAATTAGAATTTAGTCGCATTTCTCCATATTTTCTAACTTCCTTCCACCTCATCTTCCACCTCACCATGTGTCACATGAAATTAATTATTTCTAATTTCTAAATGGACATTTATCCTCAATAATTTTAACAACCTCAGAGACACATGGCTTCTCCTTTCCATTTATTCCCTTCTACACTTGGCAAGCTTGTTCTATTAAAGGGAACAACTTCCCTGATTCTCTTTAACCTCTTCGCTTCTCACCACTGATCTCTCCAGACTGAATCCTAATCATCCATTGCTGTCACGTCGCTTGATGCCTTGGTGAAATCTATAAATAGAGGCTCATTTATAGCTTTTCATATAGAAAGCATAGCATAAATCTACTCTGTAGAAATACTTTTAGCATTTGAGAGCTTAGCATTGGCATTTTAGCTTAGAATTTAGCATTTAACTTCAAGTAGTCTTATAATGGCAATTTCATTTCTAGGAACTTAATTTTTTGTATTATCATTACATGTCCATAGCATATCCATTAGCTTAGAATTTTATCATTGCATCATTTAGTATCATTCTATATACATCATCATATCATTTAGCACATCATTTAGCATATCATCCATGAAATTCATCAATCATGTAGATGTAGGTATAGTTTCATGCATTTTAGTTTAATGGCTTCTTGTTTCTTAGGTGTCATCCCAGTACTTTAGTGCATTCCTAAAATCTAAAAGCACTAATACAGGATCCTTATGAATAGAGGACGATGGAATGGATTTGAGGAATCGCTTTATCATTCATTTTGTTAAATTTGATTTCCTTGATATAACACATTGCATCGATTGTGTGTTTTGAATGTTTTCATTCTCATATTTTACTCACACATAAATTGGCACCCACCATGGGGTCAAGCCCCTATTATTTTAACATTTTTTCTAGAAAGTGTGCTTACATGTTTGGATGTGAATTCTTCTAGTGCAACCACAAATTCTTTTGATGCACTCGAAACATTTTCTGGCACATACACTGACTGTTACAGTGCAACCATGAGTTCCTACAGTGAAGCCAAGCCATTCATCAACACATCAGTGGGTTTCTATAGAGCATTCATTACTTTTTGTAGTGCATCTAATACTTTCTATAGCACATTCATTATTTTTCATAGTGCATTCACTGCATTTTTAAGCACATCTTCCTTTTTAGCGCATTGAATTACTATAATGACACATTTAATTTTTATTGCAAAATTTTCCAAATTTTGAAAACTAATGAATGTTTTTATGTTGTGCAGGTTTCATAAACACTGTCAGAGACTCTGTTGAAACCCTTGAACATTGTCAAAGAACATTTATTGGTAACTACTAATAAATTTGATGTAGGGGATGGAGTTGATTTATTTCCTTTTGGTTAATTTAGGAATCTAGATTAATTAGGAGGGAAAGAACACCATATTTTTTGTGCTTGATGAAAGATAGGAATATGCTCTCCCCTTAATTGGGTGACCAAAAATCCAGACCCATTCATTTTTATTTTTATTTATCCTTAGAGGGCTTTCCTTGTGGGAAAAATTAATCACCCAAGGGAATGACCCAACCGGGAACACACTAAAGCCAAGCAACTCCATCTGGTATATAAGTGTGGGTACTTGAGGAAAGTTCAAATATCATGAGGATTGTTCTAACAAGAAGGGAAACAATGGTCTCTTGTCATATGGATGATCCCCCATGAACGGAATTCCTATACTAGAACCTTTTGTTTAGCAAGCCAAAATCCTATTCTATTTACTTGCGCAAAAGGTCTAATCTTTGAAGTTGTCCCACATTTTTGTGGCTTTTAGTAGAGATGAGAAGTATGCCATGGGAGATTCATGGGTACTGAAGCTTGGCTGACTTGAGAAGTGAGTTTCATGGAGAGGAGCCAGTGTGGTAAAGCTTCTAATCATCCGCTAAAAGTAGGTGCAGCTAGAGTAAAATCTAAGCAGGAATCCAGTAAATATTGTCTTGGCCAACCTTAAGAATTGTACATGTTTAATGTGTTTTTCCAATGTTTTTTTGAATCAATTTCAAAAAAACACCACACACTAGAAGTGAAAACCTTGATTCAAAAAACATCCTTTGAAACAACCAATTCTCTGATTGGAAAATTGAAAAAATTAAACAAACTTGCAAGAAACTATGACATTTTCCCAATTCAGCACATCCATCTCTTGTTTTGGTTCCTTCACACCATTCTCTAGTGCATCCATATTTTTTTATATCACATCCACTATATAGGCCAGTGCATCCACTACATATTATAGAGCACTCATCCCATTACTGTAGTGTATCTACCCAATACTTTAGCTCATTCGAGCTATTTTGTAGTGCATATAATCAATCCTATATTATATCTGAGACTTTCTATGGCACATTCAAGCTATTCTATAATGCATCTTCCTTTTAGTGCATACATTGACTATTACAGTGCATCCACTAGATTTATAACCAAAAAGTTAAATTTGACCCCCTATCTGACATTTTGAACCTAGATTTAGGGATCTTTTCCATAGAAGAGTTCATTCCTTATCCTTGCATTGCTTTAAACTTGAAAAAATTAGCATCTACAAGTGAAATCCTTTACCTACACTTTGATCAAACATCTAAAAGTGCCCAACCATCAAACCTAAATTTGATCATCAAGTTGAGTTTCACCATCAGGATTTGTCATCCTTCATCCTAAAATAACACAATTTACATCAAATCTCATTACCTTAGTTACATCAATATAATTCATCATTCTATTCGACCTAGGTATCTCTTTGGCACTCCTAAAAAATGATCAAAATTTAGCAAACCTTCATCACTTGCATGCCTATTTTAACAAGATCTCAAAAGAAAAAACTTAAGGATAAGGAACTTGAACCTCAAAACACCATGGGAAAACTAGAAGAAAACCTTTTCCACAAAATCTCACAAAATGAAATGGAAGAAATAACAGAGGAGGAAATAAAACAAGCAAACCATGTGAGGGAATTTTGAACCATGACTCTTGAGTTTGCACACGAAGACACCTACTTGATGAGACTTTTTCCTCGCAACTTGGGAGGCCATTGTATGGAATGGTTTTGAAACTACCACTAGGCATAAGATCCTTTGAAGAACTTATCAAAAAAATTATCACTCAATATTCATATAACATTTCACATGAGATAACCATGAAGGATCCTTGCAATACCAAACAAAAACAAGGAGAATCCTTTCTCATATTCTTACAAATATGGAGAAGGTTATTTTCTCGATACACTCATCCTATACCCAAAGAAGAAAAGATGGAAATTTTTAATGATAACCTCAATAGTGAAATGAGCTACAGGCTGCAATTGCAATGTCCCCCTAGCTTTGAGAAGATGATAAAAAATGGTGTCAAAATTGAAGAAGCTTTAGTCAAAAGAGGGGTATTTAAAATTCACAATGAAGGATCAAACAATGCCAGCTCTTCCAATCATCATAATAACAATGAGAAATAAAAATTTTGGACAAGAAACAAGAATGCCAATGATGGTGTCGCTAAAAAACATAATGCCAAACTGGGCTTTAATCTATTAGGAACCACAACCTAATCAATACACCAATCAAGGCACTAATCAAAATGTTAACCAACACAACAATCAAAACAACCACAATCAAAGTAATACCACATCTAAACCTACACCCTATCAAACATAATTAAACCACATAAAATTCACACCTTTGGGTCAATCACATGAATCTACATTGAGAGAACTTCTTGCAAATAACCTTATAACACTACTTGACACCCGAGGCTTTGAACCAAAAATAAAATCACCATGGCTGAATGATGCTTATTACTGTGAATTTCATCGGTGCCAAGGTCATCAAATAAATAGTTGCATGTAATTGAAACACAAGATATAGGACTTAATAGATGACAAAGTCATATGAATAGAAGGACCCCAAAAAAATAATGATCACGAAGCATTCAAAATTCCCTTACAAAATTATGAAAAAGGGGAGTCCTCTAAAACAAACAACAAAGGGAAGAATGTAAACCATGTCCATGATACTATCATCCTTCATATCTCAGCAGTGGAAGATCAAATGAATAACATTGAAACCAATGACAACCAAGACATTATTGCAAAAAATAATCCAATTAATGACATTCCAATTGAACATGAATAAGACATCATTACAATTAAAAATCAGATTAATGATATCAAACAAGACATGGCCGCAACTGATACTCAAATTAATGTCATTAAAATAAATGGAAAACAAGACAACACACCAATAAATGTGACCAAAATAGCAAAGCCCAAATATGTAATAAAAGGAAGTTTGTCTAAAACACCTGCTACCTCATCCAATCAATATAACATAGTAGACCAATTATAAAAGATCCCTACGCAAATATATATATTGGAACTACTCAAGATTTCACCCGCCCACAAAGAGATTTTGGAAAAATCCCTAGTGGACACAATAGTACCAACGGATCTGGAAGTTTGCAAATTTGAGGCCATGGTGGGACATTTGACTACACCTCATTTCTTATCTTTTTTAGAAAATGATTATGCATCTATTTCTCATCCCCACAATGCCTCACTCAATATTGAAGTCCTAATTCATAAACATCGTATCAAATTTTTCCTAATAGATGGAGGAGCTGGCCAAAATATATGTACTTTAAAGCTTTTATGTGCCCTAGGATTTTCTAAAAATGCAAAAGATTCAAAGAAAAAGATTACAATAAAAGCATATGATGATGAGGAAAGATTGATTGTCTTACCCATTCAAGTATGATCGATTCAAAAAGATGTAATCTGCCAAGTCTTGGACAAGGATTTGACCTACAACATACTCTTGGGTCACCCATGGATCCATGAAATGAAAGCAGTTCCATAAACATACCACCAATGTTTGAAATTCCCTTGTGGTGGCCAAGAAATCACCATCTTGACTAATTCTAATAGTCCTCAATATTGCAACACCCTTAAATCGGTCCAAGATGTATTTGTACCTCATAATAGAGAAGCTTCCACTTCCACTTCCCCAAATCATGAAAGTAAATCTAGTTCCATGTCTAAACAGTCTGAGAAAAAGGAAGAAGTTTCTCCTTCTACGTCCTCAAATCATGAAACCCAATTAAATGCCTTGTCCAAAAAATTTGAGAAAAAAGTCCAAGTCAAAGATAAAGGTGTGGGTGAATATTTCATTGAACAATCTCTATGCCTTTCATAGTTGTCTTCCCCAAAGTCATATGGGAAACCCTCAACATCAACGCAATAGTCATCACAACCAGTTACACTGTTTGATGGTCGATTTATAAAAGCAGGCACCATAATTTACGAAGTTGAAGACAAGGGTATTCTAAACTAGCTTTATAAGGACGAAGAAGAGTCCCAAGCAGCAACTACAAATGTACAAACAACACAATATGGAAAAGGCTTCACAATCTTAGAGAAGATGGGATATGAGGGAAAAGACCTTGTACAAAAAAGAAAATAAGGAATTGTGGAACCAATTCAACACCTCTTAATCAATCCAAAAGACAAGACTAGGCCAGGCTATAAAGAGGAGACAAAATAAGAGATAACTCAAAGGGTGGTTGAAAGAATCTTACAACTACAAGCTAGTGATGATCATGAAACTAATTCAAATGAATATGAGTGGGATTCACTAGATCTGAAGAATCTTGTCACGACAAGGATATTGATGTGGTACACAAGTATGCACACCTACTTAAGGAGGGACAAGGTTCAAGTTCTAGATTGCTTGAAATAGGATCACAACATATTAATGACTCCAATGAAGATGATTAGACTAGGATTGAAACAAATAATTCAAAGTAAATTTACCTTATAGATCTTAACTTTTCTATTCAAAAAATCAAAGATATAACCATTAGGACTCTTCCTATCTCTGACCTTAACCAATCAAATGATTTCTTACCCCTGGTACATCTTGAACTCACAGATTGGGACCAAACTAGGCCGTTCAATATCCCCATCTTTTTGAATGGTGATGTCATCATCGACTTCCTCTATTCTGACAATCCCAAAGCAAATTCCACCATTTAACATCATAACGAAGCTTCCAAATAGGGGAGTGTCAAATCTTTCAGCTGTAAAAAGAATAATACAAGAAATAGATTTGATGGTGAAAACCATTCAATGATAGTATCAGATGATCTAGAAAAATAAAAAATAAAGAGTGCATCCAATAGCGAAAACCTCTCTGAGGCATCAAAGGTTGGAAGATTTGACACTCTCCCAGAATACTTTCTGAAAATATCAAAAGTATTGATTGATCCCACACAGTCCGCCAATATTGGCAATGCAAAAACAGTGAAGACTATCCATCCAGCGACATCCTTAATAGACCAGGAAAAACCAAGCTTCCTCAAACTTCACAAAGAAACAAATCAACTTTCCTTGTTCATATGCTGGCATGTCAGGGATTGATTTAGATCTTATCATGCACCACCTATCCTTACCACTAGGAGTAAAACCATTCAAGTAGAAGCTAAGGAAAATGCAATCACATATTGCCCTATTGGTAAAAGCAAAGTTGGAGAAGTTATTAGATGCAGGATTCATCAGACCCATTGACTATGCTAAGTGGATCTCCAACATTGTACCAATCTCAAAGCCTAACAATAGCATCCTCATTTGCACAAATTTCTAAGATCTTAATAAGGCTTTCCATAAAGATGATTTTCCTCTACCTAACATAGACATCATAGTGGACTTAATAGCAAGACATGGCATGTTATCACTTATGGATGGATTTTCTAGTTATAATCAAATCAAGATAGCTCCAAAGGACCAAGACAAGACAGCCTTCACATGTCTATGGGGAACATTTTGTTGGAACATCAAGCCATTCAGATTGAAGAATACAGGAGCTACTTATCAATGCGCCCTAGCGATAATTTTTCATGATATGATGCATACCTTCATGGAAGACTATGTGGATGATCTATTGGCCAAATCATACACCAGAGAAGGAAACTTAGAGATCCTAGACAAAATCAAGTTACCAAACTAGAGAAGTTCAATGTACGATTGAATCCAAAAAAATGTGTGTTTGGGGTGACTTTAGCCAAACTCTTGGGATATATAGTTTTAGAAAAAGGCATTGAGATAGACCTAGAAAAATTTAAAGCTATCATGGAGATACTGCCACCCAAAAACATTAGCCAGCTACAATCTCTGCAAGGGAGATTCCAATCAATCTGAAGATTTATTTCACAACTAACAAACAAGACCTATCCTTTCACTCACTTACTGCACAAAAATGTTTATTTCCAATTGGACGATAAATGTGAAGATTCCTTCAACTAATTAAAACAATATCTAATGAGTCCACCTGTCTTAATACCACCAACAGAAGGAAAGACACTCTTATTATACATTGCAATAACTGATATATCATTGGAAGCCTTGTTAGCACAAGAAGATTCAACAGGAAAAGAAAGAGCAATTTATTAAATCAGAAGGACACTAAATGGCTATGAAATAAATTATACATCCATTAAAAATACTTGTTTGGTAGTAGTGTTTTCCACCCAAAAGCTATGACACTACATGCTAACTCATACCATCAAGTTAATAGCCATAATAGATCCACTAAAATACCTCCTTGGCAAAGCTAATCTAACTGGAAGACTGGCCAAGTGGGTTATGATACTAAGTAAATTTGACATCCAATATGTGGATAGGAAAGAAATAAAAGGAAAAGAAATCACAAACCAATTGGCTGAAGCACCTCTACCAGATGATCATCCTCTACACATTGAGTTTCCAAACACTGATTTCCTCACCTTGACTACACAACAGTGGACATTATACTTTGATGGATCACACACACAACATGGATCAGGGGCTGGAATCCTATTTGTCACTCCATAAGGACATACCATTTTTAAATCATAGAAATTGATGTTCCCTTGTACCAATAACATGGGGGAGTATGAAGCATTAATCATTGGCATTAAAATAGCAATAGAATGGAAAATCCCAAAATTGCAGGTCTACGGAGATTCTTAGTTGGTCATTACTCAGGTCAATGATGATCATCAAACAATGGATGAAAAATTGATGCCCTACAAAAGAATGATTGATGATTTTAAGAAATACTTTGTGGATATCAAATTTGAGCAGATTTCAAGAGTGGATAATAAAGCTATTGATGTCATGGCCACTATTGCTTCCTTATTTAAAATTCTGGAGAAAAGAAGTCGAACGTATGAGTTCATGGTGGAACAACTATTTACCCTTGCTTATGACAATATTGAGTCCCAAGTTATATGTCATCTGGTTGATGCCAATACCTCAATCTATGGTGAAATTTATACCTATCTAAAATATAACACCCTTCCACCCGACCTATCCCAAAACCAAAAATGAAACTTCATTTTCCAAGCTACCTAACATACTCTTATCACGGATGTACTTTACTGATGAGGTCTTGATGAAACTCTCCTCCAATGTTTGGAACACGATGAATTTGAAACAGCTTTACAGGAAGTTCATGAGGGTATTTTTGGAACTCATTCAAGTAGTTTAACCTTAGCCAATAAACTCCTCCGTTTAGGGTATTACTATCTAAACATGGAGGAGTCTTTTTAGTTCATTAAGAAATTCCAAAAGTGTCAAATTCATGGAAACCTCATTCATGCACTAGCACAAGAGCTTCAACCATTCGCATCAACATGGCCCTTTTATCAGTGGGGAGTAGATCTTGTAGGTAAAATTCATCCACCTTCATCAAATGGACACAATTTTTTCATCACAACGATATAATACTTCATGAAGTGGATTAAACTTGTTCCTGTAATCACCATCACAGGAAAGAAAATTTCATCCTTCATCCTAAATTACATCATTTGTCAATATGACATCCCTCAATCCATTTTCATTGACAATGGAAGACCGTTTAAAAATCAAGACATGCAAGAATTGTGTGAGAAGTTCAATATCCAGCATCGCTTCTCTACACCGTATTACCCTCAAGGAAATGGTCAAGCAAAGGCCTCCAACAAAACTTTTTTGAAAATATTAAAGAAAATGGTCAACAATGTTGGACATGATTGGAACATCCAATTAAACCTTGCTTTGTGGGTGTACGAAACTAATATTTGCACACTAATAGGAGCCACACCATGCACTATTGTATATGGATCTTAGGCCATTGTACCCATGAGGTTGAATTACCATCACTATGTGTGTCATTGAAGAGTATTATCTCTGATGAGGACTACCAGGTATCTAGATTGCAAGAGTTTGAATTATTGGATGAACAACGCCAACATGTAGTTAACCACCTAAAAGCCTACCAACAATGAATGTCAAGAAGCTATAATCATAAGTCAAACCTAGAATATTTCAAGTTGGTGACTTGGTATTGAAGGAGAATATGTGCAATCAACAAGATAGGGAGAAGAAAGGAAAGTTTGAACCAAATTGGTTGGGTCCCTTTGTCATTGTGTTATTCTATGGATCAAAAGCATACCAGTTACACACGCTAGAAGGAGACCTATTTAAGCATCCTATGAATAGCCTCCATCTCAAGAAATTATACACATGATTCATATGATGCATCATAAAAGTCTTGAAGAAATCCAAATAAATAGAAATTTCCTGAAGAAAAAAAAATCATAAAAAATCCAAAAAAAATCATAAAAGTCCTGAAAAAATCCAAAAAATTTAGAAAATTTCCTGAAGAAAAAAAATTAAAAAAATCCAAAAAAATAAAAAGTCTGAAGAAATCCAAAAAATAGAAAAAGTCTTGAAAAATTCCAAAAAAATAAAAAAAAGTCCTAAAATAAATAAATTAAAAATTAAAAAATCATAAAATCTAAAAAAGTACAATAAAAACAAGTAGTGAAAACCTGACAATAGGCACTATTTGTGATGGGTTGGCTTCTTTTATTGGAACATGTGTCAATCATTGGCTCTCTGTTATCACTATCTACATCTACCATTTTAGCCTCATGTACATATCCGAGTGTTGCAGTCATGTCTCACCTTGGCTTGGCGATCATTGTACATATTCATAATAAATTGGTTTGTTTCCACTGGGGGAAAAATTCTAAACTCACTGGGGGTAATCTATCTTTGAGCTTAAAGCAACAAACAAACAATAGTATGACAACATGATAAAAAACCACAACGATCAACTGAGCTACAACATTGAACATCAATCATAATCACAAAAACCAACCATTTGAACCAACAACAACAAGAGCAATAAAAAAAAATCTCATTTGGTGGCCATCCTCTGAATCAAGGTTTTATCACTCTGGCACAAATGTTCAAATTATTTGCATCATGATTGTTGTTATCATTTCTCTAGAGCAACTCAAGAATGTCAAGAACTAGAGAAGCTATGACTGAGAATGATATTTTTCATTGTCTATTGTTTGTGAGTTGATCATTATTACTATGTGAATCATCATGGGACATGTTCTTCAAAGTATCACTAATGACATTTTGGATTCGCATAAGAAAACAATTAACTCTTTTTTGTTTACGCAAAAAATGCTCAGGTCATCTCGGTCCAATTATACCTAGATGCTTGTGCTAACTTGCCCTATCAAACATCATGAAAGAAGTACATAGGTCATCATGGTCTAATTATACCATTGATGTTTGTACTTAATTTCAACATTTCAAAAGTTCAATGATGATACCAACCACATAAATTGACTAACAAGATGACAACATTGCATTGTTTGGTTTGCATTGTCTAGCCTACATTCATAGTAAGTGTTGCATTTGTATTTATAGATTTTTCCAAGGTTGGTACAATTTTATGAGTGATTTTATCTCTATCCTTAACAGATTGAGTACATTTGACATTAACAAAAAGATCGTTTGCATTTAGATGCATAGGCATTAGGATGTCATTCACATTATCACATCATTTCATATGCCATCTAGTCATTAGGGCACATATTTGCATCATGAAAATCCAAAAACAAAGCATTATCATATCATTTTGTATGCATTCATTTTCCATTAGGTCATATAAGTGCATCATAAAATAAAAATAAAAATCCAAAAACAAAGCATTTATCATATCATTTCCATCCATCTAAACATTTACTCATACATTTGCATTACAAAAAATCCAAAAAGAAACATTTTCATAATCCATTTCATACATGTGTTCCTACATCTGCATTAGAAAAATACAAAAACATAGAGTACAATGCATCTCATACATCATAATAAAGCATCATCCATGGGAACACCTAGAATTATGCATTATCATTTAATCCATCCATCCATTTATGCATTAACATTATCATCCATTCACCCATTTTCATTACATCATCCATTTGCATCAGAGAAATACAAAAACATAGCATCCTTCACATTTCATTCGCATAATAAGATTCATCACATATAGCATATAGGCATCATTCATAAAAGCTTCATAGAATCATAGCACATGTTGCACCCATAACCTATCATATCATCATCATATAGAACATCACATAGCATACATAATAAGAAATCAAATGCATCCATCATGATCAACACGCATAAGCATATAGATCAACCTCGTTATCATTGCATATATATCTCAAAATAATGTCAAGTGTACAGGGATATCTAAGTATGAAGACGTACATCATCAAAAATGATAGTGAATCACCAATATGAATGTACACATGTCCAAAATACAACAAACATAATATGTTGGAGCTATGTAGTGCTCCCCCCAGATAGTGTTGGAATCTCTAGACCTGTGCCTCCCTCACTTGATGGACTTATGCCTGGATCTCACGGAAGTGGTTGTGTCACATTCCTACTAGTAGTTCTCATATGAGTACAACTAGTGGAATATGAGTAACTCTCACGATGCTCTGGTGGAACAACCTCATAATATTTAATTCAATAAAACTCTGCCTCCTTGGGAAAGTGTCATACCTCCCAAAAAATGATCCACTATCCCAATACCCTTTGCCTGATCCACCCAAAATCTCAAACTATTCCCTTCTATTGTCAAGGCAGTGATCTATCCCTGTGTGTGCAAGAGTTGAGCCTGTACCTACATTTTTGCTTATGTCTATGACTGCAACTACCCTTGAATCTATGTCAACCGGCCCTAAAGTGTCTGTACCTGAGCCTGTAGGTTTCCAATCTGTGTGTGTTGTTGTTGGGAGGGCAATTGAATATGTACATGTTGTTTTGTCATAGCTACTAAGGATTGACTCTTTTGAGGCACTTTGACATCTAGTACTGGATGCGCACCTTCTCCTCCATCTCCTCCACCACCATCCCCATCTCTGTCTCCACCATCATCACCACCACCTCCCCCATCTCCTCCATCCCTATCACCACCATCTTTATCCCCCTCATCTCCACCACCTCTGTCCCTCCTCCATCTGGGTGCTCTCTCCTCATCACTCCAGCACCAACACTAGCTCATCAAGCCTCGAGATTCTGTGAAATGGATGTCCATAAAAGTACTACAAGTACTCCTCTATCATATATCCCTCCACAATCTCTAGATGATAATAAAAAATTGCTAGTTATAATCTATGGTACTCATCACAAGCAACATCATAGGATAAGGTAGGTCCCCACTTTGTGGCATCCTATTGTCTTTGTGCATATGTAGCCAATCCCTGTGGAATCCCCTGCACTCTGCCGTACTATCTAAGTACCCTCATCATTAGGAATCTCTCAATAATGAAACATGTATGTCCAATGAGATATCTAGCTATGCAAACATAAGGCATCTCTAGGTGATCCTCAGCCCACTGCTCGCAATCTACATGTAGTTTCCATGTCATAGAATCTAGGTCATCCAGTACACGTCTCCAATACTCTAGTTTCCTAGCTTATGCTAGAAAACTAGGCCTATAAAACCATAGAAATAAGGTCTCCCAATCAAATGATACCTATATGTCATTGGGTGTGTCACCGCTATATGCTCACAGGCCCATGTCTATAACAATTTCACCCCTACAAATAGACTAGTGCCTCCAAGATACACTACCTGATGTAAATCATGATACAACTGTGCAAGCATGCATGAACCCTAGGCATACCAAGTCCCATACAAAATCATCTACTCTAGTGTCTGAACCCAACCAACAGACAATCCCTTTAACCTCTTGTTGGGACATAGGAAGCCACTGACAAAAATTGCAAGTACGGAAGGTAAAGGGGCATCACTCTCAAACATCTCCTGCCAAGGCATCTCATAGCCACTAATCCGATCATCATGAAATATCCAGCATAAAGCATGTATACCACCCTACTTGGCCTTATCATATACAACAATGCCACCCATCACGGGAATATGTAGGATCCTATAAACATCCTCTGGCATCACAGTCATCTCTCCAATGGCTAGATGAAAGGTGTTGTGGTCACTATGCCACCTCTTTTCCAATGTGGTCAGCAATCCCCGATTAATCCTAATCTAGGGCATGTCAATCAATGAAGATAATCCACATCTCTCAATAATATCGCTATCAACTTGTGACAGCCATGAAATCAACTCCCAAGTCCATGGAAAGCACTCTCGAGACTAAATATTCCCTAAATCACTCTCCTATCATTATAACACACACAATCATCATATCAATCAATCAATCAAATCAACAAAACAATCAACATTAAGCAATCAATCATCCTATCAGCTCAAGTGAGATTTTGAAAAATCTTGCAAACATCTACTTTTGATCCTCGCCTATCATGAGGTCAATTAAACATCATCATTATTGAATATCACCTATCATGAGATCAGTAAATCATATAATCTATCAACAATAACAAATCATTGGCTGATACGATTGAACATCATCAAAATCAAGGAGGAAAAAAAAACTTCAATTTTGTCTTTGATACACTAAAATAGTGTTTCATTGCGCTAAAAGACACATGTGTCACATAATTCTCTTTATGTGCCAATACAGTCTCTCTATTCACCATTCTAATCAATGTGTTAGAGAATATCTCCAATGCGCTGGAGAATCAATGTGCTACAAGATTGAATGTGCCACTTCTTTTGGCAAGTGTACTAAAACTATAGTCCTATGCGTCGTTTCATTTGATGCACTATAACAGACCATCGATGTGCTACATTGGGCCTGGGATGCGCTAAATCCCTAATCCTATGTGCTAAAAAACCTAATCTATGTGCTAATACATAGGGCCTATGCGCTAAACTGTGTAAAATATCAAATTTCCAAATTAAAAATGCAAGAAAAATAATTCAAAATTCACAAAGAGAGTTTTAGAAATTCGTATTGGAGGTGCATATGTCGTTGGCCAGTTATGTCACCGCACATGCTCGAATCGATGAGTCTCGTAGGGGCTCACATTTTTGTTGAATTGCTCATGTTGCTCTCACTCCAAAAATTTCAAAATCACAAGTGCACAAATGAATGTCTTTTTCACTTTTTGGCCTATTAAAAGGGGCAATTAAAGTGGGATTTGTGATGGGATATTTTAATTTTTCAAGGATCAATTAATCAAATTGCAGGTTATTTCTTCTATATCGGGAGATAAATCACTAGAACATCATCAAATCATAAAATTACCATAAAAAATAATCAAAAATTTCAAAAATCTTTAAAACATAAAAAATTTCCCAATTTATCTCCCTCGGGGGCATATGTCCATTATCTCCTGAAAATCACTATCTGGGGCATTATCAAAATTTTATCAGCACTGGAAAATTTTTCTTTGAACCAATGTGTAAACACATCACTTCAAAGAGGGGAAAAATGTATACATCTAAAGTTAGTCTGGAGAAAATTAATTAAATACTAATTATTTAATTAATAAAATATTTATTTCCTCTACTTATAAATAAATTGCAAAATGTATTTATATAGTTCATATTTCTTAATTCTTCATATCTAAACCACTTTATTCATGATTTAATTAAATAAAAAAATTTAACTATTTTTTTTTATTTGATTAATTCCCTCAAACTAAATTTGAATTTTAAAATTGGAATTTAGTCACATTTCTCCATATTTTCTAACTTCCTTCCACCTCATCTTCCACCTCACCATGTGTCACATGAAATTAATTATTTCTAATTTCTAAATGGACATTTATCCTCAATAATTTTAACAACCTTAGAGGCACATGGCTTCTCCTTTCCATTTATTCCCTTATACACTTAACAAGCTTGTTCTATTAAAGGGAACAACTTCCCTGATTCTCTCTAACCTCTTCGCTTCTCACCATTGATCTCTCCAAACTAAATTCTGATCATCCATGGCTGCCACATCACTTGATGCCTTGGTGAAATCTATAAATAGAGGCTCATTTATAGCTTTTCATATAGACAACATAGCATACATCTACTCTACAGAAATACTTTCAACATTTGAGAGTGTAGCATTGGTTAGCTTAGAATTCAGCATTTGACTTCAAGTAGTGTTATAATGGAAATTTCATTTCTA
This sequence comes from Sequoia sempervirens, assembly GCA_007258455.2. Taxonomy (NCBI): domain Eukaryota; kingdom Viridiplantae; phylum Streptophyta; class Pinopsida; order Cupressales; family Cupressaceae; genus Sequoia; species Sequoia sempervirens. Next base: position 304,143,204 of record VDFB02000015.1, on the reverse strand, counting down.
GGAACTTAATTTGTTGCATTATCATTACAACATTTCCATAGCATATCCATTAAATTATATTATAATTTTATCATTGCATCATTTAGCATCATTCTTTATACAACATCATATCATTTAGCACATCATTTAGCATATCATCCATCAAATTCATGAATCATGTAGATGTAGGTATAGTTTCCTACATTTTAGTTTAATGGATTTTTGTTTCTTAGGTGTCATCCCAATAGTTTAGTGCATACCTAAAATTTGAGAGCACTAATATAGGATCATTAAGAATAGAGGACAATGGAACGACTTTGAGGAATCACTTTATCCTTTGTTATTTTAAATTTGATTTCCTTAATATAGTGCATTGCATCAATTGTGTTTTTTGAATTAATTGTTTTGATTCTCATATTTTACTCACACAATAAGAAAAAGGACGATTTTTGTTGAAGTCATCTCTTAAATGGGTGAATTTGTTTGGTGTGAAGCCCAAAGTCAAAAGTACCTCTCCTCTTGTTCCTTTTGTTGCTAATGTGAAGACTAGAGAATGCTCTATTTATATTCTAGATTTTATTGTTGAAAAGAGTGTTTCAAATATGGTATGTCTTTTTTGGTAAATTTGTTGGACCACGGCCTCATATTGAGCTAGTGTGCAAGCTTTCTTTGAGTCGCTAGAGACCTAAGGGATAGGTTGATGTAGCTGCAATGGCCAAAGGTTTCTTTTCTTTCATGTTCAACTGTGAAGATGATTTAGTGGTGGCACTGATGGGTGGCCCCTAGTTTATTGGGAAGTCCTCTTTGATGTTGAAAAGGTGGGAACTTAGTTTTAACCCTAACTCGTGCTCCTTCTTGGTTGTCTTGGTCTGGGTTAGACTTGGTCTCCCTCTTGAATTCTGGGATGAGGAAGTGTTTAAAGGGATAGCAAGTACTTTCAAGTGTTTGTTGTTGATTGACCAAATGATGATGTCTAGGAAGTTTCTTGTTTATGCTCGATTATGTGTGAATGTGGAAAATCAGCTGACCTGCTTGCTATGGTTAGGATCAACTTTAAGTTTTGGGTTTGGGAACAAGTGGTTGAGTTTGATTCAAACCCTTTTGCTTGCTTCCATTACAAGAAAGTTGGCCACTAGGCAAAGAAATGTCCTCTCAAAATGTCAAAGCAGGCATATAAACAGTGGAGAGAAAAGGAGAAGGCTCTGGAATAGACTTCAAAGTCCTTGGAGAAGGGGGGTATACCCTTATTTGTGAAGTAGTCTTGGTGGGTGAGAAACCTATGGAAATGGATTTGGTAGCAGTTGAGAAAGTTGGAATTCCTGAGGGCTAGGTGGATTTGGTAATGCTTAATTGGGTGCAAGAGAAGGGAGGTGAGGTTAATATCTCCTCCCTTGTTTATTATACAATGGAATCTCTTGAAGAGATTAGGGTTGAGGCTTTGCTGGTTGATAAGGCTTTTTTGAATGAAGGCATGGGTTCCCCTCCTTTGGGGGCCCTTCTGCCACAAGATGATGGCTCGAAGGTTGAGGGCTTGGAGGTTTTATCTGAAGTTAAGGACAATGGGGATACTAAGGATTTGGATAATCCTCCCTTCATTCTGGTGCAAGGGCATAATAGAAAGAAGCATTCCCCCTCATTAAAAGTTTTTACTAGAAATAGGAAAAGGTCAGGCTGTGGGTCAAAGCCAAGAGGTAGAGGTCATCCTCCTATGAATGTTACCAGGGAGAAAGAGAGTCGAATGGATATTGCTAATGAAACTCAGAGAACTTTGATGGAGATGTGCTCCAAGAGCACCTCCCATAAGATTTTATGAAGATCATCTCCTAGAATATGAGAGGGTTAAATCACCCTCATAAGAATGATCTTCTTTCTAATTTGGTAAGAGATTATTGCCCTACTATTGTTTTAATACAAGAAACTAAAATGGGTTTGGATAAATTATCTAAACTGAAGCATAAGCTTTTTAAGGATTGTGGTATGCATTGCTTTGATGTAGCAGATGCCTTGGGAGGGATTGTGACTTTATGGAATCTTAAGTTGATTCAGGGGGTTGAGATGTTCAATGATTACAACCATGTGGCCACCTCTTTTATTAATTTGTGTGATAAGTTCTCTTAGACCCTATCAAATATCTATGCTCCTAATAGTAAGAGTGCTAGAAAAAAATTTCAAGAGAGCCTTGGTTCCTTAAAATTGATGCATCTTATTGCTAATTGGTTGGTTATGGGGGATTTTAATACACCCTTGCATGATGCTGATAAGTTGGGAGGTTCGTAGATTGTGGATCATAATGGATATGATCTAGTGAACCTTATTAATGATAATACCCTTCTTGACTTGGATCTCAAAGGTGCTTCTTTCACTTGGTCTAATCAACATGTGGGGGATGATCTTATCCAATTCAAGCTTGATGATGCTCTTATCATACCTAATTAGCTAGTCTCTTAAGCATGCTTGCTCTCGACTTTGACCAGACTAGGTCAGATCACTTCCCTTTGTCTTTATTAGTGGATTTTTTGGGAAGGAAGAAATTTTTTCTGTTTAGATTTGAGAAAATGTGGAACTGTCATCCTAACCTCAATAATTTGGTTCATGATTGGTGGAACATCTAGGTGGATGGGTCAACTATGTTCAGAGTGGCCAAAAAGCTTTCTAATGTAAAGAAGAATGTTAGGAAGTGGAATCGGACTTCCTTTGGACACATTTATTTGGATAAGGAGGAGGTGAACTATGTTGGGTTAAAATTATGTAATCCCTTTTAACAGATTACAAAACCTTGATTTCAACCAAAGTCGTGTGAGATACAATCTCTCCTCTTAGAAAGGGGAGGCACCCTTCTTACTACTTATTGAAACTAAGTAAAACTAATTAAGTGTACACAATAATGTACACTACAATTAAGATATGGGGGTCTATCACATTCATGATTCTCTCTTTTTTAGAGAATATGCTTCACAATTTTAAGTTCCTGATTTGATACAACTTCAAACTAAAAACTAAAGCAGTAATTCCAATATTCCTATATTATCAAAGAAAAGCCTAGGAATACCAACATGATAATGATCAATGATAAATAAGAAAATATCACGAAGTCACAAAGTCATTTTTTAGCTTCCAACAATGAATCCTTGAAGATAGAAACCAACATTGTATGAGAAGCACAAAGTCTTCTATATACTCCACAATATCCCATGAACAATATGAATAAATATAAGCACAAAGTGTTATAGAGAACTCACCAATAGTATTCAATCAATATCACAAATTTAAGTAAAGAGTGTAACTCAAAGTTTACACAAATTTACTCAAAGCCATTTCAATCTCAATTACTAATCACTACCAATTCATCCAAGCCATAAGATAATTATTCCCAAAACAAAGTTTAAATGCAACTTCACTTCTTTATTGATCAAGATTAGATTGAGAAAGATTAACACAAAGTTTCATGTATTTTCTTCTTAAATGGGAAGCACTTCGTTTTAAAAGATAAAAGGTAACTATTACAAAAGAATCCTCTCTTATTTATAGATGGGAGAGGAGAGAAAATCTAGGAAAATTAGATGAGAAAATCTAGGAAAATTAGGTGAGCAAATCTAGGAAAATCTCACCTAATAAGTTGACTTATTCAAAAATGTTGTCCATCATTATAGGAAAACATCTTTGTTCTTACATGTAATTACATCTTTCAAAATGACATGTAAGATGTTGAAAAATATTTAAAAAATGCATAGAAGAAAGCATATAACCTATCTAACACTAGAGATACAAGAAGTTGTTATGGTTCCTTGCATTAGGCACGAAAGTATTCATATTTCTTCTTTGTCTCTTATATGAATGCCTCATCTAGACCAACTGTATAATCAATAATGGTATGAAATCTTGTGATTGATCTTCTTGTAGATGAGCAATTTTCTTGAATCTATCTAGATGCGTCTTGAGATAGTCAAGAGAAAGTCATACATCACATATGGTGTGCATGGAAGTCTTTGAAAATCCTTCATCTTCCACTTGCTACATGATAGCTTCCTTGAATATTTGAGCAATCTCACTAACCAGGAGGAGAGTATGATTATCATCAAGGAGCTTACCTAGTAACTACTCAATTCCATTCACCATGACAACATGATTTCCTTCGACATCTTCTTTTACTTGTTGGATGTCCTTGATAGAGATTTGATCAATTGTATGTGGTTCTTAAGAGATTCTTTTATTTTCACATACTTCTCTTTGTTAGGAATTACCCTAACTTCAACTAATTTACTCAACTTTTCCTCTTTCATTTGTGACCAAAAAGAGAGACATATTTTCATTTCTTTCTACTCTTCAAAAAGTGTGTTTTCTTCTTTCTCAAGCTCTAATTTCAACTTGTCTACTTGAGTAGTCTTATCATCTACAACAGCTATGAATTATGAGCTATGTTATATTATCTCATCAATGAAATCATAAACCACCTTCCCCTTAGAGACAAACTTCTCCACCTTTTGCACCACTGGTTCTTTTATGTTCACCATGACCATAGTTTGCACATTCTCTGAAGATCTGGCAATCTTCCTCAAAATTGATGCATAACGCTCAACTTTATCCTTGTACATGTTTCTAGCCTTCTCCATCTTATCAAGCCTTCCTGATAATGCATTCAAGACCACTTGTACATCTTATTTTGCACTTGCATTTGTTACCTTCCCAAGTTGAACTCTTGTGACAATGTAATCTTCCATGTTTATGTCCCCTTCTTCATGTGGGGGTAAACCAATATCTACAAACTTGTGACCTAATTTTTCAATATGAAGCCTTGAATGAACTTTAGCCTTCTTCTTCCCCTTGGCTTTTGGAGGAGCTATCTCTTCAAGATCAATCTCATCTAAGGAAATCATTTACTTCTTGTGCTTTGATACTAGTGAGATTAGCCAAGGTGAAAGAGATGAAGCATATCCTTCTTGACTTACTGTCAACTCCTGAGTTGCAGCCACTTCTATAGGAATGATTGATATTGTAACAATCAGGTTAGTATCAGTCATGATAGCTCCAATGGACTGCAAACCAAGTTGATCTTGTAAAGACTCATTCATGAATCTGTGAAACTTTGCAGGAGAAGAGATATCAAATGATGGGGATGATAAAATTGGAATCAATGAGGGAGAACTAAAAGAAACATCAATAGTTTGTAAGTTGGAAACTTTAGGGGTCCGAGTAATAAGAATCGTTCATACTGAAGGGGGAATGGAAATGTCCACTGCATGTATGGTTATTGTAGGAGGAGGTGAGGTAGGAAGAGGAGGTGGAGTGGTAGGATTTGAAGGGGTATGAGGAATATGTTAGCTCTCAAAAATGCAGGTAAAGATACCTCAAGAGGCTACCAATCTCTTGATACATTTTAGGGTAACAGACAAGGTCAAGAGAACTCAACCTTCTACTCTTCAGGTGTTGTTGAACCTAGGTGGGTGTACCAATCTGAATGAAGCAGACTTAACTTATGATTATCTTCCTTGCACAATGATTTGTCCACAATGGTAGATGGATGTGAACAAATGAAACCAAACTTGATAGCAATAAAAATCCTCTGATCTAAATCCTAAAATGCTTAATTAATAGATATAAAGAAACTAAATGAGTTCAAAATGGTGAAGTGCAGAGACCAGTGCCTTCTTGGGTATGCGGAGTCAAATGAGATCAGGATGAGCAACACTTCTCTAGAGGAAACTCAAATTATCTGGCATATATTTTGTTTAGAACTTGTATAAACATGCAATTATGTAACTACTAAGCTCTACTTTAATGATCCAAATGAAACTTTCTGATACTGTGATCAACTAAAAGGATTTAGTCTTTACTTGAAAGAACCAAATGATCAATCACACAGATATAGCAATTGTGCATTGATAAACTAAACATAAACTTGTTATGTCAATTTAAACAACCACAAAGCATCAATCTTGGAGACAACTTAGTAGTATTTTATTTAATTCAAATTGACACTAGAAAAATACAACAACATCAACTGATTTTCATAAATACCTCCATTCTGAAATCATGCAACAATAGTCTCTGATCTGATAATTTTATTCAACTGTTCCTACTTGCTATGTATCGAAAACTAATAACTGATGATTTTATAATTAGAAAAATGCCTATTTATACACTAGCATGAGAAAATAAAACATATTGAAATTTCACGTCTACCCTCCATAGAATTTGGGCTCCAATCAAGTCAGCCTGTAACGGTAATCAAACAGATACATGTCGGCCACAGTATTTAAATTTCTGTCATCCATTTGTGAAACAGTCGGCGAGACAATCCAATCGCTATGTCGAAGGCAATTCAATCATTAATTAATCTGCGTGCTTTATTCACTTTCACCGTGACGCATCTGAGTCGAGGAGATATCCCGTAGATCAATTTATGTTTCCCCGAGAGTGCCTTTACCTTTCACATGTCACTGTGACTTCATGATATCAGGGAGACATCTCACAGAGCATATTACGTTTCACCGAAAGTCCCTTTTGCCTCTGATACATCACTATAACATTTTGGTCATTACACCGAAGTCCTAGAGTATTCTTATGTTCCTTCATTGTAACACTGTGATATCGGGGAAACAACATATCAAAACCATATGTCATGCTGAAGTCCTTTATCAATTCCAAGTCACCAAGACAAGAGTGCACTCTCACCGAGATATAATCTTCATTCTGGGTATCAGCGAGACACATCAATATCGGGGGGACCTCATGTAGAGTACCCTTTGCTTTACTGAAAGTCACCCTAAGATAACCCTTGATCACCAAGAGAAAGCAATACTGACACCGAAATCCACTCGAAAGAACTGATATGCTTTGTCAGTGAGACATGCACACATTGCTATGAAATACACAGAAGCCATTATGCTTGGCTAAAGAGAAGACCATACAAAGTGTCAGCGAGACCGAAGGTCACTCGCTGAGACCTCAAATCGACAGCTCCAACTTACACCAATATGCATCCTCCCGCCACCGATCAGCAAGACAATGTGTATTCTCTATGACATACACCGAAGGAAAAGTCTCTCACTGACGAGCCTCATGTGTAATATCGGTGAGACCGAAGATCATTCGCCAAGACATTTCATCGAGGGAAAAACTCCCGCCAATAAGTTCCTCCATAGTCACTGAAACATCAAAGGAGTCCTACTGACAGACCTATAGTACACAAATGTTAGCATAAAAACAACACAGGTCGGGGAGACAGTCATGGACCAATGCCGATAGGAACTGGAATATGGAAAATGCATGACCTGTTTGATTTATGGGATAAAAATAGGCCAAAATGTAAGCAAAATGTTAGGAAATGATTAAAATGTGCCAAAGGTAAGACTCATACAAAGACTCTAGGGGATGAAAGATATGTAAAAATCATAAGACTTTTATAGTTCTAAAAGAGGCTCTATCTGGGGATGAATGATGATAAGATCATTGCAAGGATCCAGATCTTTGGGTGAGCAAACTAGACACAAAATGATGAACCAATGAGCAGAATGGAAATGAGTGGCAATGGAAATGAAGCATGATGGAATGGAAGGAAAATGAATGCAAAATGGAAATGAATGGAAAATGAGAGTGAAATGGAGATGGACAAAATCCTAAACTACTGTGCATGGAAAATAATTTTAAATAGGATAAGCAAGAGTTGTCCATGAACTGGCAACCCTAAATCCTCTATGTTCCATCAAGAGAAAAAGTACCTCAAGAATTTCCCATGAATAGGAAATTCTTGACCTTCACCAGCCATATTCTGTAGATAGTATGAATTTTCACCTTTCTTTCCAACAACAACAAAAGGTCCTAGCCACAAAGCTTCAAATTTACCATGTTTACCTTTCTCCTGACACCTTGCATTCCACATCATCACCAAATCATTTTCTTCAAATTTTCTATCCTTTGCCTTCTTGTCAAATAGATTCTTCATCTGTGTCTGTAACTTCACATTTTGATTTTGAGCCACCCTCCTTATTTCATCAAGTTCAGCTAGTTGCACCATTCTTTCCTCCATAGGTTTAGGAACATCCAAATCTTTATGAAGGACAAACCTGTAGACTGGCAACAAATTCTGCAAAGGCATCCTGGCCTATACTCCATAAACCAATTCAAGTGGGGATTTTCCAATTGCCTTTTTAATAGTAATCCTATTAGCCCACACAGCCAATTTCAATTTTGAATCCCAAGCCTTCTTGTTTTCTCCTAGTATCCTCCTTATAATCTTTAAAAGACTCTTATTGCTAGACTTTGCTTGACCATTAGCTTGTGGATGATAAGGAGCTGCATAAGAAATAGTAATGCCATATGTATCACAAAAGCCTCTGAACTCATCTAACTTGAAACACATCCCATTATCTGTGATTAACCTTAGTGGTGTACCAAATCTGGTGATAATGTTGTCCATCAAGAAATTTGTCACCACTTTGCTTGTAGCCTGTTTAGTTGGGATTGCTTCTACCCATTTGGTAAAATAATCAGTGGCAACCAATATCCACTTGTATCCTCCACTTGATTTTTCTTGTATCTCTCCAATAAAATCAATTCCCCATTGATGAAAAGGGGCATCAACCTGCAAGGGTTGAAGTGGAAAAGCTCCTTGATACTTCAGTTTTCCATAGAACTTCTGGCAAGCCTCACATTTTCTTACATGTGTGAAAGAATCATTAAAAACCTTAGGCCAGTAGTAACCTGCCCTGAGAATTTTGTGTGCAGTTTTCTTTGCTGAGTAATTTCCTCCACACACTCCTTCATGCATTTCACTTAAAACATGCTTGGCTTGAAACTCATCCAGACATAACAAAAATATACCATCATGTTCTTCCAAAATAGATCTCCATCCATGAAAACATATTTTGATGCCTACAACTTCAAGGTTCTTTTCTGGCTGTCACTTAATCCCTCTGGACATTTCATGTACTTAAGGTAATGCATAATATCAGTATACCAAGGAGTGTGCTCGATGCTTGCAACTGCAGTCCCTTCTTCTACATTACAAACTTGACTTGCTTCAATATTTGATTCTGCCATTAGCCAAGCCAAGCCTTGACCTCTTACTAGCTTAGTAATCTGTATCTCCATATCAAACTCTTGAATCTTGTTAATCCATCTGCATCTCTTTCTTGCTACTTTAGATTGTGTAAAGATATCCTTGACAACTGCATCTGGGACATAAGCAATCACCTTTGCTCCAACAAGATATGGCCTGCAAACTTTTGTGGCCTTTACTAATGCAAAAGCCTATTTTTCCATTATGTTATACTTCAATTCTGACCCTTGTAATGATTTACTAAAAAAATACATAGGCTGCTCATGACCATCATCATTCTTCTGTAACATAACAACAACAATTGTGTGCATTGAAGCAAATGAAAAAATCTGAAAAGGCCTTGTAAAATCTGGAGATTTAAGAACAGGAGCCTCCTTGATGGCCCTTTTGATAGATATAAAAGCATCTAAAGCTTCTGCAGTCCAGTCCATCTTTTGTCCCTTTTTTAACATTTTTGATATGGGCTTAATGATCTTGGAAAAATTAGAAACAAATCTCCTAACAAAATTAATTGGTCCAAAGAACGACTGTATAGCCTTGACAATTTTGGGAATAGGAATTTTATCAATAGCTTCAACCCTTTTAGGATCTATCCTAATCCCTTCCTTTGAAACAATATGTCCTAAAAGCTTACTTTTTGTGACAGAAAAATGACACTTCTTTAGATTTAAACTAATACCATATTCAAGGGATTTAATAAATACCTTTTCCAGATGTTGCACATGATCTTCAGCCTTCTTTGAATAAGCGGTCAAGTCATCCTGATACACTACCATGATAACATTGATTAAATCTACAAATGCCATGTATATAGCTCTTTGGAAGGTCGCTCCTACATTAGTGATACCAAATCGCATTCTTATGTATACATATGTTCCCCAAGGAGTTGTAAATGTTATCTTATATTGCTCAGAATCCTTGACTTTAACCTGGTTGTACCCTGAAAACCCATCCATCATTGACAACAGCTCACACCCTGTCACCTTATGCAATATAGCCTCCATATTGGGTAGAGGATAACTGTCCTTAAGAGATGCCATATTCATATTTTTGAAGTCTACACATAATCTGATGTCTCCATTTTTCTTCCTCAGAGGGACCAAGTTTGAGACCCGGGTTGAGTGCCTGATTGGCTTGATGATTCCTCCATCTCTGAGCTTTGTCAATTCTTCTTGCATTTTAGGCTCCAGTGTTGGATTTATGGGTCTTTTCTTCTATTTGAATGGCTTAGCATCTGGCTTCAATGGTATTTCATGCTGAAATAAATCCTCCCTGTATGGTTTCAGATCTTCATAAGACCAAGAAAACACATGCTTATATTTCCTCAATAACTCTATCAACATTCTTCTAATTGTAGGGCTTATCTTCTTTCCAATGTATACCTTTCTTGGTTCCATCTCAGTCCCTAAATTAATTTCTTCAATATATTCCTTTTTGATTGGTGTTTGCCTCATGAGAGACCTATCATTTCCATCATACAGCCTCTCTAATGCCACTAAACCCTTAGGAAGCTTATTTGTTTTGAGCTGCAAGATCTCCTTTCCAAACACTGTTTGCTTCCCATCCACTTCTTCAACAAAAGCATTGAAGTCAATTTCCTATGCTTCATATTGATCTATACAATTAAATAATTTCAAAAGATTAGTATCATCATTGAAGAATTTCCAACTATAAATGTTATCAGGAACATGAGGCCTTGTCTTGAACTCAATCTGTGATACCCCAACCAATGTGATATCATCTTTTTTCAGCTCCACATTTTCTAAAAAATCAGCCATTATGTTCTTTGATCTATCAATCCACTCAATTGAAAATGCATCAAACAACTCAATTGTGTCCCATACAACATTCCTATATTGTTTCAATCTTTTGTGATTTGTTACATACTTCAACTTAATTTGTGAAACAACCAACTCATAATCACCAAAAATAGTTAGCAACTTAATCTTGTGTTTCACAGCTATGTTCAAGCTTGTCAATAAAGCTTCATACTCTGCCATGTTGTTTGTACATTCAAATGCTAACAAAAATGAATATTTAAATGTAGTACCTTCAGGGGAAACAAAAACAATCCTAGTGCCATTACCTTCTTGGCTGCATGCTCCATCAAAATACATCTTCCACACTTCATTGCAACTTTGTGCCACATGCTTTTCAATTGGATTGATGTTGGTTAATTCTGGTTGGGCTTATTCAATCTTAAAACTTCCAAGATCAACATCACAAAAATAATTGATATGATCTTGAGGAACACAATCAACAAGCTAGTTCATTCTTGGCTCCCTATACAATTTCACTTCTTGACCATTCACTGGAATAGTAGTATAAGATAAATCAAACTGGACATTTCCTCCAACTGCTACTGTCCACTGCCTTGACAGGAGCATCCCAAACTAAGGAGGAGTATCAATCACTTTTATATCTATATTATAAGCCACCTATGGATAAGTAGCTAGTTTGACTTCAACACCTCTCATAATGCCTACCACAGGAACAGGTTTGTTATCCATTGCATAGCACTTTCCTTCACATGTATCAACCCACATGCCCAACTTCTTCATAACTCCTACTGGCATGATATTTATAGCGGCACTAGAGTCTATCATGCAATTCCTCAGCAGTTTGTTATTTATAAGCAATGTAGTAAAGAAAGGATCAACTTGAGGGGGAGTTGTTAATACATCACTCAAGCAGACCTCTGGGATTTTTACTTTCTCCTGCCTATTGACTGCCTGACTAGCTACTTTGCTTTTAGAATTGACATGTTTTTCATTTCCATTCGTTATTAATTGAACATCATTATCTCTGTACTCCTTAATTTTCATCAATTCAAGTAGTGGAACAAACATTTTTACCTGGGATAACGCCTGTGTGAAGTCAAAAGAGGAGCTCTCCACCTTAACAATCTTCTTCAGTTTTGGTATTTCTCCTTTGTTTTCTTCTTTTTCTTTTTTACTAGGCTAATCAGACTTTTGCATCTCCTTGTGTAATTCTTCAACTTTCTGCTTTTGGACAGGCTTCTCTTCATTTTTACTAGGCTGTTTATTTTCTGGCTTTTTCTCAGTTCCTTATGTTTCCTTCTGATCTTTCATAAAAATTCCCCTAGGGACGCCTTCTACATCATTTACTTTTCTATTTGTCAACCAGTATTTACTTCTTGCTTCCTCAACTGTAGCAACAGTTATTATTTCTATTTCATCTTTAGTGAGTCTCCTCATACTGCATGGATTAGGCACCTCAACAAAATGTGGCTCAGTGTAATCCTCTTTAGAATCAGAAAAAATTTGTTGTTTAGCCATATGGACATTGTATTTCTGATTTGAAACATCATATTCGTAGCCCTCATCCTCTAAAGATGAGTATCCTTCCTCAGCATGGTAAAAAGTATTTGAAGTCAAATAAACCTTGTGATCTTCTCCATTGTTTTCCATCAACATTCCCTCTTCTTGCATCCTTTGAGCTACAATACAATAGTCTGGAGAATGTGGTTTATCACAAGCTTCACAAAACTAATTATTACTCACCATGTAAGTTCCCTTCTTGTTCAATGGATCAGGAGTCTCTTTGTTTGTTGGCCTAGCTGTTATAGGTTTTTCATCCTTCCAGTCTGTATTATAAGGCATATCATGTAACCTCGGCTTCTCATTTATGTTCTTATTTCTATATGTATTCTCCTGTCTGTTCTAATAATTGTTACTTTACTGAGGAGCCCTAGGGTTGTCTCTTTTACTGATTATACCGGCAACCTTCCTATTGTTTTCAATTGTCAGTGCTATTCTATGTGCCTTAGCCAAATCTCTTGGAAATCTATTTCTTAGTTCACACCCTGTTTTAGGATCAAATGCATTCAAATAAACACTCAAAGCTACAGAATATAGCAACCTTGATCTAGGAGGTACCTTAGTTTGCAACTTGTTGAATCTTCAGTTGAAATCATAAATTGAATCATTCTAATTTTTTTTGAATTCGCATCAATTCATGAAGAGCTGCATTTGGTGCATTTAGATTCTCATATTGCTCCAAGAATTGGTCCTGGAATAGTTGAAGAGAATTGATTGAGAATGCTGGAAAGTTGTTGAACCAATCCCTGGCATCTTCAATGAGTGACATCATAAACAACTTCATGTGTAAATCTTCATATGGCACGTCTATGTCTTGGATGAAAACATTGAAACTCCTCAAGTATTCTTCAGTGATTACATTACTTCCTGTGAATTTGGGCACCATACCCCTGCAACTACCATCCATAGGGTAAGGGTACAACTGAAAACCTGCTAAATCAAACTGCCTGATCATTGTTATATGCTAGTGAGGGGGAGGAATAGGTGGACATTGTTGCTAGTACATGGGATTATTGTACTATGCATTATGTTGTGGGATGTAATGCTAACCAGGAGGTGGATGCATATTTGTATGTTGTAAGGGAATATGTGCTGGAAGATTCTACTGTTTATAGTGATTCCCTATCTGATGGTGAGGAGACAATGGTGGATTTGAAGGCCCTGCACCCTGATTACCCTACTTATGAGGTGGCACATACTTCAGGGGGGAGTTAGCAGTATGAGTAGTAATTTGTACTTTTTGCAATTCGGCCTTTAGATCCTCTATCTCCTTCCTCTATGATTCAAACTGTGCTTTCACTTCCTCAGGAAGCTTATGATCAATAAAGTCATTTTGGTTACCTTCCATTTTCTAATCATATTCATGCTGAATTCGGATTCATTCAGCTTCCAGTTCAACTCTAAACTCAGCCTATTTCTGAGGATCAAGAGAAAAGAAAGGATTTCTTTGATCCTTTGGAGTACAAGGCTCAACACTCAAATTGTTTCTCCATGTATCATAGCGATCATTTGCTTCACAATGTGCTCTTGATACTTTATCTTTATCTGTTAGGCACATATCCTCACTTATCCCTTTTCCCTTATCAACCTTGTCATCTTTGTGTGTCCACTTACTGCTGCCAGCAAGAGCTCCAGTATGACCTCCCTTGTATTGAGATCTTATTCCATTCATGTTTGAACAATAGCAAAATTTATGTAAGAGTCACCACCCACCTTTGTCAAAAGTGAGAAAATACTTGATATATCTTATTCCCAGCGGAGTCTGTATAAAGTTCCTGGTCCTTTATGATTAAGGCTTTGATTCTAAATGTATCCCCAACAAAGTTTCCAATTTATTAGCTCTCAAAAATGTAGGTAAAGATACCTCAAGAGGCTGCCAATCTCTTGATACATTTTAGGGTAACAGACAAGGTCAAGAGAACTCAACCTTCTACTCTTCAGGTGCAGCTAAACCTAGGTGGGTGTACCAATCTGAATGAAGCAGACTTAACTTATGATTATCTTCCTTGCACAATGATTTGTCCACAATGGTAGATGGATGTGAACAAATGAAACCAAACTTGATAGCAATAACAATCCTCTGATCTAAACCCTAAAATGCTTAATTAACATATATAAAGAAACTAAATGAGTTCAAAATGGTGAAGTGCAAAGATCAGTGCCTTGTTGGGTATGCAGATTCAAATGAGATCAAGATGAGAAACACTTCTCTGGAGGAAACTCAAATTATCTGGCATATATTCTATTTACAACTTGTATAAACATGCAATTCTGTAACTACTAAGCTCTACTTCAATAATCTAAATGAAACTTTCTGATTATGTGATCAACTAAAAGGATTTAGTCTTTACTTGAAAGAACCAATTGATTAATCACACAGATACAACAATTGTGCATTGATAAACTGAACATAAACTTGTTATGTCAATTTAAACAACTAGAAAGCATCAATCTTCGAGACAACTTAGCAGTATTTTATTTAATTCAATAGACAATTGACACTAGAAAAATGCAGCAACATCAATTGATTTTCATAAATACCTCCATTCTGAAATCATGCAACAATAGTCTCTGATCTGATAATTTTATTCAACTGTTCCTACTTGTTGTGTATCGAAAACTAATAACTGATATTTTACAATTATAAAAATGCCTATTTATACAGCAGCATGAGAAAATAAAACATATTGAAATTTCATGTCAGCCCTCCATAGAATTTGGGCTCTAATCAAGTCGGCCTGTAACGGTAATCAAACAGATACATGTTGGCCACAGTATTTAAATTTTTGTCATCCATCAGTGAAACAGTCGGCGAGACAATCCAACAACTATGTTGCAGGCAATTCAATCGTTAATCACTTTGTGTGCTTTAGTCACTTTCGTCGTGACACATTTGAGTTGAGGAGATATCCCATAGATCAATTTATGTTTCCCCAAGAGTGCCTTTACCTTTCACATGTTGTTGTGACTTCATGATATCGAGGAGACATCTCACAGAGCATATTATGTTTCACCGAAAGTCCCTTTTTCCTTCGATATGTCACTATAACATTCTGGTCATTACACCGAAGTCCTGGAGTATTCTTATGTTCCTTTGTTGTAACACTGTGATATCGAGGAAACAACATATCGAAACCATATGTCATGCCAAAAGTCCTTTATTAATTCCAACTCACCAAGACAAGAGTGCACTCTCACCAAGATATAATCTTCATTTTGGGTATTGGTGAGACACATCAATGTCGGCGAGACCTCATGTAGAGTACCCTTTGCTTTATCGAAAGTCACCCCGAGATAACCCTTGATCACCAAGAGAAAGCAATACTCACACCGAAAGCCACTCAAAAGATCTCATATGCTCCATCGGTGAGACATGCACACATCGCTATGACATACACCGAAGATAATATGTTTGGTTGAAGAGAAGACCATACGAAGTGTCAGCGAGACCAAAGGTCACTCGCTAAGACCTCATATCGACAGCTCCAACTTACACCAATATGCATCCTCCTGCCACCAGTCGGCAAGACAATGTGTATTCGCTATGACATACACCAAAGGAAAAGTCTCTCACTGACGAGCCTCATGTGTAATATCAGCGAGACCAAAGGTCATTCGCCAAGACGTTTCATTGAGGGAAAAACTCCTGCTGATAAGTTCCTCCATAGTCACCGAAACATCAAAGGAGTCCTGCCGACAGACCTATAGTACACAAATGTTAGCATAAAAACAACACAAGTCGGGGAGACAGTCATGGACCTATGTCAATAGGAACTAGAATATGGAAAATGCATGACCCATTTGATTTATGGGATAAAAATAGGCCAAAATGTAAGCAAAATGTTAGGAAATGGGGAAAATGTGCCAAAGGTAAGACTCATACGGAGACTCCAGGGGATGAAAGATATGTAAAAATCATGAGACTTTTATAGTTCTAACAGAATATTTGAAGTAATAAGTGATGATGTTTGGGGAAGATCCTCAACAATATTCTCATGGGGAGATAGAGGTGATATGTAAAAATCATGAGACTTTTATAGTTCATCATCATACCTAAGTTCCTCCTCATTACATTCTACTTCACCTTCATCTTCTGTAGATTCTTCCTTATGAGATTCTTCTGATTCTTCACCTTCATTCTCTTCATCTTCTTTGGATGATTATTCCTTAGAAGCAAGCTCCTTTCCTTTTATATGTGGTTGTTATGATTTCTTGGCCTCCTCTTCTTCAACTATTTTTGTTGTACTTTTACCAAAAGTAAACTTGGTCTTAGTACCTCTTTGAGAAGAAGAGGTAATTTTTGCATGCTTTTTTATTGTGCGGAGCTCTTTCCATTGACTAGTTTCTACTCCTGGTGTTTCTCCTTTTGATTCTGTTATGAAAGATTTCATTTGAAATCCATGCCTTTGCAACTATTCAGTTGTGTTATGCAAAATAGGAGCAATTCTTTCTCTAATAGAAACACTTTCTTTCTTAGACCATTGTATTGGAGGTAAATACTTCCTTGAAATTTCATCCTCTTCATAAGACGAATTCATGATGTCACCAAAATCTTTGAAATCCTCTAGAATATTAGCTACACCAAGATCTCTAATTTTCCCTACTACCGATCTACAAAAATCCATTCTACAAATGTCTTCTTCATCTCTACAGTCGGCCCATATATCTTCAAAGTGGTAGACATGTCAATGATCTCTCTTTAATTTCTATTCACATCACGATAATCAAATTGAAATTTGTATCTATATGTCCTTATAGTCATGATTTGCATTTCTGTAACATATGGCTTTGCTTTTTATACACTATGAATAGTATATCTCCCAATAGTCAGTGGAAACCTGAAACCTAGCTTGTGAATTCTCTAGCATTCCTTATGGACTAAGATCAACTATTTGCATAGATCCATTAGTATCCACTTGTCTGAGGGATATCTAGGTAGCATATATGGACACCCAAAATAACAACCAACTCTCAAATATGTGAAGGTTGGAAATTCCAAAAAGATATGTCCAACCTTACTAACAACTTTGTAGGCTTCATCTAATACTCTTTTCTTTTCAAGAGTTGGATCAAAAGTGAACAGTACAGGTGCAAAGAAAGTATTTGTGACTCTTCTGAAATGTTTAAGACTTTCTCTTAATTTCAATCGATAATAGAAATCATACATAGGTATAGCATTTTTGTTTCCTTTTGTAGACAACCATGGAAATTGCCCCATAACTATAGTAGCATATACCAAATAGGAAGTCATGTAAAATTTCAAAATGGTTGGCACATTGATCAACTATTCATGAATTTCATCACTTATCTAAGTTCCCCAATCTATGTGTGCTTTTCTTCTCCTGATGATGCGGATGTACTCATACATCCAATCTTGAAAATGGTATGATTCAGGTAAGCCTTTCACCCTACTTAGGAGAGTATTCATATCCCTAATTTCCTCTTTGAAATTACTTCAAGGAATCCCTTTAGGCCATCTTGAGATAGTAGGCCTTGGAGATTTCAACCATTGAGTATTAATCAATGTTTTAAATCTTTATTTGGATCCTTATCATAGACCTCCAGTGCTTGTTGAATTGAGATTTTTGTATATTGTTCCATGTGTGGAACCCAGAAAACAATATCAAAGAAGTCTTGGGATCTAATCTCATCATGTTTTGTCCCAAGGAATCTCTCACACTTATGTCTTCTCAAATGTAATGAGATGCAACTTGGAGAACAAACTTTTTGTTATGAGCAACAGTTGGGAATGTAGATACCAAGTGCAAGTTGCTATGAACAGTAGATCTCAAATCTTCTTCTAATGGTTTCTTCTTAGTTCTTTTTACAATAACTTCCATTTCTTGATGACCGTTTTTTGTTTCTTTGATTTCATCCACCTTTGAAAGCACATTAGTAGGTAGAAAGACACACTGATATTTGTACTTCATCTTGCCCTCCTTTGAAGATGATAGAGGCTTTTTTTTCTATCATCTAAAAATACTAGAGATAAAGGAATGTCACTTTCAAGGATCACCTGATAAGGGCTTGAGAGGAACTACAAGAATAATGGATTAGGAAATGTTAGGAGAAATTTAAGAGAGCAAGTTGGAAAGTGTGGAGCAAGTAGGAAATTTGGAGGAAGTGCAAATGAGCTATAGAGCACAAAAAATGGAGCATTGGTGATGAAATGAAGTTCAAAGAGCAAACGGAATGGTTTTGTGAGGATTAGATGAAACACTGCTTTTTGTGTAGGAGTGTTGAAAATTAGTGCTCCTATTGAAGCACTCTTCAAAATCTGCAAACACTTAAACCTCATGTGCACATCAAGTAATGGGTTAATTATATGCAAATTCATCAAATACTTCTATGAAATAACAATGTCATGCTCCAAAGATGCAAACAAGTAACAAAGAAGATCAAAAAGACATATAGAAGAAAGACAAAGTACCTATTCCATATTGGATTGGTGTCAAATGTGCCAATGACCCTTTCCCAATCCTTGCTAAACACATAAATGATGCAATGCACTATGATGAAGAGAAAAATTAGTTCTCAATTTAATAGAGTAACTTTGCATGAAGATGTAGATGATTTGATGAAGAATGAGGCCCTTCATTTATAGAATATTTTGATGAGAGAATGGCCAAATGGATGAATGTGGGACAAAGATTTAGCCAATAAGATGAGGCCACTTGTCAACTTTCCATAGGTTGAGGAATGTGCAAGTTTTGGCCAATGTGCCCAAGAGAGGGAGATTTCAAATTTGAATTTGTGAAATAAATGTTGAGTGGGGGACATGAAATGGATAAGTTAATGCTATGTTGGAAGGGACAAGTCAACTTGTCTTCATTTTCAAACTTGAGGGAATATTCCATTTTTATGCCAAGTTGAAAGAAAATGATGAATTTATAAATGAGTTAAAATAATTTATTGGTGCAAGTGGGAAAAGCTAGAGGATGTGATGGGTGGTTAGGTTAGGCTAATTAGGATTAGATTAGCTTAAATGATGCTTAGGTGAGTTTGACCTTTTTGACTTAAATATTTTGATTTATTTAAATAAAAAAGGGATGGAATATGCATTTGGATTTTAATTTAATAAAGTTTGGTTTATTTAATTAAAAGGTTGATGTTTGATTTATTTAATTTAAATGAACAACCTTGGGAATGAACTTAATGAGTTTAATTTACCTGATGAATGGATGAAGGTGAACTAAGTTTAATTGATGAATGGACCTAATTAAATGCAACATGCTAATTTTGCATGTCTACATTTTTCCCCTCTTTGAAGTAAAGCACTTGTTGCGTTGGTTCAAAGAATAAACTTGCCGTGAATAAAATTCAAAAAAATTATGATTTTTTTGGATGCCCCAGCGGAAAGCAGTACACTGGTACATTTCCCCCTCGAGAGATTGAGCGAAAAGATTCAATTTGAGGGTCAATCTCGCGATAAATAGGTTCAAGATGGATGGTTATGGATGATGATGCAAATGAGATGATTTTAAGATGCTTAGAATAAAAAATTTGTATTATCTTAAACAACTTAAATGATGATATGATGTGAGATGGACGAGATGGATGATGCAATATGCTATGATTATGCAAATGTATGATTTATGCCAATGCTTAGACTAACAGATCTATATTATGATGATGATGCATATAAAATGATGTGCATAATGCTGATGGTTCATGAATGCAAAATGGATGCACTAGTGATGATGATTAACTATTCATGACATGATGTTAGTGCGTAAAAGAAGACATTAGATGATGACAGGAGGATCCAACAAGCCAACTTTATGAGAGATGATGATGAGAGATGATGATGATAGATGGATGATTTGCTTATCAAGGATTGGGATTTTAAAAGGGTCACTTACCTTATGTTTGATAACACAGATAAGTACGATGCATCAAGGTATAAAGGACCAAGATGGTGTTGTACTTAGTGTGATGGAATTTGACTCGACAAATTGATAGGAGTATTCTTGTTCACACCTGACATATAGAACCCTTGCTAGGATGCACTTTAGAAGTTTCAAACATCTTGGACCAAAACATGGAAAGGTATAACCAATCAATGCAATAGTCAACAAGCTTTCCAAAACATCCTCTATGCATATCTAACAAAGAAAGTGTTTGCCAAGGTTATTTTACAAGAATGTCCAATAGGCATAGCAGACAAAAGGATAATGATTGTTGCCCCATTCCTATCTATCTAAATCCTTCGTTCGGATATCATCGAGAGGTCCTTGGACTGAGTGCAATAAGATAAGTCAAAAGACAAAGATAAAGCACACAAACAAGTTGATGTTCTTCAATACCACTAACCAAAAGGGAATGTATTTTTAAGGATAAGAACTGAAACTATTGCCAAAAGATAATTCCCATTGTAGGAAGGATACATCCTAGGACATGTTAGTGGATGGTGGAACGTCATTTTGTTTATCCAAAGTGCTTGATCTGATAAATAATGCCTCTTGTAGGAAGGATTCATCCTAGGACATGATGTTATCAGATGATTGATATGGGACTATTTGGGTGATGGGCTATCAACACAAAGAATTGACCAACTTGTTTACGTACTGACTCAAACATGAGACTTGATGTTTATGAGTTTTACTTTTAAGTTGCTAGACTTGTTTCTAACTATTTCACCAAAGGTTGAGGATGACGATCAATTTATTATGGATGTTGTTTATTGCGGGTGCAAGCAAGATGAGGCGGATCAATTTTTTCAAATCTTTGGATGTTTTTGATGTTTTGCAATGTTTTGAGGCTATTTTTGGTATTTTTTGAGGTTTTACAAATTTTTTGATTTTTGATTTTTCAAATTTTTTTGGGATTTTCTGAGATTTTGACCAAGAGACTAACCTAAAGACCTATCCTAGGGGCCTTGGTGGCTAATCAATAGATTATCCTTGCCTACGTTATACATGTAGAGACCACATAGTTTGATTGATGACTTGACAGATTTATAGATGAAGATATGCATGATGAATTGTCAGTTTATTATGACAGACTCCTAAAGGACTGACCTAAGTGTCTCAAGGGATGATCAAAGATCAAGCTTGCCTATGTTCAAGCTTAGAGATGACGTAGCTCAAAAAGACGGCTCTATTTTTGACTTTTTGAATGACTTTTTGACCTGTTTTTGGATTTTTTGACATGTTTTGAATGTTTTTGGATTTTTTTATTTTCTGATGTTTTTGGATTTTCTGATTTGAGGACTTTAATAATATACACGTATTTGATCCAATGAGAACATTCCCCTAGCGTGATGCAATAGACTACTCTGATAAAGGCAGGACAAACTGACCTTGAGGATGGGCCGAGTAGTACTAGGAGGGATCATGATACGAAAACAGGATGAAGCTATGGTGGGGATGCGATTGGATGAGTGATGGATGGATGATAGAAGCAAAATGGATGAGTGATGCAGAACAAGCTATAAAGATCCCAGTGGATGGAAAGTGCTTATTTACACAAGGTGCCTATTTTCCAGGTTTTCACCAAGGTACTTGCCCAAAGTGCCACCAAAGTGGTTTTCACTAGAGGACGATTTTTCTCTTTACTATTTTTTTGTTTTGATCCTTTTTTCTGATTTTTTTGGATTTTTTGCTTTTTTTGATTTTTTTGTTGTCACCAAGACACTTGTTTGCCAAGTTTTCACCAAAGTAACAATTTTTTCAAGACATTTTCTAATTTTTTTGGATTTTTTTGTTCTATACCTTAAAATATTTAGGCATAAAACTTTTTGAGATGAGAGCTATTCATGGCTCTTGCAAAGGTTCCCCTTCGGGTGTTGATAGCTGATATGCCCCTGACTTATAACTTGTTGTGATGACGAACGGTCCCAACCAATTGGGTTCAAACTTTCCTTTGCTGCTTGGGTTTGGGACATTCTTCTGATTCTCTTTTTAGACTAGTTCTCTGACTCGAAACGTCTTGCTTCTGATTTTCTTCTTGTAGCTCCTTTTGAGTCTATTCTAATAAACTTGCAAATGATTTAATGCATCTATATGTCTCTCATCCAAAAACTCTAGCTCATTTAGTCTTGATACCTGATACTCTTCATCTATGATGAGGTTTTGCAGTGATATCCTAAGGGATGGGAGATTGATCTCAATGGGGAGTACCGCTTCTGATCCATAGACCAAGGAGAAGGGGGTTTCGCTGGTGGGTGTGTGGATGCTAGTTCGATAGGCCTAAATGGTGAGCTTAAGCTGTAGGTGCCAGTCACGACCTACTTCATTAACTGTGTTCTTGAGGATTTTCATAATGGTCTTGTTTGTAGCTTCTGCTTGACCATTGCCTTGAGGATAGTATGGGGTGGAGAAGCGATGTTGGATTTTGAATTTCTCGCACATGTTGTGGACATCCTTATTCTTGAATGGTGTCCCATTATCTGAGATAATGGCTTATGGAACACCATAGTTGCAAATGAGATATTTTAGGATGAACTTTGAAATCTGCTTCCCAATTATGTATGTCATGGGTATGGCATTCACCCACTTAGTAAAGTATTTTGTTGCGGTTATGATGAATTTGTGTTCATTAGATGAGGTGGGTGTGATTTTTCCAATGAGATCGAGTCCCCACTGCAAAAAGGGCCATGGTGTGATGATGGGATGGAGCTCTTGAGCTAGAGCATGGATGAAGTCACCATGCTGTTGACATTGTAGACACCTTCTGGCATAGTCATGTGCTTCTCATTCCATTGTGGGCCAATAATACCCCATCCTTAGCAATTTCTTAGCTATAGTCATTCCACTCGAGTGAGAACCACAAATACCATTATGTACTTTAGTTAGAGTGGTTAATGCCTCCTCAGCATTTAAGCAACATAGTAGGGTTCCTTCTATGCTCCTATAGTATAGAGTATCTCCTAGGATGAAAAATCTAGATGCATTTTTAACAAAGGTTCATTTTAGGTTTGAAGGTAAGTTGACGGGTATGACTCCTATTCGAAGGTATGTATAAATGTCATGGTAGCAAGGATCACCGGGACCAACGATTTTGCACATGAATTTTGATTCTGGTACCTTGAATGCGGGCACGAGAAGCTACTCTATCAGGAATTCATATTTTGGAACATTGTTGGGGATGTCCAATAGGGACCCAATTGATGCCATGGTGTGTGTTGCTCTATTGTTGGCTCTAGGTATCTGCTCAAATGTAATTTTGATGAAGGATTCTTTGAGAGTCTCCACCAATTTCTTGAATGGAGTGAGCTTGTCATCCTTGGTCTAATATTCATCATTGACTTGATTTATGATCAATTAGGAGTCTCTGTACACTTTAAGAGCCATGATGTTCCACTGCACTACTATTCTGAGACCTATGGTCAAAGCCTTGTATTCCGTGATATTATTAGTGCAAGTAAATGCCAGTTTGTAGGACCTTGGTATGGAATCCCCTTGTGGTGTGATATAGAAAACACCAGCTCCTGATCCAAGTTGTGTGTATGAGCCATCGAAGTCTAGTTTCCAATGGTCAGCTACGTTGAGGTTGAAAATAGATTCATCTGGAAACTCTGAGACAAGAGGATTCTCAGAATAGATAGGTGCTTCTACTAGTTGGTCTGCGATGACTTGGCCTTTGATTGCTTTCCTCTCCACATATTTGATGTCGTATTCTGATAGTATCATCACCCATTTTTCCATTCTTCATGTGAGCATTGCCTTTGATAATAAATATTTGAGAGGGTCAATTTTTGCGATGAGCTTTATCTTGTGTGCCAACATGTAATGTCTAATTTTTTGAGATGCAAACACTATTGCTAGGCATGCTTTCTCAATGAATGAATAGTTTAGCTCATGGCCAACCATTGTTTTGCTAATGTAATAGATATCCCTTTTAGTTCCATTTTTGTCATGCTAAGCTAGGAGAGCTCCAAGGGCTGTTGTTGTTGCTGACATGTATAGAATCAATGGCTTTCTTGGAATGGGTGGAATTAAGACTAGTGGTATTAGTAGATATTCCTTGATTTTGTTGAATGCCTCTTCGCACTTGGCATCCCATTTGTACACTACTCCCTTGTGGAGTAGGTGAGAGTATGGGTTCTGTTTGTCTGCCAGTTGTGCTATGAATCTTCTAATGGATTGAAGGCTACCTTGGAGGCCTCTCAATTTTTCTAATGTCTTTGGTGCTTCCATTTCAAGGATTGATTTCACCTTTGAAGTTTGTTTGCATGTAGTGGCATTGAAAAATAGCACTCCTATGTGTGTTTAGCATTTGGGAAGTAAAAGTGTTGGGGAACTAAAGATTAGTGCTAGTGCATATGTTGGAAGGATTACTTCATGCTCAAGCACTGAAAAACACTACTTGAGCATGTCTTGGTTGATGTAGGTCAACATGAACAAGAAAAAATTTTCATCACTTTTGCATTTGAGAAGATAGACATCTTGGAGTTGAAGAAATTTAGTGATGCAGTAGCAGGTATTTTTACCACTTTGACAAGTGGGGGAAGATCTTAACAATGTTTGAGTGGTGAAAAATCTTGCTCGAACATTTGAGAAGAATGATCATATGAAAATGTTTGAATCTTTCATCATTTTGATTTGCCAAAACCAATATTTTCATCACTTGGATAGTATAGGAAAAATTTGTGGAAAAACATCATGGAATAATGCGCAAAGATAAGTAAAACACGTGAGGAAAATACACCCAAAGAACCCATAAAAAAATGCATAGAATAAAGACTAGGGCATGATAAATAGAGAAACAAAGACTAAAATCCACAAACCCTAAATATAGATAATGTATTGAGCAAGGTTTATAAAATAATCAAAGTTTTGAAAACAAAGATAGGGAAAAATCATGATGAAGAAGAAAGGTAAAAATGTACCTATCAAAACACAAAACCCTAACTTAGATGCTTGAAAAATCTTCAAATGTAGATTGACTAGAGGTTGGAGAATGATCAAAACAAAGAGGAAGAGAGAAAGGTTAATTAAGATGACAAAAAATTAACCTAAAAAAACTTTAATTTTATTAAGAAAAGATCATTAATGAACTTGAGTTGAATTAATGATGGCGCACATTAAGGGAGGGAAAGTGTAGGAGC
Organism: Sequoia sempervirens; assembly: GCA_007258455.2. NCBI lineage: Eukaryota > Viridiplantae > Streptophyta > Pinopsida > Cupressales > Cupressaceae > Sequoia > Sequoia sempervirens. Next base: position 304,117,775 of record VDFB02000015.1, on the reverse strand, counting down.
AATGAAAATCACCACTCCAATATTTTCCAAACATGTGATATGCACTAGTGGTGAAAACTACTGCTTGTGCATGTAAGGGAGAGACTTGGCAAAAAGAAACATGCACTAGCAGTGAAAATCACCGCTTGTACATATGAGAATGAATGCAAAGTGTAGGAGTGTTGATTTTCACTGCTCCAACACTTGGAGTAAATTTTTTGTAAGTCTCATGTAGGAGTGCTAGAAATCAACACTCCAACCCAAAGAGTGAGAAACAACAAAAATATCCATTTCAAATATTTTCTAAAGACAAACAATGAGAGACGCTCAAATAGATGATTTGACGTTTAGGACTATGCATCAAGGGAAATCAAACTTTGCCTCATTTTGCATGCTTGAAGTACACGAAACTATGAAACATATGAGTTTCATAGGGGGTTATCCCATGAATGGAGTGTTACTATATTTAAGGATAACAAACCGGGAGCTTCAAGTTGTGTAGAAAACCATCCAAGTGCCTGGGTATGATCAAGCATTGGCTTTGAAAGAGAATGTCCTCCTTTCTAGATTGCATAATATTGTTGCTAAGGAGGAGGAATTATGGAAGCAACATTCTCAGATTATGTGGTTAAAAAGTGGGGATAAGAATACCAAGTTTTTTCATCTCTCTACTCTGAAACACAGGCCTTCTAACCGTATTAAGGTGATCAATTTCAATAATAAAGTGTTGGAGAATGACATTGATCTACAGCTTCTGATGTCCTCTTACTTCTCTACCCTACTATCGGTAGAAGGGGGGCTTGATTTGGATTGTCAAGAGGATCTTCTTAGGGATATCCCCTAGATCATAAATGATGATTTTAATTAGTTGGTGTGTATTCCTATGGAAGAGGAGATTAGAAGTCTTGTTTTCTATTTTGCAGGTAATAAGGTGCTAGGACCTGACGACTTCCCTATGTTCTTTTTTCAGTCCTTTTGGGATATTATAGCTAAGGATGTTGTGGTTTCTACTAAGGAATTATTTCAGACTGGTAATCTTTTGAAGGAATTGAATTCCTCTTGTATTTTCCTTATTCCTAAGAAATTGGGTGTTGCTTCCTTTGATGAATTATGTCCTATTAGTTTGTGCAACTCGATTTATAAGATCCTCTCTAAGGTGCTGGCAGTTAGACTACAAAGGGTTCTATGTCTTATCATCTCTCAACAAAATGGTTTTGTGGCTAGTAGGAAAATTATGGATTATATCCTCTTTGTTCATGAGAATATTCACTCTTTAACTATTAATAAGCATGTTGGGCTTATTCTAAAGGTTAATTTTCTTAAATCTTATGATAGAGTTGATTGGGGTTTTATTTCCAATATTTTGGTTTATTTTGGTTTTGGGGAGAAAATGGGGTTCTAGCTTATTTCCACCCCTCAATTCTCAATTCTTGTCAATGGTTCTCCCTCTCCTCTCTTTGATTTCTCTAGGGGTCTAGGGAAAGGAGATCTTATATCTCCTTTTATGTTTATTATCATGGTGGAATCTTTGGATCGTCTCATCTAGATATTTATTAACTTTGGTTTAATGTCTAGATTGGCTCCTTCCTCTAGTAATCTTATATATGATTCTCTTATGCTTGGGGAGTCGTCCATTAAGGAGGCCAAAGCTATTAAACTTATTTTATAGAGATATGAGGTTGCTTTGGGGTAGAAGGTTAACTTACCCAAGAGTGTTATATTCTTTCTAAACACTCCAGTCCACAGGCAGTTTACAATTGCTAGAATCATGTAATGCCAGATTGGTGAACTTCTTGTGTCTTTTCTGGGTCTTCCCCTATGATCCAATGTTCCTGAATCCTTTTAGTGGGGGCTGATTGATAAGTTCAACTCTAAAATGGTTGGTTGGAAGGGTATGTTGTTGAGCCAAGCTGGGAAAGTGCAGCTGATTAAGTCTACTTTTCAAAATCTTCCTATTAATGCTCTCAATTTGTTTTACATACCAAGGAAATTTGTGGATAAATTGGAGGGAATTCAGAAAAAAAAATATTTGGTCGAGGGTTGAAAATAAGAGAATAATCCATTTGGTTGCTTGGGATGATATCTGCAAACCCCAAAATGTTGGAGGTCTTGGAATCCGTAAAATCATAGATTTTAATATTGCCCTTCTTGGTAAACAATTGTGGAACCTTATTTTGGCAAAGAGTGAGTGGGCTAAAATTTCATTAAGCAAATATCTTTCTAGGAATGATGTTATAAGGTATTTTTTATCTTTTGATTTTTCTCCCCCATCTAGGTCTGCACTTTGGAATTGTATGGTTAAGGCTCATAGGCTTGTCTCCAAAGGTCTTTTTTAGTAGCTGGGAAATTGCGGGAATTTTTTCTTTTAGGAAGATAGTTGGGTTGGGAACAAGCCTCTTAAAGGTGAGCCTTGGTCTCAAAATTTCATGGACATATGTGTGTGGAGGTTTAGAAGATTTTTTGCTAATTATATTGATGGTGGTTATTGGAAAAGGTTGCATGAGGAGGACCCGAGGTTGGAGGATCTCTTTAATGCATTGTCTTGGGTTCATAGTCCTTCTCATAATACTACTAATAAGATTGTTTGGAAGCCTTCTTCTAATGGAAAATTCTTTGTTTCTTCAATTTTTCATCTCAATGATTCCTTTGTTGGTCCTACTCCTTTTTGGGCCTCCCTTTGTCCTCCAGAATGATTCCCAAGGTTAATATTTTCTTCTAGCTTTTCTACTAGAGTAAGGTCTTAACTACTGATAATTTGGTCAAGAGAGGTTTTGTGATGTCTAACAGGTGCTTTCTTTGTGAAGAGGATGCCGAAAATAACTTTCATCTATTCATTGGCTGCAAATTTGTTAGATATGTGTGGGCCCATGTTCTCTCTCTTTGGAACCTTAATTAGGTGTTTCCTACTTCGATTGGGGAACTATGGTCTCAATGGGTTGGACCTTCTTCCAATCCTACTTTGATTTTTTTGTGGTCTCTTTCTCTTACTCATATTGCTTGGGGTATTTAGCTTGAGCACAATAACAAGATTTTTAGGAGTGTGGCCCTGACTACTATCTTTGTGGCCTATTAAATTTGTGTTGCTATAAAAACAAATTTTGTCTATGGGATTTCTTTTCACAATGGTATGAAGGTAAAGCTTAGTCCTCATGATATTTCTATAGTGCAGAATTAGAGGTTGCCCTATGATATTTCCCTCCCTTTAACTAAAGGGAAAGTCTCTAGAGATGATGTTGTTTAGAAATCTCCTCTAGATGGTTGGGTGAAGATTGACTTTGATGGAGCTACTAAACAGAATCCAATACCTGTAGGTTGTGGGGGAGTGATAATAAATTCTAATGGTGGGTTTGTTTATGTTGTGGCACTCCCTTTGGGAACTCAGACAAACCACTATGCGGAAGTGATTACAGCCTATCATGGATTGAAGTTGGCACAAGTGAAAGGTTACAAGAAAGTCTAGCTTGAGGGGGATTCTCCCAATATTATTAATAATCTGAAGAATTGCGTTGCCCCTTCATGGACTATTGAATCTTTGATTATGGATGTTATTGATATTCTTAAATCCTTCGATGAGTATTATATTTCTCATATTTTGAGAGAAGGAATGGATTAGCTAATGTTTTCACTAATCTTGGTGTTAGGGGTATTAGGGAATGGGGTGTGAATGGCCTCCTCCCTATGGAGGCTATTGTGTGTATTAATCATGATTGCTAAAATAGATAAATTTATTGATGACATTTTAAGGCTCAAGGTATGCATGACTATTTTCATGTGGTAGGTTATTATGTGGAGTGATGGTAAGATAAATTTGGATCAGGTTGATGGTACCCTATTTGATATCTGTATGGGATAGAACTCTAGGATTTTTATTTTCCCCTACCATAATTTTGTTGTCACATGGATTGTGGGAATTCTTTGCTACTCCTCGAAGTTTCTCCTCATTACTTTCAAGGTTCTCAAGCTTCTCAGCTCTACAAATTCTGATGTTATGGGAGGTGATAGGAATCATGTAGAGCCTTTCTCCTATGATGTTGTTAAGAAAAAGGAGGAGGTGTGGTGTGTTTTAGAGAGAGGTGGGCTAACTTTGTATCTAGAAAGGTTGCATGGAAACAACCCATAGGCAATGGCTTTGTTTGCTAAAGCATGGAACAATAGGGTTTTGAAATTGGGTGGAACAGAATTTGATGTGAACGAGGATTTTATAGCCAATATCACTAGGTTTTCTACAGATGGCAAGAAAGTTTATAGAGACAAGAAGGAATCATAGGAAGCCATGCAAATCTTTTTCAAAGGGAATGAAGCACAAGACCTAAAGATGGGGAAGAGTGGTGGGTACCAGTGAAGCTCGCTGAAGGCACTATGGGGATGTGGTTGAGGAACTCATGAGGTATATTACCCTCAAAGGTCATTTCTCTATGGTAAATTCTTACCATTTTGTTATGCTTAATCACTTTTTCCATAAAAAAGAGATTTTTTTTCCTTTTTATCTCTTGGCATCTTTGGATTCTGGTCTGAAGGACACCAAAAATACGATGTTGCATGTGGGGCTCATTCTTTTACTCTCTGACTATGCTAAAGATTTTGAGGTGTCTAAACTGATTGCTACTCCTAAGTGTAAGCAACAGAAGCCAGTTGTGGAGTATGAAACAATCTTTGAAGAGGAGTTGATTAGTAAGAAAGGAAAAAAGAGGAAACTTATCCTGGAAGAAGAGTTAAGGTCTGAGGAGGACGTGGACTATGTCCCAAATTCTCTTGCTTCCATAGAGGTGGTTCCACATCCCCTGAAGTGGATAAGTCTACAAAAGAGGTGTCGAGCCTTAGTAATGGTTTTGAGACCCGCAGTGAGGATATTGTTGCTAGAAATTTGAGTAGATGCCTGAAGGATAAGATTGGAATGGTTGGTGAGTGTCTTCACTACCCCCTTTTTGTGGATTAAGCATAAGAAGGAATCAGAGGTAGGTAGTAATAAGAAACTGGTTGTTAGGTCAGTGATCCAATTGCTCAAGATGTAAGCTACTACTGCCCTTAAGATGGCCAGTGGGCAGGGTGTTGTGGATTCCCTCAGTGTGGATTTGGACTCGTAGAAGAGAAGGAAGTCTGTTGCTAAGGATATTGTAGAATCTATTCAAAAAATCCAAATGTCGATAGCTGTTGGTAAGGGCAAGGATGTCTCTACTAGTCAAGACAAGGTAAGCTCCTCTCAGGAGGATGATGTTGTGGGAAAGGGTTTTTTAAACTTTGACCGTGAACATATTTTTGATGTTCTTGGGATGGCTAGAGAGGGTTCCATTATTTTTTTCAATTTGTTTGAATGGGTGCTCTATGAACTTAACATTACCAATGTTAAAGTTCGGGGTGTGATGAGTAAACTTGGTGAGTCTTTGGTTTAGAATTAGATTGATTAATTGTTTGATTCTTTAAAAATTGTGGTGGATGAAATGTTGAAGATGAAACAATATTTTGATGAAATAATTCTCACCCTTGAGGACCAAATGGAGAGTATTTTTGCTAATCTAGAGAAGGGTGGGGAGGGGACTAAATTTTTAGTGAATTTTCAGTCTATTGGTATTTCCTCTCCATTTGAAAGTGCGAAGAAATGCAAGGAAATTGCTCCTGGTGAGGATACTAGTGCTGCTGGCAGGCTGATGGAGGAAGAGGTTATTGTTGATAAGGTTGGTGATAAGCATAATGTTTTGATTAGTGAGGTGAATGTGGGTGGGCCTAGGGATACAACACGAAACAAGACCAAGGTTCAAGTTGGGACTCCTATTAAAGATTTGTCTAAATTCATGGATGACTGTCAGAAGGTTGTGGTGAGCAACATGGAGGCTATTGATATCCTAAAGAATATATAGTGTTGTTGCTTTTGTCCCTCCTTTTTGGTTGTTGTTGCGTTGATGATGTGTTATGTTTTAGTTGCTATATGCTTTATGTAGTTATCTTTAGTTTCAACTAATCTTTTTTGGAAAGGGTTTCGGGCCCCTTCAAAACCCATTTTTTACCTCTAATAAAAAACTAACAAAGAACCATAATAAAATAGTGAATGTAATCCTAGAGATATATTTCATTATCACACAAAAATCTTAACTGGTAACTAGAGATATCCAAGTCAAGATGGATATTTCCACTAGCAAATTTCTTATATATATTATGTAAATAGTGGAAGAAACAAAGCATTTAAACCTAACATACAACATTTTATGCCACTGATTATATTGATTAGAGAAAACCTAACCAATTTAATATTTGTCATTTTTGCATTTGAAATATAAATTTTAAATCAAATTAATAAATTTGCTAAAATAACTTTTAAGTGATTGTATAATTTTTGAACTTGTCCATTTATTCAAAAAAAAGTATCATACCTACCTAGAAAATTGTATTGCACTGCTTTTGATTTTATGATTTAATGCATATCGTTAAGTATTTGAATTAATATGGTAAATAACTATTTTCATATTTGAAACTTTAAATTCCTTATTTGTCCAATATGCACATTCATTTAAATGGGTATTCCATGAACTTAACATGACCATTGTTAAAGTTTGAGGTGAGATGAGTAAAGCTGGTGAGTCTTCGGTTTAGAATCAGATTGATTAACTATTTGATTCTTTAAAAAAATTGGCAGATTAAATGTTGAAGATGAAGTAGTCTTTTGAGGAAAGAATTCTCACCCTTGAGGACCAAAAGGAGAGGATTTGTTCTAATCTGGAGAAGGGTGGGGAGGGGACTAAATTTGTGGTGAAGTTTGAGTCTATTGGTATTTCCTGTCCTTTTTAAAGTGCTAAGAAACACAAGGAAATTTCTCCTGGTGAGGAAATTGGTGTTGGTGACATGCTTATGGAAGGAAGAGGTTTTTGTTGATAAGGTTGGTGATAAGCATAATGTTTTGATTAGTGAGGTGAATGTGGGTGGGCCTAGGGATACAATGCAAAACAAGACCAAGGTTTAGGTTGGGACTCCTATTAAAGATTCGTATGAAGTCATGGATGACTGTCAGAAGGTTGTGGTGAGCAACATGGAGGCTACTGATATCCTAGAGAATATCTAGTGTTTTTTCTTTTGTCCCTCCTTTTTGGTTGTTGTTGCATTGATGATGTGTTATGTTTTGGTTGCTATATGCTTTATGTAGTTATCTTTAGTTTCAACTAATCTTTTTTTGAAAGGGTTTCAGGCCCCTTCAAAACCCATTTTTTACCTCTAATAAAAAACTAACAAAGAACCATAATAGAATAGTGAATGTAATCCTAGAGATATATTTCATTATCACACAAAAATCTTAACTAGTAGCTAGAGATATCCAAGTCATGATGGATATTTCCACTAGAAAATGTCATATATATTATGTAAATAGTGGAAGAAACAAAGCATTTAGACCTAACATACAACATTTTATGCCACTGATTATATTGATTAGAGAAAACCTAACCAATTTAATATTTGTCATTTTTGCATTTGAAATATAAATTTTGAATCAAATTAATAAATTTGCTAAAATAACTTCTAAGTGAATGTATAATTTTTGAACTTGTCCATTTCTTCAAAAAAAAGTATCATACCTACCTAGAAAATTATATTGCACTACTTTTTATTTTATGATTTAATGCATATCGTTAAGTATTTGAATTAATATGTTAAATAACTATTTTCATATTTGAAACTTTAAATTCCTTATTTGTCCAATATGTGCATTCATCCAATGTGTAGGGTAGTCAAGCTTGTGATACTTTTGGTGGCACCAACCACATGTCATTTCTATTGAGTTGTCATCAACCATAATAGTTAGTAAAAGTTTTGATAAACCATGTAGACTATAATATAGCTCTATGAACATCAAATCATATCCTCCCTTGATAGTAAATTTGAATCATTTATTATAATGCAAAAATTAGGTTGTATCATGGAAATTCAAAGTATGATACCAAAAGTGTTATAATTTAAAACTTAGTTATATATATATATATATATATAAGGGTAATCTTGATAATTCCCTCACATAAATCCAACTATTTGATGGTTGATTAAGCTCTAGAAATGTGAATTTATATGTCATAAGATCTCAAATAAACTTGAGAATATATCAATTTTTTATTTAGTTAGCATCCTCTTATACAAGGAAGTTGTCCTCATGATTAAGATAGTATCCTATCAACTAATTTTCATTTGAATTGTTATATATTTTGAGAAGATAGTTTTAACATGCTTGATATGTCTATTTAAAATTGACAATATGATTTCTTACATATATCTATTTTAAGAACATTGTAGGCCCATTATCCACAGGTTCTAATACCATTTTCACATAAAATTTGAAAAAGGTCATCTTGCATTAATAACACAATATTTTAAATGACATAAAACTTATTTGGTTCTCTTAGTCTTAGACATGGCGACATGACAATTCTTTTTACGAGGGGAGAAACCACCTCTAATTTTTAAATGGATGTGTTTAGTTATGTTATGTATATGTGGGTTAGATCAACCAAATACATTAAAAAATTTATTTGATGATTTCCATTTGAAGAGTATAGTTGCTACAATATCAAAAAGACGTAGTGTGGGCCTTGACTTATCTTCACAAGTTAGAATTCATTTATAGAGATCTCAAGTCTAATCACATGTTGGTAGATAATAGTGTCATAGTCAAGTTGACAAATACTAGACTACATTTGTGAATGAAAATGGGAAGCCCAACAAAGAAATATATAAAGAAAGAAATTTTTGAATGAACCTAATCTCTTGGAACATGGGCCTTGATGTGTCATCAAGATTAAGAAATAATAAGGGATCAGTTAGCTATAGATACTGAGTTCATTCTAGTTTTTATTTTAGGTGGGTGAACTCTATTTAAATTAAATAAAAGATTAGTTCTAATGTTTCTCTATAAAGTGCCAAATGCATGTTAATAATTCACTATTATTCTATTAATGTCAAGACGCCTAGAAAGATTACCATGTTTTATTCTAGATTGTACTTTGTTATTGGATTGGATCAACACAATAAATTATTACATGTGTCTTATAAAGTAATGTATAGGAAAAGAAGATGCTCATGTAGTTTGAAATGCATGATTATCATCTTAGATTATATTTTGAGTATATAGATTATATATAGTTCAACAATGAATGACTACATAGTATGGGATATGCATGTCATTCACTAGGCAAATGTTATGCCAACATGATAATAATTTTTTGAAGTTACATGCAAGTGATTAAAACATCTATGTTAAAGAAAATGAGTTACATGAGAGAAAATTGATAAATTTAAAATATATGTGATTAAACATATAGATTAGCATTAGATTTTTTTATTGTAAATTTGTGATATGTATGTATGTATAGTTCTTCTCATAATTTTGATTGGAAAAATGATTCCCTTGAAATTACTTGTTAATTTAAAATAAAATTAAAAAGGAGAGAGATCTATGAATTAAAATAAGAAAAGGTTGTAGATGAAGTAAATATAAATAGAACTAATATGAAGAGAATGTATTGAATTGTAGTTTCTTTAATTATTGATTATATGTTTTTTGAGTTGTGATGTAGACACATCTCATGCTATCAAGGAAAAAAAATATTTTACAAGGGGAGAAATGTTATGTGAATTTTTTCCCAAGAGAACATAAAACTATGAAATAGCCCTTTAGAATTAAAAGGGAGATAGAAAAATTAAGGATATTATGATCCTTTGGTTATAAGAGAGATTAATAAAGAAGATGCATAATACTCTTTTAAAAAGGGAGAAATAATTATATTTATTAAATAATAATTAAAGGCATCCTTTGTGGAAGGGTTTTATGGTTTGGAACCACCCCTTAAAACGATATATATGGAATTCATGGGAGACTTGGAAAAGTTATGGAAAAAATTCAAGGATGTAGAACATTTAAGGAAGAAAGTGGTTTGGTGAGCTATGGGAATTGGCGAAGGGGGCACACAAAGTGTTTCCAAATAGAGGTAAAAAGTACATTTGGAATTGTCTTGGCTAGGGCTATTATGCATGTTGAGTAGTTATTATGAGGCATCTTATATACATCTTGAGAAATTACTTTGAAGCATGATGTATGCATGTTTAGTAATTACTATGGAGAATGTTGTATACATGAGTAATTACTCTAGAGCATGGTGTGCACTTATGTTGAGCATTGCTCTATTGAACCAAGACTTGTGGAGTGCATAGTGCACTATGTTTCAAAAGGAGTTGTTTCCTCCTAGATTGATCTATAGCAAGACCCAATATCACCAACATCTTCCTATGGTGAGAGTGACTTTTCCAAGTGCAATTATTCAAATATGTATTGAAAACCATTGATTATACAATATTGGAATATTTTCTATATGATTTTGATGTTACTATGATTAATCTATGAGGATGTGTTATTCATTTATTATGTTAAGAATTTGATTTAGAATTCTTGCCAAATTGTCACATGTGTGTAGTTTATATTGATTTTTTACATTTATTTTGATAGCATTACATATTGTAAATTATATTAGCTCAAATATTTATTATATTAAATCTACTGCTACTACTTAAATAACCAATGGAGAAGAGTAGCATCACATTATTGGTCCAAGTAGTCGGTATTGGCATGGTGTGATGGTTTATCAGTGGCACTATTGTTCTTGTCACCAAGGTTCAAACCTCGTTGGGGTGGTATTGTTGAATGGTTGTATTCCAGTTCATAGCTCTGGTCAAAAGCATTTACCCCTTGAATAAAAAAAAAAAATTATCGGTCCAAGTACTTACATTTATACTTCTATTCAAATTTATTCTAATTTTTACTCAATGTTGTGAAAATTATGCAATGAATTCTACCAAGATAATTATGCAATTGGTGTCATGAAGACTTATATTCATAATCATTATAGAGATAGGTTTGTGCTTGATGTGAAAAATAGTTATGAAATATTAGATTAGAACTTAGTCACATGAATGTCTTTCAGATGCAAGTATCTAACATGAAATATGATTGTAATTTTAAAGATAACTTATTTAGAGCAAGTAGCTATCATGTTTTACTATGTCTCTTTCGAAAGGTTGGCATACCCACCTTTTTAAGATCTGTTAGAAACTAAAAGAAATATTCTCAAGATATGATTATGTATGTACTATGTTACATATATTTGATTTAGATTCATGGGAGAGAGTACTTGATCCAAGTTAGTTCTTTCCACAAGGAAAGAGACTTAAGCATGTTGTAGGGTTGAAAACCATATTCATATGACACCAAATGTTGAATATAACTACATGTTCATGATACTTTAGAAATTCTAAGAAAATTTAAAAAAGTGGCATTTTCATTTAAAATTTGTATGCAAAAGATATGGCCTCCAATAGCAACAGGGCCTAGAACTATCAATAGCAGTGGTTTTGTAATCAACCTTGGTGAATGCATAATTGCAAGGCTGGATTTATAATAAAATGGTTGGTTTCATAATGAACACTGACAAAAGCATAATAGATAGGGTGGTTTTTTAGTCAACTTTTGTTAAAAGGGGTGATTTTTCCCCAAGCTAGAAAAATAAGTAGATTATAAATAAAATGGGGAGTCTCTAATTCTTGAGTGGAAGCCTTGACAATTAGAGGTACCTTGGAACTCCTAAGAGGAAGTCTTCTAGAATTTTATAAATAGTATTGTAGCTCAAACTAATGAGAGCACAAATGGAGGGTTTACTTTGCAAAACTAGAATCTAAAGTAGATGCAAGCTGGAGAAGAGGATTGCAATATCTTGCTTTAGTTTATTATGAGTAATAAGTTTTGATAAAGAGTAGTTGCTCCTACAAATTGGGTTTTTCACCACTTATAGGGGGTTTCCTAGCTTAAAGTTTATGTTATGTTGCTCTTTATATTTACATACTCCACATTCCATATGAGGAAAAATAATTTAATACCATTATTTCCTACTATCATTGGAATTCCAAGTAGAACAATAACATAAATATTTGTTTTCCTAGTTTCTAATCTAGTTTACTAGGAAGGTATCAATCAATTGGTATAAAAAAGTCACTTCAAATTTTTCTTGTACAAAGATTAAAATAGCATAGAGTTTTGTGTATAACAATTATTTTATTAAACTTATCTCAAGGAGTGCATGTTGTAAAGGAGCAACCATGAAAAAATCTTGAAGACCTCTAAGAAAGCCATGAGTTGGTTTTAGGGAAAAAAATAGAGCTCTTTAAAAAAATTGTTGATATAGAAGAATGCAATACTATTGAAACTTCAAAAAGAGAAAGAGGAGAGAGGAAGACTAGGGAAGAGAGGAAGACAGTCTATGAAGGGAAGGGCATGTTAGGAAGGGGGGAGACAAATAGGAGGGAAGGATGTAGAAGGAGGTGTAGAGACAAGGTAAAGAGTGATGGGTGAAAGAGAAGGATCAATGAGGAGAGGGGTGCAATATCATAGACTATAAGAGAGGTTTCAAAGTTGGGCTAACATGCCAACCATCATCCCTATAAATATTTACTCTTTTTTGTTTATTTGTTATTACTTTCTTTATTCATCGATAGGATACATATAGTGTGAAAGTTTAGTTGGAAACAAGTCTCACGCCTATAAAAAACTATCACTATGTCAGAAAACAAGTTTCAATTGTTGGAAAATAGTTGGCAAGGTGTCAGAAGACAAGTTTCAGTTGGTGGAAAATAGTTAGATAAATATTAGTGAGCGGTAATAGCCTTTCAGAAGTTTTTTTGATTATTTTTTAGCAACTTTAATTGTTTTCAATTAAATAATAAATAGTTGTGTTTTTAGTCATAAGTTTTTTAATTTATTTTCTAGCAACTTTAATTATTTTCAATAAAATAATAAATAATTATTTTTTAAAATTATTTTCAATTACATAAGTAATGAAAGTTGCTAGAAAATACTGAAAAAAACTTATGCAAAGTTGCTACAAATCATGAAAACTTCTAAAAAGCTACTATAGGTTACTCATAATTATCCAATATGCCTCCAATTCATGCATGCATTTCTACCGCCTCAATTTGCCTATAAATATCTTTGTTTTCTGCAATTAATGTTGAAAATAACTCTTGGATATAGTAGCAAGTATATAAAAATAAAATCATTCATCTTGTGAATTTTGGTATTTCATTATTTCACACACTCCATTAATGAACATATGTCAACATTATTTCAAAATGAATACAATAGTTTTATATTAATGTTTATTTAGGGGTTGTCATTTAGCACTAAGTTGTCTAACATCACAATCTAGGGAAGTGGATTATCCATTGTGGGAGTGGCACATGCACCTATTAGAAAACATACTAGATTTATGTAGGTTTATTGTAGTCTATTAAATTGGAACTTTTAATATGAATTGTAATGATGTTAGGAGAAACATGGGAGGCTTACATTTAACAAAAAAAATTGTTAGGGTGTTTAGCTGCTTATTATTTAAAATTTCATTGATATAATAAATTAATTCTATTGTAGTTTACAAAAGAATGTTTCTTGAAAATAAGAAAAATTTGTTTATATCAAAACACAATACAAGAAAAAAGAGGGCTCTGCAAGTCTAGTCACATGTGTGCATTTTTACCTTGTGGGTGTCCTTGGACACCCATGGAGGAGGCTTGGCCATCCTCCATGCTTTTGAATCATTCTCCTGTATTCTTTATGTACCTTGAAGGCAGGTGTAATCCTATGTTCTAATTCGTTGTGGTGTGGGTGTGATGGGCTTCTCCCATCGGGAATCTTTGGTTATGCCAAGGCATGTGTGAGATTTCTTTGGTGGCTCATGGATATAATGGTTGGTGATAAAAATCTCCCCAAGACTTCCTTAAATTGCTCAACTTTTGGTGATGCAACTAAACAACTCATCCAATCTTTTAGGGACATAGTTGCAGGCAAGCGTGAGTGGCTTCCCCGAGGTGTAAAATTTGTGTTTGATTTGATTAATCCATTGTTGGAGGATGGAGAAGAGGGAAAAGGTAAGCAATATTCGTCTCCTCTTTTGAAGTTTGTCTTGGTTCCAAATGAGGCTTTGGATAATGCTATTTCTGAGGAAGATGTGAAACTCTCAAAGACTGCAATTTTCTTTGCAGTTGTGGATCTTGATAGGGTTCCAGCTAGGAAATATATGGATGAATGGTTCAAAATGTGTGGGAAAAGAAATTAGGGTTCCATTTTTACTATTGTTGAATGGTTCAAAAAGGCTTATTTGTGATCCTTTTCAATAACCCTAAATTTCAACAAGAAAATGTTCATAAAGAATTTTGGACTATTAGAAGAGTTACATTTCGAGCCCTGGCATGGTGACCAGATTCATTGGATGAGGAGGTGTTGGCATTGTCCAATCCTAAATGGCTGGTTATTAAACATGTTCCTCCTTGACTTTGGAAATTTGTTCCTATGATGCTCGAGCCATATGGAAAAGTCTTGAGAACGGATGAAACTAAATCTCCTCTACCCCATTCATATGTGTGGGTTTTGGTCTCCTTAACCTTGGGAATGGATCTTCCTTATATCCTTGAAATTAAACTAAAATTTGGAATCATAACCTATGCTTTGTAAACCCTTGGTGGTCTTAACACATGTTATCTCTGTCATAGAGAAGGACACCTTAGAAGAAATTGTGTATTAATAAAAGACAAGAGTAATAAAGCCGCTATCAATGGTGGCAATAAATTTAATAAACAACCCCCACCAGAATTTGGAAGGGATGAAATTCATTTATGGGGGATTGAGGATGGTGGCCTCTCCCCAAGGAAAGATAATCAGACTAAAATAGACACCTCTATAGAAGAAGACACTACCTGAAATACTGAAAGTGTGATTTCCCTAACTTAAGATTTGAACACATCGATGAATAATAAGTACATGATGGCAACATACAGTATTAATAGTAGGGAATTTAATTCACCTTCTTTCCAAAATGAATTAAAATAGCCTCCTAATACTAGTAAACTTAATGCACAACAACTGGCATTACAAAAAATAAGGCAATTGAAGCAGCCTAAAGGTAACAATACTAATTTAGTAACAGCTTGATTTACTCATTTAATGATAAGTATTTCAAAGAAATGGACTTTGTTGGTGTAATAGATGGAACTCAAATAATGGAAGGTCATAAGATCATAGGGGACTTGACCCCTTAAAGTCATGGGATTTTCCCCACTGCTTTTGGTGATATTCCAGAGTCCTTGAATTCTGGCAAACAAACTAACATGATTGAGCTATCCTAGCCTATGGAGGTTGAGATGGTTGCAAGTCCAAATTTGCAATGCAACACCATGGATCTCAAAGCAAGATCTGAGATTTCAAAGTTGGAAATGGCTACTATTAACTCCCTTGATGGGGTGTTCAATTCAGATGGGTTTTCCTCCCAATCAGGCATGGATTCTGCAAATGACCTAGGGATTCTCTCTGCTAGGGAAACCACTAATGGGGAAGGAGTTCCTATTGAGGTGCTTGTTAAAAAAACTAGGAGATACAGAAAGGAGAAGGGAGTGGATGGTGCAAAATTGCAAGAAGAGAGGGAGAATAATGTTCTTTTGAAATAAAAAAGAAACAAACTTAGTGGGGTGATTCTTCCACCCAATACAAAAAGAATTGAGGCAGAAAATAAACTGCCTAAATTCATTGATACTTTAGGAGTGACAAAGGCCCCTTAACTAATGAACAAAAGAATGGCAGTTAATTGTCTTTGGAATGTAAGGGGTCTTGAGTCCCCTGATAGAAACCATTTGGTTAGGAGATTGGTTACTCAAAAATAGGAAAAGAACTTTGTACTCTTGCAAGAAGTAAAATCCATTGGCATTGCCTTGGAGACTAGCCTGAAAGTAATTTGGAAGGATGCCTTCCAATTTGTGACCAAACATGATCAAGGGAAGCGAGGGGTTGTTATTCTAATGGCCCACAAATGGAGCCAGTATGTGGTGAACTCTGTAGTTTCTCCTTGCAACAAGGTTGTTTGGGTAGTTTTGAAGAAAAAGAAGGATTTCTTTGGTATCTGCTTGATTTATTCTCCTAATGATTACAAGGACAGGGTCTTGCTTTGGAAGTGGATGTTCAATCTACAAGACATCCCTTGGATTCTAGGGGTGATTTTAATTTTGTTGAAAAAGAGGAAGACAAACTTGGGGGCATTGGACATGTCCGAAAAGATGTTGAGAAATTTCATTGGTTGAGACTTAAATCCAAGATAAATATTGAGGATCCCATTGAAGGGCAGAAGAAGGAGTGTAAAGATATCTGGTTCACTTAGTTTAATTTTCAAAAAAATCGAAGGAGAGTCCTTTGCAAGTTGAATATGTTTTATATTAATAGGGCCTTCTTCTCTACTACTCTAATTAGGGATGGTTGCAAGGTGGAGGTTACACCATTCTCCCTCTTTGATCATCATCCAATATGGGCTAATTTTGTGCTTAAGAATGGTTTCTTACCAAATACAGGCCCCCAAAATGGGTTTTTTCTTAACACTAGACTTCTTCTTGATGAAGATTGTAAAAATGCTATAATTTCACTCAAAGCTATTAACAAATGGTTGCATAGATCTGCATCCCCTATTGAGAGATGGGATTTGAATTTTCAAGGTTGGAATATTTTGTTTTAGACCATAGGAAGAAAGAAGGTTAAGGATAGAAGGAACAAGGAGACCATTCTACAAGATAGCCTTTTCAAGGTTGAATCAGATGTACAAAATAGCCCTGATGACAACTCCCTTGTTGATAAGATTTTTGATGCCAAAGATACTCTTAGGAGATTTCAAACCAATAAGGTTAAGGGATTGAAAATTATAGCCAAAATGAATTAGATGGAAAATGGTGATAAGGGAACTAAGTTTTTTTTCAAATACTTGAAGGAGAAGCATGCCAGAGAGCTAATTGACCAAATCAATGTTGATGGGAATATTTTTGTGAAACAAGTTGAAATAAGAGAGCAATTTTTTCTTTTCTATTAAAACCTTTTCACTTATGAAGGGGGTAATGAGGCTTTCTTTTAGGCTAGGGATTATATCAAGGGGATCATTCCCAAATAGATTAGTAAGGAGGCAGCTATAGATCCCGACAAAGAAATCTCTAAAGAGGATATAAGCATAGCTATTCTTTCCCTTAAAAATGACAAATCTCCAAGACCAGATGGTCTCCCTGCAGAGTTTTACAAATCATTCATTGACTGGGCATGTGATGACCTGTATTTGGTTTATAAAAAGGCCTTTGAGAAGGGCTCCCTTGGCAAAAATATTAACAAAGGAATCACTAAGTTGATTCCTAAAGATGGGTACAAAACCCTTGTTAAGAATTGGAGGCCCGTTACTCTCTTGAATGTTTCCTATAAAATATTAGCTAAGGAATTGGCTGAGAGATTGTCTAGTATTCTTCCCATCATTATTAGACTTTGAAAAAGGATATGAAAGGATTGAATGGGAATTTTTTCTTATGGTTCTTGAAGCCTTTGGTTTTCCAAGGGTTGTTTGCTCTATGGTTAAGACTTTATTTCAAGATGCTTCTTCTCAAGTGGATGTCAATGGAATTCTTTCTTAGGAGATCCTACTTGGGAGATCAATTAGGAAAGGTCGCCCTCTTGCACCCGCCTTGTTTGTTATTTCCTCTGATGCACTGCACTATATCTTGAGGGATAGTTCACTGGTCCCAAGGGTAAGAGGTATTAGATTGCCAGATTTAAATGAACTCCTCAATCTCTAGTTTGTTGATGATACCTCTATTTTGTTGTTGCTTGAGGAGGATAATTTTTTTTTCTAATGAAGAAGCTTGAGACCTTCTATTTTTCTTCTAGGGAAAAAATTGCTCCTACAAAATCCTACCTTCTTGGATGGAAGGATAAGCCCCCTGATTGGGTGAACAAGTATGGAATTCAATGGGGAGGTCCCTAGAGATTGGTGAGATACCTTGGTATCTTGCTTGCTATTGAGCCTAATCTGAAGGAAATGTGGGGTTGGATTAGAGATAATATTGATAAGAAATTAACAAAATGGAATAAACAATACCTCTCTTTTGTTGGGAGATTCTAGGTTTGTCAAAAGGTTTTGTCTTCTTATAGCTATTTTTCCTTTGTGTGGTTTTTCTACTCTTACCAAATTAATTATATTCAAAAAATAATAAGGGAATTTATGTGGTCTGATGGTAAGGGAGAAGGAAAAAGCACTTTTTCAAATAGGATTGGTGTACCATCTCTAAGGTACGAGGTGGTCTGGGATTAAAATATTTGTGGATTCAAGGCATTTCCTTGGCTAATGATTGGGTGATTGGTTCCCTGGATGGTGAGGAGCCATGGAAAGTGCTCATTAGAAGCAACATTGCTAATATTATGCCTAAACATGCTAAATCTTGGAAGCTCCTTCCCTTCAGTGATATTCTTAGTTGTGAGTGTCCTATGTCACTTGCAAGATCCAATGTTTTTAGAACTATATGGAAGGCTTAGGAAATTGTCAAAAAAAACCTCTCCAATTGCCACTTCACCAAGGGTGATAATAAGGTCATCTTTTCCAATAGATCTCTCTAGTGGAATCTAAGACATAAGGGGAAGCCCTTAGCTCTAATTCAAGGATGCTCTGCTAAAAATTGGGCTTTAAAAGGGATTCTCTGTTTTAATAATGTTTTAATTAATGGAAGATTGAAGGATTGGAATGACTTAAGTTTAGAATTTAACATCCCTCAAAGCAACTGGAGAACCTATACGATGATGAGAGAGGCATGTGGCCACCTCAATTGTAAAGATTTTTTGTGGCATAATGGCAACAAAATAATGAATGTTAAAATTAAAGATATTTACACAATTCTAACTGGGAAGGTGGATATTACTGAACACATGAATAAATATTGGCAAATGAATCTAAACAAAGAGCAATGGAAAAAAATCTTTTTGAGAAATTGGTAGAAGGAGCTAGAGGCTAAAAAGGCCTACTTCATATGGCCCTTGATTTTACAAAAGCTCCCTTATGAAACTAATATCTCTAATATTAATATTTTCTCTTTATGCAGGAAGCCTAATTCTTTATCTCATATATTCTTTGATTGCATTTTTGCTAAGGAAGTTTGGAACATGTTTTGCATTTCTCATCATAATTGGGGAATAATGGGGATATATCCTTGATGAATATTCTTTTTCTTTAGAATTGTAAATTAAGTAAAACTAGTTCTTTGTTCTGGCATATCCTTTCAACTAAAATTATATGGGAAATTTGGAAAGTTCAAAATGAAGACCAATTCCAAGGTAGGAGGAGATTGCTTACTAAGTCCTACAATGGACTCATATTTTATAATGTTCCTATGTAGGTGTTCATCACTGTGGAGTTGTCAAAGGATAAATTATACAATTATTTAGAGAATAGGACAGCTTCCAGTGATATTTTGGAAGCTAGATATGGTCATATGTGGTTGGAAGGCCACCCTAGGGTAGAGGTTTTTCTAAGGGCTCTTTAGACTTTTTGAGATGAATTGAAAGAGGGGTAGAAGTCTAATCTTAGCCTGAACAAAGATAAAGAGGTGGTTATTGTGCTTATGGAGCAACAAAAGAATAGTGTTCATGATGTGTCAATGGAGGAGGTCAGCACGACTGAAGCACTAGTGGCTCTTGGTGTTGATGATCACTCTACTCAGTCTGGTTAATTTCAAGACAATGATATCATTTTTGTTGTGTTTTTTCTTTGGCTCCTCTGTACTTGGATCTATTCATATGGTGATACGTCTTATGATGTATATTTGTAGCTTTTGCTCTCTAATCTAGTTCTTTTTCTAGGGTAGTTTTTGAAACTAATGATATAAGGGTGTATTTCATTTTGGGCTTTAGACTGGGATAGTTGGTGTCTATTTTTGCAAGTCCTCCTTGCAGCACAGGGCTGATACTCTAATACTCTCTCCTTGTTTTGCTATGTACTGATCTCTATATATTTAATATATAAAAAAAGAATGTTTCTTACTAAGTTGATCTTCCTTGAAGCCTTTATTCATATTCATGTGTAGTAGCACCTAGTTTATTACTTCTACCAAGTTTTCAACAAATGCAATAAAAAAATTTGGAATAGCAATTCTTTTCACTAGTTTGCTTACTCTGTTGCAAGATATTTTCTCTTTTATTAGGAAAAAGAAATTCAGGAAGACTTTACATAGTATAGGTAGATATTTCAAGTGTACAAACGATTTATGAACACATCAAAAGAACTACGTGTCTCATATTTCCTCATCAATACAATAGTTTTATATTAGTCTTTAGTTCATGCTCTAGTTCGCTCTTTTCCATCTATAAAGATCTAGGAATTCACTTTGTAGCAATGCCTCTTAAAAACTATAGGTAGGAATTTCTTTACCTATTGAAAATTGTACAAAAATCAATCCAAATAAACAACCAAGAGTAAAAATTTGATACAAATATACAAAAAAATCTGGTTTATGCACTAAATAGGGTCTATTGACCTAGTTGTTCACAATAGAGTAGTTTGTAATGTATTATAAGAATAAAATTAAAAACGTGGGTTGATTTCTCAATAAGGAGGTTTTTAGTTTTCTGCTATCATGGTTGAATTGAAAGTTCAAGCTAAGTCCTCATGGATATGCAATTATAGCCCTTATTCGTGAGAAATTAAATGAAATAATATATAAATCCACTATTACAAATATAGTAGACTACTTTCTAAAATAGTATGCTAAACATATTTAAATGGAATAACAAACTGTCACTCAAAGGATTAAATAACATGCATACAAATTGACAATTTTGTACTACAAAATGTGTGCAAGAATATGAGCTAGAATGAGGAGAACAACTTGTAGCTGATTAGGAAAATGAAGTTTTAGGAAAAAAGGTTAAAGTATTGATTAGATAATTAAAAAGTGGATTTTTTTTAAAGATATATGGATTAAATATTGTATTTTCCTATCTTTTATTGAATCCAAAATGTCATTGTGTATGTTTGTTGTTATAATTGACATATTTCTTTCTCTTCATCAAGTCTAATTGTGTTTCCCTTTGTTTCATTTTTTTCCTTTTCTCAAACCCTTTACACTTTTGCAACAAATCCTTGATTGGACATAAGATTTTATACACAGAGAAATTTATTTCAAACATTTTAGTTCAACCATGTCATATCCCCTCGATACCTCATTAATTATCTTGCATGACCCCTAGCCCTAATGTAATTTGGACTAGGGGTGGAACTTAGATTTTAATATGTGGATAGATATAAGTGTGTGTGTGTGTGTGCATGTGTGTTAGTTGTGAACCTTGGTGTTATTATTATTATTAAATGTTATTATCAATCTTATTATATTATTTTAAATAATTTAATGCACTAAAATTTTGGTTTAACACAGACTAATGATTTGGTTGTTGGACTTGTTTGAGGTTTGTTGTTAGAAGTAGGTACCGGGGTGCAAAGTGAGGTGGATTTTGTGGTTCCGTTGGATGAGAGATAGACAATCAATATGTCATTCTAGTATTGACCTTTCTTGTAGTTTTTGTTAACCTTAGGCTCATTCAACCTAGGACCTTGACATATATTAATTGCTATAGTTTACTTGTCTCAGCTAGGCAAAGCCAACAGGTCCACTTAAATTATTTTGGTTAATTGACATTTGCTTAAATCGGTAAATTTATTAGAGGCTATTGAATGAATAAAAATATTAGAGAGAAATAAATAAATAAATAAAATTAAAATAGGTAAATAATAAATAACAAACTATAAAGTAAATAACTATGAAATAACAAATAAAAATAATTTAAAATGATAAATAACTAAAACACTCACCATGTATAGTAAATATAAAAGTAGATAGACGCTAAATAAAAGACAAGGCAATGAAATCCATCGAGTGCCTAATGTTAAGGAGATTAAGAAAAAAAAACAATAGTCAATACACATCCAAGTTATGGTGTTATCCTCTTTCTTCATTGGTCCTATTGAAGAATCAAATGGACAAGAACTTGGCTTGATGTAGCCAATATCCAAAATCTCCTTTATTGCCTTGTCAATTTCTTCCTTTTGGATCTTGAGGTGAGCTAAGGAGTGAGTATCACCAAATTTGTGCCTATGTCCAATGCAATAATGAGTTAAAACCCTTGATTATGTGGTAATATTGAGGGAATGTCTTAAAAACATTGCTATGCTTTTCTAAATAGCTTATGCATCAATACAATAAGCATCCTTTGTGCTTATGAATGAAATTTAGGTGTGATCAAGTAGTTGTCCACCCAAGAAACTTCTCCTCTTTAGATTCCCTTGAGAATTCTCCAAGAGATTGTAGCCATTGTCCTCCATGATCCATGTTAGTATCTCCCAATTCAACCACATAGAAATCTTCACAGGTCAATTGATCTCTAATAGTCATTTTTAGTTACTGGATTCCTTGTGCACATTATATGGTGAAGCCATCATCCAAAATCACATAGAATCCCTAAAAATATTTAGCAAATAAACCTCTTCTTACTATAAGGGCTTCAACAATACAATTACGTTTCACCCCACTATCGATTATAATAGTTATCCTATGACCTACTAACACTCTATGGATCTTGAATGGATTGTAAATTGAGTTATAGATATAGCGATTAGTGTTTGTCCACCTTTGTTTTCCCCTTCTTTATCAGATTCTTTATTCACTTTATCATATTTGGCTTCTTGTACTTGATTATTCAAAATGACTTGAATATAGTGCACTCACTCTTTGCCAAGGAATTTATGTCCTCACTTCCAAGGTTCTTTGTAATCAAAATAAATTTTCTTTCATCTTAGTTCATTTGAATTGTATTCATTTCTTCTCACTAGTGGTAGAGTCTTCTATTTTCTTTACTCCCCCTTTTAGAACTTCTAGTTTCTATTAGGAGCTTTATAATAAGGTTTATTCTTGAGCATTTGGAATTTTATTATTGCTTAGAAGAAAATTGTCCTTCCTCTTTTACCATGGATTGTTCATAATGGAAAAAAATCCCTCTTTTGGAAGAATTCTTGGAAATGGCTACCCTTCATCGAGTTAGAGGAAGGGTCTTTTAGAAGTTATATTTTTCTTGAAGTAAGAATGGGGAGTAAGAGTAAAAGACTATTTAGAGTTCTCAATTGGAGACTCATTTACAAAAGAAAAATTGTGGAGTTTGGTCAACTTCAACATCCCTTCTAATTAGAAAGGAATTATTTCACTTATTTTAGCACAAGGATTCTTCTACTATTCTCTCTAGGATGATGAACTAGTTTGGACAACTTCTAAGTCAATAAATTAGTCAGTAAAAAAAAAAAATTCTCATCTCTTCTCAACCTTCTTTGACTAAAAATTGGATACATAATTTATTTTGGAATAATGATTGCATCCCAAAAGTTGGTACATTTTTTTGGCTTCTCTCTAGAGCAAGATTTTAATAATTAAAAGACTAGAAAATCTTGGCATTTCCACTTCTTATAAATGAGTGCTTTGAGGGAAAGAAGAGGAGAACATAAACCACCTATTATTAAATTGTAATTTCAATAATAATTATTGGAAATGACTATCTATAAATTTGGACTGGAAAGGTGATTTCCATAACCCAATTCTACTTCACTTCCTTAGTTGGTAGATTCCACCTGTTTGTACTTGGTAGATCAACCTCTCTTTAGTTATTTTCAATTTATGGATCAAACACAACTTCAAAATCTTCAAAAAATCCTTTCAAATTCAAGAAGGTAATTTCTAGAATTGAAAAATCAATATTAAAAATAGTAATACATGTAATATTCTCAAAAAGGTTTATAGGAACACCAAGTTTTTGTGTTGGGACAATGATATTTTAAAGAAATGGCATACCTTAAAACCCCATCCTATCTAGGGTTCCATTGTCACAAATAATCCTAAAATTTCCATAAATAGTATTAAATGGTCTTCATCCTCATCTCTAATAGTAAAATTAAATTTTAGCAGAGCTTCCAAGGGAAATCTATAATACTCTATTGTCAGATGTGTGATCAAAGATAATGCTGACAATAATCATTTGGCAAGATTGAAGAAATTTCCAATCATTTATGAAAGAAAAGCCAAGTGTGAAAACACTTCCCTAATGTAAATCAATTAGGAGAGGGGTTGAAAAACTTTGTTTCAAATATTTAACTTTTACAGTTAACATTCAATACTGCACATTCATTAAGTCAAATTTCATATTTAAACAATAAACCACAACACACAAATTTTATGTGGGAAAGCCCTTTCGATAAAAAACACACTAAAGCATGGATCAATTGTATTAAACAGTAACAAGGCTATTACATACTATAATATTCATATTTTATGCTCTTGCAGGTGTTGATTCACTATTATACAAATTCTAGAGTGAATCTAATAGCTATAATGACATAAAACTTGCAATCTAAACTTTACTATCAACAAATGTACTAAGGCACCAATACATACTTCTCATACATGGGTATTGATTTTTGTTATGTTTCAATCTCCCATTCTCTACATGCGTGCAAACTAAAACTAACAACATATGCACGAGTCCCAAGAGACACAAATGGCAACTTGTCAAACATGCACGTGCATGTAACAACATGCAAGCACATGCAAATCCTACAACTCCAAAAATCAAGCAACCTCACATGCTATGTGTCTTATAGAGAAAATCAACTTTACTACCAAAATAGAACTCATCCACAACTCCTATTCACTCTGAGGGACAATTTAGTCTTCATCAAGCAAGTTTCCTCTTCAAGCTTCAATTTACAAGTCAAATTGAGGCCACATGGCATCATGGCACCCCTCCTAGAGGTTTTCACAATTATCAATGCTCAGTTAAGCACCCAAGTGACAAGTGTCACCTTTCCTTACTTCTATTTTTTTGAAGAGATAAACACTCACACAAGTGGACTTCGCCAATACTTTCTTCCAAAACAAACTGCCACATGTCAACATGGTTCCCATTTTAGAGGTTTAAACAATTATTTTTTCCCAATGGAGCACCCATGTGACATGTGTCATAATTTTTCCTTTTCACACCTTGCATACATAGGATGCCAACTCCCCACTGGGTCCCATAAAGTGACTTAACAATTTGGAAGCAAATATTATTGCATTTAATAAATTAAATCAACAACTTAGGGGAAAATAATTAAATAAATAATCATGGGACTCGCTAAGGTTGGGACATCTTAATCCCAACATTCTCCCACTTGTCAGTGACCTTCAAGAGTCTTTGTATCATTGCTTAGGCTTCCCATTGAACTAGTACACCAATTGAACTTCTTTGTGCTCACTAGCTTCATTAGTGCATCTGCAACATTCACCGAAGTTTTCACCTTTTCCAAGTTAACCTTTTCATCTTTCACCATATCACGAACCAAATGAAACTACACATCAGTGTGCTTTGTTTTGGCATGGAAAGTAGGATTTTTCATTAAACATATAGTTCTCTAGCTGTCACAATAGATAGTAATCTATCATACATCAAAACAAATATTAGAACACAGTCTCTTAAGACAAATGGCTTCTTTGTAAACATGAGTAGCTGCAAGTGATACCAAAATTCAAATGGATGCTAGCTTAGCAACATGAGAGTAAATATCCCCATAATTTATTCCCTCCACTTGGAAATATCCCCTCATGACCAAACTTTCCTTATCATTCACACTACCATTAGGACACATTTTCTTCTTGAACACCTATTTGCATTTAACAGGTTTCCATTCATTAAGAAAAAGCTACCAGATCCCATATAACATTTTTTTCAATGTTGCTATATCTTTATTCATGGCTTCCATCTAGGTATTTGCATCATGCATACCCATAGCCTCTCTAACCGTCCTAGGCTCAACAATGTTAGAAATTAAAGCAAATATGAAACTAGAGTCTAGCATAGAATATCCAAATCTATCTGGTTATCACAATTCTCGTGTAAACCTCCTCAAGGGTTGAGGTTGAGGTTTTGGCTCTTCTTCAGAGCTGTCAAAGCTGCTAGAGTTCCCCTTAGGATCGAGTCCACCAAGACTACATAGTTCATCTCTCTCAAGAGTAGGTGGAATTTGAACTACCTCCTTATGCTTCTCTTCCTTCTCTAGTTCTAGATCAACTATGGGAGGTTTTAGCTCATGAAATATAACACTTCTACTATATAGAACCTTCTCTACAACTAGATCCCAAAGGATATACCCTTCCACGTTGACTCCATAGTCAATGAAGATATAGTTCATTGCCTTGTTCTCCAAATTAGATCTCTTCACATTAGGCACATGAGCATATGCCTCACAATCAAAGACTTTGAGATGTATCATTGAGGGCTTCTTACTAGACCACACCTCAAGAAGTGTCGAAGTAGGAGATCTATTGATCAAATAACATGTACTAGCTACAACTTCATCCTATAACTTCTACTCAAGGCCAACACTACTCAACATATTCCTAACCCTCTCCATCAACATTTTATTCATTCTCTCCACAGCTCTAGTTTATTGTGAGGTGTATGGAGTTGACTTGTGTCTCAATCCCATGGTCCTTACAAAACCTATGAATTTTTGCAAAACAAAAATCACCACCATTATTCGTCCTCGAACATTTAAATTTTTTACTAGTCTAATTTGTGACCAAGGATTTGAACTCCTTAAACCAATAAAAAACTTTAGATTTACTTCTAAGGAAATACACATATATGTCCTTCCAAAATTGTCATCTATGAATGAGACAAAATACAAAGATCTAAACAATGAGGGAACATTAACTGGACCAAACACATCAAGATGCACATAATCCAAAATACCAAGATACTTATGAGAACTAGAATAAAAATAAACATGGTGTTATTTTCCATATATACAATGTTCACAAAAATTGAACTTGAGATTACAATCATCAAGGCCTTCAACAAAACTCTTATTTTTTAGGGCTCTAAGACCTTTCTCACCAATATGGCCAAGCATTTGGTGCCACAACATTGATTTCTCTATTGGGAGCTTCATCTCTAAAGCATTAGCACTGTTAGGTACCTAGAAGGAATGACCATTAGATGTAGACACCACAATCTTCTTCTCTGGTTGATCTAATTGTGAGGATGAAAAATCCAAAGCCTATTTCTTAGACTTCACAAAAGTGCTATTGCATTGAATAGTACATGCATCTAGCTTATATAGGGTTCCAATCCTAACACCCTTAGAAAACACCATAGAACCTCTAGTCATCTTGCATCTGTGACTCGATAAAATAACCTACACTACCACATCACCCAACTTACTCATTGAGAATAGGTTTCATGCCAAACCAAGAATGTGCAAAACACCATCAATCCCCTTCACTTTATCATCAAGGAATTTGATCTTGACTCTTCCACGACCAACAATCTTCAAGTGAGATTCATCACCCAAATACACCTTCTCAACATCATACTCTTCATACTTTGAGAACCAACCTCTATGAGAGGTCATGTGGAAAGAAGCACCTAAGTCAATCAACCACACATCTTCTAATGCAAGAATTGCCAAGGTTGCAGCAAATGTATCTGCATCTTCATATAAGGATTCAAAAGTAGATTTATCAATTTTGTTCTTTTTCTCCTCTTTGTAGTACTTCTGGAAATGACCAAATTGCTCATAGTTCTAGCATTTAGCCTTGGAATTTTTACCAAGAGACTTAGATCTCCCTAGAGACTTGGGCTTAGACTTCTCCCTTTTCTTTCCTTTCTCCTTTGATCTACCATAAATAGATAGTGTCATCTCAAAATACTTCCTTCACATCTCTTTAGGAAACAACAAAACAACCACATCTTCCATCTTTAATGTTCTTGTTGTGCTTCCAATAACCATCACCAAAGTGGTCTCACAAGTCTGGCAAAGAATATAGCAATAACATGTAATGGTCCTCATCATCAATCCTCACATGAATTGAACCCAGTTGAGCCACTAGCGCATTAAAGGAATTCAAGTGATCAACAAATGATCCTAATTCCTCCATCCTCAAAGAATATAGTTTCTTTCTTAGGAATAACTTATTTACCAATAATTTCCCTTGATAAATGTTACCAAGCTTCTTCCAATAACTAGTTGCAGTGTTCTCCTCATGGGCATTTAGGAGCACAAAATCAGCCAAATAGAGTCTTATCAGACCCTTGGCTTTTTGATCCTATAGATCCCAATCCTCTTGTGAGGTTCTTGTTGGTTTTGTATTGGATATTGCAACCCATAGATATCTATCTACAAGAATATCCTCCATTTTGAGTTTCCACAACTCAAAATCATCACCATTTAATTTCTCCATCTCTAATCTTCAAGATGTGCTTGCCATCTTAAAACTACAACAAGATTTCAAAGCTCTCTCTACAAGAACTCCCACTAAATCTTGATAAGCACAAAAAACACTTCAAACCCAACAAGGATAGAAAAGCTAGCTAGAATCTGATACCAATTGAAAGGAAAGTCGAGTGAGAAAACACTTCCCTAATGCAAAGGGGTTGTAAAACTTTGTTTCAAATCTTTAACTTTTATAGTTAAAGTTCAAGATTGCATGTTCATTAAGTTAAATTTCAGATTTAAGTAATAAAACACAACACACAAATTTTACATGGTACGTTTGTGAAAAAACCCACACACCAAATCATAGATCAATTGTATTACAATAACAAGGCTATTACATAAAGTGTTAATATTCTATGCTATTACAGGTGTTGATTCACTGTGATACAAATTTTAAAGAAAATTTGGTATCATAACTACATATAAATTTACAATCTCAATATTACTATCAACAAATGCACTAAGGTTCCAATATATACTTCTCATATATGGGCATCATTTTTTTCCATGTGTCGATCTACCAGTCTCTGCATGCATGCAAACTAAAATTGACAACATGCACGAGTCCCAAGTGAATCGAATAGCAACCTGTCAAACATGCACGTACATGCAACAACATGCAAGCACATGTAAGGCTTGTGTAGTGTAGAAAATTGTATACCTTGACAATTTCACACTATGTTTGGGTCCCCTAATTTATCAAACTTAATTAAGCTTCTAATTTACAAAATTATGCATTCCAAAGCTTTATTCTTCCTATTTTTTAAAAGGGAAACTAACATTAAACAAATGAATTTAATGATTGAATTACCTTGGATCATGTGATTTTTATAAGTATAGGCTAGGACCCATTCACCCATGGGAGAATGGGTCCCCAATATGAGCCAGGACCCATTTTAAAATATGTTTTTGGCAGCATTTTAATGATCAAAATTCAAATTGGAAGTGTCAGCTTTTGGAATCTATTTTTTGGGAAATTGGATAAACACTTATAAATACAAAGTATTTTTATCATTTGAAACCTAACTAGCAAGAGAGAACTTCATGATCAAGATATCGTACAAGAAAATTATTGTCAAGAGCATTCAAGAGCAACATTATAAATCATTTTCAACATCAATCAAGATCCTAACATCATGCCAAAGTTCATGTGTGTTCATGTTATATTTGAAGGCTAACATTATGTTGTAGGTCTTCAAGTATTCAAGTATTCAAGCATTCAAGAAAATTCTATCAAGCAAGATCTATTTCCTTGGAGTGATGTGTTTGCTTTCAGTCCTTCATGGAAGCAATTGAAGGATGGCGAGTTTCAACAATTGTATTCATTCATTGTTTCCTTCCTTTTTCATCAAAGTTTTCATCATTGACATCTTTTCCATTGTGGAAATAGGAACACTTTTCATGGGGTTTGACTAAGGAAAACCTTTATATGGCATCACCATTTTTCCCTCTTTCTATATGTGCATTTTACAAGTTGAAGAAGGATTGGAGATATCTTGAAGGAGAAATTTTGTATTGTTGCATTTGTTGTCAAGCCACAAACATTGAGTTTCATAATTTATTTACAACATTCTAAAAGTGGGATGAGTAGCAAACAAAGGCTAATATATAGCACCAGAGAACCCCAAAAGTTCATCAGAACTCCTATATAAAAACCCATATGCCCACATGGGAAAATGAGTCCTTGTAGGCACATCAAAACCAATTTTTCTCAGCAAGTTTGCGATCCTCTAAACTTTCTAGATTTGTCAAAACTTGACTGTTTCATTCTGTCAGTTGTCGAGATCTTACATTTTTAATATTAGGTCATATAGGATCATTATGCTAATCATTTCAAAATATTTCCAATTCATTCCAATCCCCCATTAGATGTTGATTTAGGTTTGAATGGCTCACTATTAGGGGTGAAAGCCAATCTTTTCACCTTGTGATCTATACCTCTAATGAAATCCTATAAAAATGCACCCTTGAATCCTAGGTTCTTTGCATTTAGGACCTAAGATACCCTTTTTCTATGTTTCAACTTGCAACTCCAAAAATCAAGCAACCTCACATGCTAGGAATCCTATAGAAAAAATAAACATTACTGTCAAAATAGAACTCACCCACAACTCCTAGTCACTTCGAGTGACAACTCAGTCTCCGTTAAGCAAGTTTCCTCTTCAAACTTCAATCAACAAGTCAAATTGATGCCACATGGCATCATGGAGCCCCTCCTAGAGGTTTTCAAAGTTCTTAATGCTCAATTGAGTACCCACGTGACAAGTGTCACATTTCCTTATTTTTGCTTTTTCAAAGAGATAAATGCTCACACAAGTGGACCCTGCTAATACTTGCTTCCAAAAAAATCTGCCACATGTCAACATGGTGCCCATTTTAGAGGTCTAAACAATTGGATTTTCCAAATGAAGCACCCATGTGACATGTGTCACAATTTATCCTTTTCACACTTTGCATGTAGGATTCCAACTCCTCGCTAGATCCCATAACGTGACTTAGCGATTTAGAAACAAACATTATTGCATTTAATAAATTAAATCAACCAATTAGGGGCAAATACTTAAATAAATAATCATGGGACTCATTAAGGTTGAGACACCTTAATCCCAACAATTTCCTTGGAATTTGTTGGTAGGCTCGTCACATGGTAGGTATTGGAGGTGAGGAATTCAAAGTTTATTCACAGTTGGAAAATTAATGCCATTCCTTTCATATCTTGCTTCTCATGAGGGCTTAATAAATTTGAATGTTATCTTCATTTCTTGTGAATCAATTGAAAGACCTCTTTTTTCCCTTAGATTCATTATGTGCGATTGCTCCCTTGTGCTTGTAAATCTTAGGGGTTGTAGAATCATGTTGGATTTAACATTGCATTTACTTCTCTCTGTTCTTGTTGCAAAGAAGTGTTGCTTTAAAGTCCCTTCTTGACTTCTTTTCTATGTAATTTCTTGATATCAAAATTCTACATGTGTCACAATAAAACATGTCATGAAGAATAAGAGGATCTTCATTAAACCCCAAAAATGGGAATTGATGGAATGGGGATCATATGATTATATTAAGTTGTTATATGTTTTCTTTTTTTATATTCCTCATGTTGAATTTGCTTGTGGGAGAAAATTACTTTGGGCCTATCAAGACAATTTCTATTTTCAAAGGTTTTCTTAATGTCCCTTTCAAATGTTATGAATATTGTCTAGAATGACGAATCTGTTGAAGTGCTTGGCTTTGATTATGTTCAACAATTTCTCCTTTTGAAGGATAAATTTCTTCTAGCTTGTGAGGGCTACAATTTGTATGTGAGTTCAAACCCACCAGTAATCTCTTCACCCTCACTCAAATATGGGATGGTTTAGTAGTTTCTTGTGGTCTAAGAATGTTGCAATGTAGATTTTTGAACGATTGTGGATTAAATTTGAAAAGTGTTCTTGACTTTCACCATTCTAAGTTGAATGGGGAGGTGGTTATTAAGGAAAAGGGGCTCTTCAACACCTTGGACTAGCTTGTCCTCCACGTTCCTCTCCTACTTTGGTGCTAGCACCTTATGTTCCTCTTCGATCATCTAAATGTGGTGTTTCAAGCTCGTTTGGTAGTTCCTAATTATCAATAATTTCTTGACCAATTTTTTGTTTAGTGACTTCTATTATCCTTACTATTATATTTTTTAATTAAATGAATTACAATCTTTTGATTTTCTTTGTTTGTTTTTGTCTATCTAAATTTGTAAATTTCTACTTTTATTAATAAAATTATAAATAAATGTATTTTATAAAAAATAAAATAAATCATAACAAATATAATAAAAATAAGAATCACATAAAATTGAACAATAATTAAAAAATAAAAAAATAAACTATAAAATAATTATATAACTTTAATGAACCCTAAAGAAATCTAATTACGCCGAGAGGCGTACAGTGACAGCACGGGTGGAGCATGACCTTGTAAAAAAAAATGTTAACTTATAAAAAGTAAAAGCTGACAACCAAAGCATTTATTAAATACAGAGGTGTAGGGATAAATAGTGCAAATAAATACAGAGGTGTAGATAAATACCGTGAGAGAAAAAAAGTAAGTTACATTATAATATTTGTTTTATTATAAGTAAATAAATTTTTAATAAAATATCTATTATAAGAAAGTAAATATTTTTTTTATTTTTATTCTTTTTGGGTAAAAAATTAATTCTATTATTACGCTGTAACCTACAGTGACAGCACGGGTGGAGCGTGACCGTGTAAAAAAAAAATTGTTAACTTATAAAAAGTAGAAGTCGACAACCAAAGCGTTTATTAAATATTATATATTTTCCGTCATAAATTTTCCAACTAATTAATTAAAAGCCGACAACTATGAGATATAAAAAATAGATTATTATCGGGAATAGTGCGAATAAATACAGAGGTGCAGGAATAAATAGTGCGAATAAATAAAGAGGTGTAGATAAATACTATGAGAGAAAAAAAGTAAGTTATATTATAATATTTGTTTTATTATAAGTAAATAAATTTTTAATAAAATATCTATTATAAGAAAGTAAATATTTTTTTAGTTTTATTCTTTTTGGGTAAAAAAATAATTCTATTATAATACTTTTCAATTACAAATAAGAAAGTAATTTAATGTAAAATATAAATATATTATTAATTGTTTTTAGTTTTATTCTTTTAGGGTAAAAAAGTTAATTTCATAATGCTTATATTATAATATTTTTTAATGCTTATATTATAATATTTTTTTATAAGCAAGTAAATAATTTTAATAAAATATCTATTATAAGAAAGTAAATTTTTTTTACTTTTATTCTTTTTAGGGTAAAAAATTAATTCTATTATAATGCTTTTCAATTACAAATAAGAAAGTAATTTAGTGTAAAATATAAATGCATTATTAATTGTTTTTAGTTTTATTCTTTTAGGGTAAAAAAGTTAATTGCATTAAAATGTTTTTAATGCTTACCTTATAATATTTATTTATAAGCAAGTAAATAATTTTTTAATAAAATATCTATTATGTGATTAATATATCACATACAAATACAAGCTAATAGTGCAATGGGTTCAACTCTCATTGTGGGTTTAAAAATTAATAATCCTAACCTTAACCCTAATACTAATACTAGTACTAACTGTAACCCTAATCCTAACCCTAACCCTAACCCTAAGAAAAGTTTGAACCTAAC
Source organism: Sequoia sempervirens (assembly GCA_007258455.2). NCBI lineage: Eukaryota > Viridiplantae > Streptophyta > Pinopsida > Cupressales > Cupressaceae > Sequoia > Sequoia sempervirens. Next base: position 304,084,412 of record VDFB02000015.1, on the reverse strand, counting down.
CATGTTTGACCCCTAACCATAACTTATATTATATTTTTATAATAAATAAACTAAAATATTATTATTTATCTAATAATATAATCAAATAATATAGTGTTTCCTTCATCTATCTCCAATAGTGGACCCGCAAATACATACTCATCTACATTTGAATCAAACTCCATATAAACATAATTCAGTTGGTAAATAAGCGTATTTTTTTCACTTTTTTGCTTTTTGAATTTAAAAAATACGCCTCAAAAATGATATGTCTCAGCATATAATATATAGATTAATATATTAAGATAGATAAGATAGTTAGCCAATAGTTAGCCGATAGATATTTAGTTGTTGTTGCCAAGTGGTTCACTGTTTTAGTCTGTCAGATGAAATCGATCTTCCGGAAGCATGCAAGATTTCCTCTGTCAAGCATGCAAGCATATTTTAATTGGCAACCAATATTTTCTCTTAGATGCTTGCAAAAATATTGTGTCGAATCGAGCAGTGTTAAAATATCGATATTTTTAGAATGTTTGATTTGTCATAGAAGTAGCAGTTGCATGGAGACTGGTTTTGGTTCATCTCATTTTTTAAAAAGTTCTACTTTGGTGGGATTCCATAAAAAAATTCTTGCTAACTCTGCTCATTCTTTCTCATCGACACTGTTGACAGCACGACGCAAATTGTGCAGAATCTAGAGGTATGAAACTTGCCCTGGTTTGAAAGAGTTATTTTTTGAAGATTTTGTAGACAACCGGATCATTTTTTGTGGTTTTTTATTTCATTCTAAAACAATTTTGTTTTTGGCGCCCTTGATTTTGTATTTCTGATGAGGGAACAGCCCGAGACACAAAAAATAACCCATAAACAAGAGAATAATTTTATTATTCAGAAAATGGAGCTTCTTACATGTAGAGGATCTCAATCCCCAAGTTCTACAACACATGCAAGTTACAGAAAGCTACAGAATAACCCTTTCGCAATATGCGAGCTTGTTCCCAAAAAGTTACCCAAAAATTAGAAACCCGCCCATAAATAGAGCTCATCTTTAGTTTGGAGCCAAAACAACATTCAAATTTTGAGTTTAGGCAGTTTGGCGCCGAAAAATTACAACTTGAAGTTCAAATTTCAAAAGAACATTTGCAATTGTATCTTCTAGAAAGTACGCCAACTTCCCAGGGCCATAACTTTTGATCTGGGACTCTGATTCGCAAACCGTTTGAACCGTTGGAAAGGTCTTGAAGTCAATAATGTGCTCAAAATTTGCTATACCGATTGTGGCAAGTTTCAGGGCCAATCCGAGAATTCTAAGTGCCTCAAATCTAACTCAGAAGATTTTTAGGTGCAAATTTGGGAAACTAAAACTACAATATCTTTCAACCCAGGAATAGAAAATAAAAACCATAAATTGGGAATTTCATTATGATGAAAAGGGTATCCAAAAATGTAAAAACATCTAAAAATGAGAAACTTGAAATTTAACTATTTTTGGGTGATGCAAGATTGCCCTTACACCACTGGATGCTCCTGCATCAGACACCTAGGGTAATTTGAGAAGTGACCCCGTCACGTCTCAGATGGTGGAGGAAAACCCAAATGATCAACCTCTGCCTTAGATAGCCAAGATGAATCTTCCATGAGACCTTGGTGATCCCATAATAATTAGACACAATTTTTGGCCATTGGACCTTGAAATTATTATTTTTATTTGAATCTTCACATTAGAGACCTATGGCCTAAATTGTGAGAATTTGAAGATGGTGAAAACTAGAGTCTCATCAAAATTTTGTTACGTAGATTCTAAAATATTTTTCAAAATTTTGGAATCAAATTACACTAACTTTTAGTCTCCCATGAAAATTGATTTTTTGAAAACGACATTTTAAAAGTGGCGCTGTAGTATAGCGATATAACTTTTTTTCCGCAAGGATAAAATTCTAATTCTTTAAAATTTAGATTTGTAACTCTAATATCTAGTGCTTTCACTTGGTTAGATAGTTTTTTATTGAATATTTTTTCCTTAATCAAGTTTCAAAGTCAAATGAATTACAATTCAGACACAACGCGACTGTATAACGTGTAACTTTTTTTGTATATGTCAAAATTTTATTTTATTTTTTTTGTTGGATAGCTTGTCAAAATAAATACATAACAAAACCAAAACATATTAAAATTATATTCATTAGATAGCTTTTTCTGACGAATACCATAATCATTTGAAATAAATTTTAAATGAATTCATTTGATCCCCCAAAATCTAAATCAAAAGTGACTTTTTATCAACATTTTGATAGGTGTAAAGGAGACGCATTTATAGGTATGGTTTAAAACTAGCGAGGTTCTATCCAAGGGGGTTTGATCTAAGGTGATTTGATCAAACCCTCTTTAATTGGAATCCTTAAAATGGAACTTTTTAAGGCTTAAATCATTATATTTTCTAAAAATATGTGATTTCAGCTAAAATTCGTTCCTCTCAAGAATTGTAAACCACTATTATGATAGCACCCCTTCCTTTCCATTTCACTAGATATTCTTCATATTGCCTGTTCCTGGTACTCCTTCCCACATGACTATCCAGGATTTCTTCAATCTCCTTTTCTGAAGTAGGTGCTAGAATCCCACATTGTTCTATTGTTGGTACTTCCTCTGTGCTACCTTCATGATACTCTGTCAAATCTAAAATGTTGAACACAGGGGAAATATTGAATCCATCCAACAACTCTACCTCATAAGCATTCCCTGAATCATGATTCTTCAAAATTTTATAGGGGCCAAACTTCTTCATCTTTAATTTGTTATATGTTCCCACTGGAAACCTTTCTTTAATCAAGTGGACCATCACTTCATCACCAATCTGAAACTCTTTATACCTCCTCTTCTAATCTTCCTTAGCCTTATACTGCATATTCATCTTGTTAATATGTTCTCTTACCTTCTCATGTATATCCTTGATGTGTTCTACAAAATCTTCGGCTTCAACACTTATTTTCTTCTCTTGGTCCATCTTCCTCAATTAAGACTTGTTTGGGGCTACCTCCATACACAATCTAGAATGGTGATCTAGATGCTTATGTTGGCCAATTGTTTGTAAGAAAATTATATGCAGGGTAGAATCAAGTCCCATCCCTTGGGTTTATCTCCTACCAAACATCTCGATGGGTTACCCGGACTCGTATTATTACTTGACCTTTATTCACGCCCATCGTTTTGTGGATGGTGCATGAACTTAAACTTCAACTTTGTCTTGACTTCTCCCCACAAGGTCTCCAAAGTACCCTAGATTTGGTGTCACCGATAGAAACAATACTCTTTGGAGACTCATGCCCAGCCTCACCACCTCTTTGAAGAACAAGTCAGCAATGTGGATTGTGTCATGGGTCTTCTAACATGGAATAAAATGTGCCATCTTCGAAAACCTCTCAACCACCACAAAGACTAAATCATTCCCTTGTTGTGTCCCTGGAAATCCAAGAACAAAGTCCATACTTATATCCTCCATGACCTCTCACAGGTATAGGTAGGGGCTGATATAGCCTGACAATACGACTCACTCCTTTAGCCATCTGACATACCCTGCAACTCTGCACAAACTTCTTCACATCTTGTGATAACTGAGGCCAATAATAATGTTCACTAATAATGGTGATGGTCTTATCCTGACCAAAATGTCCTACCATTCCTCCACTATGCTTCTCCTTTATCAAGTTCTCCCTCATGGAACTCCTTAGGATACACAATTGACTTCCCTTAAATAACATGCCATTCTGGATTATGAAATCCAACCACCTTGTCTTGTCCACTGTAAACTAAGTTCGCGCAAGAAGCTTTTCAAGCCTAAAATCGGGATCTTACATTAATGCAGGTGTCTTAAGTTCATTGAACCAAATCACTTAAATCTGCATCTTTTTCATCAATGTACACCTCCTACTTAAGGCATCTGCAACCCTATTTGACTTCCCACTCCTATGTTTCAAAACAAAGGTATAACTCTACAAAAAATCTACCCACATTTCATATGCCTCGATTTAATTTTCTGACTATTTAGGTACTACAAAGCCTAATATTGTCGATTATATAGAACTAAATTATTTTGGCAACAAATAATGTCTCCATTTCTTTAATGCTTGAACTATTGCATAAAATTCACGATCATATATAGAATACTTTCTTAGCATCATTTAAATTTCACTAAAATGAGTAATGGGATTACCTTCTTAGCTCAACAACTTTGCTCAATGGCAACCAGCATCACAATCCACAAAACACCTTGTTGAAATCTGGGAGGCTAGAACAAGGGTTGCTACAGCAGCAAACATACCTTCCTTGGAGTTCAAAACTTTTTGCTGCTCCTTTGCTCCTTGAATTCTTTTTCTATCCTCTCATTGTTTCAATCGGGGTCCATAAATTCTCTTTGAGATTTCTAATGGACTTTCTATAAAACTAAGCCAAACCATGGAAAGATCTCACCTGTTAGTAGTTCTTTAGGGTGACCCATTCGAGAATAGCCTTCACCTTCTCTGGAGTCCATCTTGAGACCTTCTGGCTGGTTTTAGCCCACCCAAGTACATAACCCTCTTCACAAAATTGCACTTCTTAGTTAATCAGCAGGTTTCTCTTCTCTCAACTTCTCCAAAGGCTCCTACAGATAGCCATGAGATGCTCATCAACATCTTACTAAAAATCAAAATATCATCTAAATACACAATAACAAAACTTCTCATAATTCTTTTTAGTACCTGGATTCATGGCTAGCATGAATGTGCCTTTCACGTATGGTTAGCCAAAGGCATTACTATACTTTCGTACAGGCCCTCTTTGGTCTTGAAGGCAATCTTCCATTTGTCTCCCTCTCGAATCCAGATCTAGTGATATCCACTCTTCAGATCAATCTTTGTGAAGTACTGAGCTCCACTCAAACAGTCCATCAGGTCATCCATCCTTGGCAAGGGAAATCTGTACTTTATTGTTATCTTATTTATGGCTCGGGAGTCTGTACACATCCTCCACTCCCATCCTTCTTTGGTGCTAGTACTTTCTGAGTCGCGCACATAGACTCTAAACTCTCAGTATCAAACCCTTTCTCAATAACTCCTGAACTTGTTTGTTCAGCTCCTCATTTTTTGTTGGAGTCATTCTATGAGCTGCCTTATTTGGCAAACTAGCTTTAGTAATCAAGTCAATCTGATGACTGATCTTCCTTATTGGTGGTAAACCCTCAGGTACATTATCATAAACAATATCCTAAAACTCATCCAACATCCCAGAAACTTCTTTTGGAACCTTCTCACTATTCTCCTTACTCACTCTAGGAATCAATGCATAACACACACGCTCATGCTTCATACCTTCTAAAAAATTTCTTCCATCTACATAACAAATTCTAGCACTACTGCATACCTTTTCTTCGGTCTCCTTCAGGGGTTTCAACTTGTGACGAACCCCATCCTTTGTCAAGGAATAAGTGTTTGCATAGCCATCATGTATAGCTCGCCTATCGAACTACCACGGCCTCCCCAACAACATGTGACATGCATCCATGGGGATGATATCACAGAGTACCTCATCATGGTAGCTCCCGATCTTGAACTTTACTAGGCACTGCTCATTGACCAAAACTTTGTGGTATTTCTGCAACCAGGCAATCCGATACGAATGCGGGTGCCTTTCCCTCTTGAGTTTCAACTTTGTGACATCTCTTACGACACCCGATTATTGGTGCTTCCCTTTGTCGATAATGACATCTGTATTTTCTTCACGCTTGCACCTTGTGCGGCTTGATTCTTCCCTCTTGTTTCTGGTTCGCTTTTCTCGATCACGGGGCTCTAATCCACTAGGATTCTCCCTTTGTCATCCCGAGATGTTGATTGGGCCTCCTCATGCATACCCAACCCTTCCATGACCTTACGGCGCTTTTATCTTCCTTCGCTTGGTGTTGTGGACATTCATGGGCTCGATGCCTTCTTCACCACGGAAACCGTTGTTTAGAGCCACCTCTTCCTAGATCCTTGTCATATCTCCCCTTGTCCTCTACCTCTTTAATCACCAGTGTTTTGATCACGAGGGTGGTAGAAATTGTCATTCCTTTGGCTTCGGCTAGTACCTACATCTTCACTTTTCTTTTCATCATCATTTCAGCTTCCTGAAGGTCTTCCACTACCCCTTCCACTTTGACCTCCTTGTCTTTTTCTTTCTATCAAATCTTTTGTTTAGCTTCACTTCCACCTTTAGAGCAAACTAATACACATCCTCAATGGTGGTCATTCTGGCTAAGCTTAACTCCTCCTGAATGCTCGATCGTAACCCATTAAGATATCAGACTACCTTCTCCTTATTGGCCTCTATGTATTTGCGTCCGATGATTATCTTGTGAGGTCTTGATTATATTCTTTCACAGTCGCCTTGCTTCAACCCTTGCAATTTCTTCAACAGATCTAACTCGTAGTCCATTGGTATGAACTTCTTCTTCAATTTCTCTACCATGCGATCCCATCTGGTGATATTTCATTTTCCTCTTCGATTTCTTTCCAACTGGACCTCTTTCCACCAAATACTCGCATGGCCCTTCAGCTTCATTTTTGTAAACTTAACTCGATCTGGGTCCTCTATTTCCTCATACTCAAAATATTCTTCTAGCTCATTGATCCAGTCAATCAACTCTTCTGGGTTCATACTTCTGGAATAACTGAGGACTTCTGCTCTGGGTCTTTTCCCAATCTTTGAAATGGCCTTATTAGCCACATTTGGTCTTGATCAATTGCTTCTTTTTCCTCTTCCACATTTGAACCTTCTTCCTCTTCTTCATCCTCACTTTCCTCCCTTGGGTTTAACCCTCTTCTTAACTGCTCTTGTAACACGTCAATCTGTCTTTGGAGGGCTGCCAGTGCATCTCTTCCACTAGCATTTATGTTGCCTCGACCACATCTGGCACCACCACACCTACCAAGCATCACTCTTGGGGGCATATTTCTTGACCTCGACCCACAACCACAGTCCTGGTGTGAACTACCTCACGATCGACGATTTGTCCACACACTCAAGAAAACTTGCTTTGATACCACTTGATGAGGGCATAGCCCAAGACACAGAAAATAACCCACAAACAAGAGAATAATTTTATTATTCTGAAAATGGAGCTTCTTACATACAGAGGATCTCAATCCCCAAGTTTTACAACACATGCAAGTTACAGAAAGCTACAGAATAACCCTTTCGCAATATGCGAGCTTGTCCCCAAAAAGTTACCCAAAAATTAGAAACCCGCCCATAAATAGAGCTTCTCTTTAGTTTGGAGCCAAAACAACATTAAAATTTTTAGTTTAGGCGGTTTGGCGCCGAAAAATTACAACTTGAAGTTCAAATTTCAAAAGAACATTTGCAATTGTATCTTCTAGAAAGTGCGCCAACTTCCTGGGGCCATAACTTTTGATCCGGGATTCCGATTTTCGAACCGTTTGAACCGTTGGAAAGATCTCGAAGTCAATAACACGCTCAAAATTTCTAAGTTGATTTCAGAAAGTTTCAGGGCCGATCCGGGAATTCTAAGTGCCTCAAATCTAACTCAGAAGATTTTCAAGTGCAAATATGGGAAACTAAAACTGCAATATCTTTCAACCCACGAATAGAAAATAAAAACCATAAATTGGGAATTTCATTATGATGAAAAGGGTATTCAAAAATGTAAAAACATCTAAAAACTGAGAAACTTAAAATTTAACTATTTTTGGGTGATGCAAGATTGCCCTTACACCACTGGATGCTCCTGCATCAATTTTGTGGAGCCAAGTACGGATTTGAAGTAGGGAGTTGGAGAAGACACCAAAATATTATTGATCACCCACTTTTTTTATCCATGGATCTTGTTTTGCATGTTGAGAAAGATCAGTCGCCTGCGGGAATAAAGAGGGGCAAGCTCTTTATGTCCTTCGAGAGCCACAAATTTCTTAGCCAGAGCTTTGTGTATACATCCAAGTTGTCTACTTCCATCAGGTATAGTTGTTAAATATTCATAAAGATAACCCATTGATTTGGCTATGGACTTCTTTTTTATTACGCCGCAGGCGTTCCTTATTTGAAGTTAACCGATCTAAATTTAACTATTAACGGCTTATATCGTCAATTGAATTGATCTGCGCTATTAATTTTCACCGAGTTTTTTTTAACTTTTTATTGAACGCCGAACAACATGGAATTTTTTCATCACTTTTATGTACGTTGGACTTCCAAAACACAAACAAACTATTAGGAGGAGGGATTCTGCCTAGAGAGGAGAATCGACACCCATTTTTCTGCTAATTTGTTCAAAAAAATTTGATGGATCTGCCATGGGGAAACTACGTGTCATTTTCACTTATGATCTTCTCTGTCGCAAAACTCATGAATGAATTATGCTGCTTCCTCTTCACTTACTCCAACCTCCTCAATTTGAGCACTTAAACCACCTAAGCGAGAGGCTAAATAACAGTACAACTTGGAAACTGAAAGCTATGTAGAGATTCCATACCTTTCCTTTAATGTTGTAGACATTATGAAGAAGATAGGTTTTTCCTATTCCTCCCATTATATCCACTGCAATAATTGGAATATAGGCATTTTCCAACAAAGCTTTAGTGGGCACACTTCCTTCCTTCTGCATTGGGGAAAATCTGGTTCACTGAAAGCTGGATCCAAATCCTTGACATGCTCGATCCTTTTCTCTTCATGATTGTGTCCTTTCACCAAATGCCAAAACATCCATTTTTTTCTCTTTTAGGTTTTCCGAAGGTTTTGGACTACAAGTAATGTTGCAGAGAATATTGTGATGGATGTCTCTTACTACAATATTTGTCAATGTTATGGATGTTGTCAGAACTTTTATGCCAGGCAAAGAATGAAAACATGCACAACGAAAGTGTATGTAAGGAAGGAGACAGACACATAAAGAGACATAAATATTTGCAATATTCTATTTACTCAGAAAAAGCTTACATTCATAAACTATTTACATATAAAAATATTCAGAGCAAAAGCTCTGTACACATATACTACAGAAGTTGTGCATTTTCTAGTGCACTGACGCTTCTATGCTGCTGCTCTGTGTGGGATAGCTTCTAGTGCACGGGCGCAAGGCTTACTGACTTCTACTGTAGCAGATACTCCTGAACATTCTTTCTTCTACTATGTTCTGCTAAACATTCCCTCTTTCTGACTCACCTAGAAAACTCTATCTGCTTACTTGCATAGCATATGCATAGAATTCTACTTTTGGCTTTTTAGCCAATACACAAAAAAACTGCCGCTCAAAATTTGAACTCACCTACCAATAATAAATTACTTCTAGAATGCAATTACTGGACAGCAAAAATGTCAGACACGGGAGGGGGAAAAAAGATCTGAGTTGATTTTATCTGACAGTGCATTTAATGCATCTGTGCGTTGGCTTCTCAAGATTAATATTTCCAACACTTCCCCTTAATCTTGAGTCTTTCTACTCTTCATCATTATTTGGAAACTTCCGGTGCAATGCTTCCGGAGCAACTTCTGGAGCAAAGTTTCTAGCGCAAAATTTTCTGCTCTTCAACACTCTATGAAACTTCTAATGTATCGCCATAAAAGTTCCAGAGAACTGGTGAAAATTTTCTGGTGCAAACCTATTCTTCAACACTCTGCGAAACTTCTGACGCATTGCCATAAAAGTTTCGGAGCATCGGTGAAAATTTTCTGGTGCAAACTTGTTTTCCTTTGTTCTGCATTCTTGAACTGTCTGCTGAAGTTCCGGCGTAGCTGCGCTTCTCTGTGTTTTCCAGAACTGAAGTTCTAGCGCATTCCTGCACACGCAGCCTATATCTTAGGTGCTCAAAAGGTTCTTTTGACAAAACCTTTGTAAAAATATCTGAGAGTTGCTGCTCTGACCTGCAAAATGCCATTTTAATTTCATTATTCTCAACCAATTCTCTGATAAAATGATACCTGATTTCAATATGTTTGCTTCTTCCATGAAACATAGAATTTTTGGTCAAGGAAATTGATGAAACATTATCACAGAAAATTATTGTTCCATCCTCTTCTTCTTCTCTCAAATCTGCTAAGATCCTTCTTAGCCACACAGCTTGGCATGCTACTACATTCACTGCTATGTATTCTGCTTTGGCTGTGGATAAGGCAACAATCGGTTGTTTCTTAGAAGCCCATGAAACTGCTCCTGAACCCAAATGAAAAACATACCCAGATGTGCTCTTTCTATCATCCACATTTCTTGCCCAATCACTGTCAGTGTACCCAACCAGCTGAAACTCATTAAAGGCAGTATACATTATGCCATAGTTTTTTGTGCCATTGACATACCTGAGAATCTTTTTACCTGCTTGCCAGTGTGTGTCCTTAGGTTGCTCCATGAACCTAGAAATCAAGCTTACCGCATACATTAAATCTAGTCGCATAGCTGTTAAGTACACGAGGCTTCCAACTATGGTCTTATAGAGGGTTGGGTTAACATTATTGCTGCTATCCTCTTTACTCAACTTCAGACTTGTAGTTGTTGGGGTTGGGGTTGCTTTGTTGTCTAACATCCTAAATATTTTCAAGATTTGTTTGGCATAACTTGATTGTGAAATAAAGATGCCATTATCCAATTGTTGGACCTCTATGCCAAGAAAATATCTTAAGAGTCTTAAATATGTCATTTCAAACTCTCTTTTCATGACATCTTTAAAATCAACAATGAGGAAATCATCATCCCCAGTAAATACTAAATCATCTACATACAAGACAATAATTAAAACCTTACCATTTGCTACCTTGATGTAAAAAGTGGGCTCACCATCGCTTTTGCTAAAGCCATTGCTCATCAAGTATGAGTCAATCCTGCTATACCATGCCCGTGGAGCTTGTTTCAGCCCATAAAGAGCTTTCTTTAGCCTATATACCTTGTGTTCTTTATCTGGAACTTCATATCCAAAGAGTTGCTCCACATATACCTCTTCTTTTAAGACCCCATTGAGGAAGGCGGACTTCACATCCATTTGATAAACCTTCCACATGTGCTGGGCTACAATTGCAATAACTGCCCGCACAGTCTCTATCCTTGCAACAGGGGAAAATATCTCATCATAATCTCTCCCAAACTGTTGTTTGTACCCCTTGATAACTAATCTTGCCTTATGCCTTTCTATTCTTCCTTCGGCATTACATTTGGTCTTGTAGACCCATTTGACACAAATAACTGATTTCCCTTTAGGTAAATCAGTGAGCTCCCATGTCTTGTTTCTTTCTATTGCATCTATCTCCTCATCCATGGCTTCACACCATTTCTGTTCTTTCACAGCCTCCTCAAAATAAATAGGATCACTATGAGAAAATAATGCAAAATTTATACTCTCACTAAAAGCTTCATCATACCTTTCACCTTGGTAGATCTCCCTTAGACTCTTAGTCTTTCTTGGCACTAGGGAGGCGAGAGTGGGG
>VDFB02000015.1:304013738-304072894 GCA_007258455.2 Sequoia sempervirens | reverse complement strand
CATTCATAATTTGTAAAGACATAACATTGTCAGAAGCTCTGCTATCAACTATACAATTTCTCAATTTGAAACCTCCTATATATAATGATATATAGAATATTTTTGGCTTCTCTTCTACAGGAATGAAGGACTGTAGTAATGTTGGTTAGGAAACAACCTTCTTTTTCACAACCTTTAGGATTCTATCCAGCTATTCTATATGATCCTATAGATATTCTAGTTGAGAGATTTGCACCTTCATCTTCATCATAGAAGACATGATGTCAAAACTTGCTAAAGATGAATTTGGAGCAGTCAACAAAATGTTTTCTTGTGAAGTCTTAGGATTGGAAGTAGAAGCTACTTCCTTTTCTTTTCCATTAGAATTCTGCTTCTCTTCTTCCTCCCTCTGTGCTTTGAAATGTTGTGCACATGTGAACACAGGTGAGGTGATATTCTCATGTTTAATTGTGAGAGAAAATTGGTGGTATTCTTCTTCTTGTTCTTCATTTATGGGTTCTCAATCAAAATACCCCATTGCGGTGTCACCATCAAAGTCATCTGTCTATGATGAGACAAGGTTTAAACTAGAAGGTATGAAACTTGGACTAGGAGCAACATCAATAAATCCCATGAGTTGATTCATTCTTTGGTTCTCCGAACATGTAGCACTGGTGTGTTCAATAGAATCATGGAAAGTGGAAAAGATTGTGGGCTTCTCAACTTCATTATTTTGTTTCGGTTGTCCTTGCAAAAACTTTGACTTGTAGTTCTTGTACGACTGGAAGTTGTTTCTTCTTGGCTGGTACTATTGTTGAGGTTGAAATGATGATGGTGTGGGCAAGGCTGGTTGCCCTTGAGGAGGTGACTGTCTCTTCAGTATAGTCACCTCATTTTCTACCTTCTGTAGCAATAGATCAGCCAACGCTTGCACGAGTGGCCTAATTGAATCATCCTTCATCTTTCCCATCATAATCATATTGCCTTCGAGCTTGATTGCTTCTTCTTGAAGGAGTTGTATGCTATCTTCTTCACTTATCTTCAAGAAAAAGGCTATTTCTGACGGTAGTGCATTGATGAAAGAACTCATCAATTTTTTTCAGATGGATTTAAAGTGTGTGAAAGACGTGTAACAAGGTGGTTAAACCTTGCTACAAACTATCCCATCAGTTCATGTGCCTCCATCTTCAAATTCGAGAGTTGTGCAAAAAGTCTATGACTATCCTCAGCGGGATTGAACCTTGCCAATAAATTCTCTCATGACTACCCAACTGGTGATGATTCCTAGCTCAAGATTGTTGAACCAGTCTACTGCATTGTTCTCAAGATTCTCCACAAAGAGATGTACTGCGATGTCCTCATCTGCAACATGCAGGATGAAACATGCTGCCATGAATGTTGAAAGATGTTCATCAAGATGTCTAGAACCATCACCATGAAATCTTGGGAAAAACTTGCATGAACCCTTGGGTAGTTCATGGTGTCCTTGTAAAGCCAATAGTCCAATATTGTCACCCCAAGGCAAGGGGGCTAGATGTCTTGAGTTTCTTCCATTTCGACTATTATGGTTATCATTGTTGTTATGATCACCTATTTCTTGCGCTAGAATGGGAATATCTTCTTCTAAAATTTCTCCTTCAGTGAATTGATCATAAGCTTCTTAAAAAACAAGATCTGGCTAGATAGGATGATTACCTCTCCTTCTTCTTGTATATACTCAGTATGCTAGGATGCTTAATTCCATGCGGGAGGTGGTAAGACTGGTCTACTTCCTGCAATATCTACTTTTCCTTCTTCTTTATCCAGAGTGGTAGCCATGTTTCTGAACTGAGTGGTAGATGTATGATTTTCAAAGATAAAAGTGCATAATCCACAGATGATATTTGACTGCTCCGCTTCGATGAAAACTAGATTCAGTTGTATAATAGGTGAAATTAGTCCTGGTTGTTGTACTAGAGTAGTAGGACACTAGATATTCATAACCGTGCAAATCCTAAGCTTTGAAACATTTTCTTGCCTCGTGCCCCATGGTGGGTGCCAAAAATTTGTTGGCATGAAACTGTGGGAAAGTGCTTCCTTGACCCTTTAGGTAGATCACAGTGGGTGCCAAAAAATTGTTGGCATAACAACTAACACCTCTAGAGTGCAAGTTGGTATGAACAACTATGCACACTACACATTGATGAGTTCTCTTTAAATTAGGAGGGGAGGATACCTCGGACAAAAATGCTTGAAAATTAAACTAAAACTAATTCCTATCTTTTTGTCTTAGCTAAAAGAGGCACAAGGTTTCCAATAAACTTAAAATGTTGTAACCAAGGATTTTTTGGTTTTGTAGGACTTAACTACAACCAAAAACTAACTAACTTATACTATCTAATCCCCTCAAGAAATCAGAGCATGAGGAAACAGAGCGGGAATCATCATACGATAACCTTTAAGATAGGATTTCCAAGGAGGTGACGACACCTTTCTAAGGTGTAGGCTGAAAGAAAATTTATTGGTGACAACATCAAACGATGAACTCTACTTCTAAATTCCCAAGGAGGTGACAACACCTTTCTGAGGTGTAGACATGAAAGACATGTAACAAGGTGGTTAAACCTTGCTACAAACTATCCCATCAGTTCATGTGCCTCCATCTTCAAATTCAAGAGTTGTGCAAAAATTCTATGACTATCCTCAGCGGGATTGAAACTTGCCAATAAATTCTCTCATGACTACCCAACTGGTGATGATTCCTAGCTCAAGATTGTTGAACTAGTCTACTGCATTGTTCTCAAGAGTCTCCACAAAGAGATGTACTACGATGTCCTCATGTGCAACATGTAGGACGAAACATGCTGCCATGAATGTTGAAAGATGTTCATCAAGATGTCTAGAACCATCACCATGAAATCTTGGGAAAAACTTGCATGAACCCTTGGGTAGTTCATGGTGTCCTTGTAAAGCCAATAGTCCAATATTGTCGCCACAAGTCAAGGGGGCTAGACGTCTTGAGTTTCTTCCATTTCGACTATTGTGGTTATCATTGTTATTATGATCACCTATTTCTTGCGCTAGAATGGGAATATCTTCTTCTAAAATTTCTCCTTCAGTGAATTGATCATAAGCTTCTTAAAAAACATGATCTGGCTGGATAGGATGATTACCTCTCCTTCTTCTTGTATATACTCAGTATGCTAGGATGCTTAATTCCATGCGGGAGGTGGTAAGACTGGTCTACTTCCTGCAAGATCTACTTTTCCTTCTTCTTTATCCAGAGTGGTAGCCATGTTTCTCCACTGAGTGGTAGATGTATGATTTTTAAAGATAAAAGTGCATAATCCACAGATGATATTTGACTGCTCCGCTTCGATGAAAACTAGATTCAGTTGTATAATAGGTGAAATAAGTCCTGGTTGTTGTACTAGAGTAGTAGGACACTAGATATTCATAACCGTGCAAATCCTAAGCTTTGAAACATTTTCTTGCCTCGTGCCCCATGGTGGGTGCCAAAAAGTTGTTGGCATGAAACTGTGGGAAAGTGCTTCCTTGACCCTTTAGGTAGATCACAGTGGGTGCCAAAAAATTGTTGGCATAACAACTAACACCTCTAGAGTGCAAGTTGGTATGAACAACTATGCACACTACACATTGATGAGTTCTCTTTAAATTAGGAGGGGAGGATACCTCGGACAAAAATGCTTGAAAATTAAACTAAAACTAATTCCTATCTTTTTGTCTTAGCTGAAAGAGGCACAAGGTTTCCAATAAACTTAAAATGTTGTAACCAAGGATTTTTTGGTTTTGTAGGACTTAACTACAACCAAAAACTAACTAACTTATACTATCTAATCCCCTCAAGAAATCAGAGCATGAGGAAACAGAGCGGGAATCATCATACGATAACCTTTAAGATAGGATTTCCAAGGAGGTGACGACACCTTTCTAAGGTGTAGGCTGAAAGAAAATTTATTGGTGACAACACCTTTCTGAGGTGTAGACATGAAACAAAGATCATTAACATAGTAACAACAAATGATAAGTCTCAATTCTAAATTCCCAAGGAGGTGACAATACCTTTCTGAGGTGTAGATATGAAATAAGCTTATAATCATAACACAAAACAATGATCATCCAACCAAAGTGAAAAAATACATAATAGCAATCTTAAAAGAAAATATGGGTCAACATATATTACTATTGCGTGCAAAAGTTATGAGATTTTTCACTAACTTCCTATTTTATAGCTGACTGCAAAGTTACAATTGCCCCTATTAAACTTTGATTTCTAGGTGATTTGGTGATGCTGTGACCAATCTGAGATATCCACTATGAAGCTCACAGAGCAAGGATGAAATGCCTGTTGGGAGCTGCAATTGCTAAAATCAATGTTTGACACCCCAAAAAATTAGGCGCCTTTGATTAAATTGATGTAAGGTCTCCAGACTTTGTCATTTCTTTGTTTTGTCATCTCACGCTTCGAATTTCCACCACCGGTGAAGGAAGAACCCTACTAACTAGATGATAGGTTCATTATGTGACTAGAAGAATTTCACAACCAATGACTATATGTAAGGCACCTGAAAGTTGCATTAAGGACCCCTAACACATGGAGTTGGAGTGCTCCAATTCGCGCACTGTCGGTCTCTCTGCGTAGCTAGAACAACTTACAAGAGGTGTCTCTGGAGGTGATGAAGCGAGAAAAATGCTTCTAAGACCTCATAATTAAGGGCACCATTTTCAACAGCAGGTGTATTTTTCTTAATCATTTTTTTGGCTATTTGAATTCTTCAACACTCTACACTGACCTCTCACATATGGGTGTTTTCCAAATCCCAGAGGCTAATGGCTGGACTCATTGGATAGCTAGAGTAATTGTGCACAAGTCTCATGAAGACTGTAAATGCTAAAAACCCCATCTGGTAGGCCTAAATGCTGGGCGCCCCTAGCCTACAAAGGGACAAGTGTGTATTTCTACATATTTCTACATTTTTCCACCCTCTGTTTTATGTGCTTGATAGAACCTCTATCACGATCACTCATAATGTTGGACCATCTTGTAAACTGGTGCATTGTAGAGCTAAACTAGATTATAAAAGATCTCAAGCAGACAACATTTGCAAATTCAATCGTCTAGGGGGTCAAAATCAAGGGTGCCCTTGGGCTACAGGGGTGTAGAAACAAAAAACTTGATAACCTTTGTGATGAGCAACCTCCTCGTACGTTCAACTTTTGACCTTAGTTTCCAAAGTTCTACACTTCGAATGACCTCACCTAATAGCTCGTCAAAAAGATGGACTAATTCTGAAGAGATTATATTTATTTGCAAGCACATGCAACCAAATTTGGGCCTTCAAAAAGAAGGGTTCCCCTGGGCTACAGGGGCACAAATCTTCATTTGTTTCTTCCTCCGTAAATGTGTTTTCCAACACTACAAATTCATAAGGAAATTATTGACAAGGGTGTGTTTTTCAAAAGTGAAAATAATGTGAGCATTTTTTTGTTTCAATCAAATGAAGAAAGAAAAAAATAAATTAATTTTATATAAGCGAGTGAGAGATGAGATGAAGATGGAGAGAGAGAGGTCGGGAGAAGAAGGAATCAATCAGATCAAATCGAAAAAGTCAATCGCGCGGAAAAGAAGTCAAAATCCGTGGCTTATGTAATAAGAGATTGTTGTATTTGGCATTTAGTATAACATTTCCTTCATTCTTAGATGCATATTAGCCTAAAATAAGGGAGACATGGAGAGGTAGGTAGAGACAGGTAAGGTTGAAGGAATAGAGGCAGAGGTAGGTAGAGAGAGTGAGGAAAAGATGCAACACAAATTTTTCCTCATATCCATTTCTCTTACTTGTTAACAACCCCTACTATTCATTGTCATGATCTTCTAACATTTTTTTATATCTTTTACTAGAATCTTTAGATTAGTTTCTCCCTCATCAACCCTTAGGATAGAAACATTCCTTTCTTGGATAGAGTTTTCAATGTCTCGAATACTTTTATGTAGCTTTGTAACCACTTTTTTCTTAGCTTTGAGAGTTTCTTTATGATTATAGAATGTAGATGTTTCTTTTAACAAGTTCTTTACAAGACTTGTCTACCTTTTTAGATAATCCTTTCATGTCTCCACCTAACTGATTCTCTTCTTTTTCACTTAGATTTAATTTTTCCTTTTCCTTGTTATCTATTTCTAATTGTATTTGTTCCATGGAATTCTTAAGTTGAAGAATCTTTGAGTTCATTTGTTAACCTCCACTTATAGCATCATATATCACATTCTTTACTTGCACAAATTCATATGCAATACAAAACCTTTTTATTTTATCCACTTCTACATTGCCATTTTCCCATTGCACATACTACACATGCACCTTCCTCAACTTCTCAAGAGTGGGAAGAATCTCTTCAGTCAATACACTATCTCATTCACTTTGGTCTACTTCTTCAAATTCCTTTTCCATTTAAACTTCTCAAGAGAAAGAAGAATCTCTTATGTCAACACATTATGTGTTATCATTCTTCCAAACCATTTGTCACCATCCCCCTCCATTATACCAGCTCAAAAATAGTATCCCTATCCCTATCCCTCCTTGAAGCTATAAATCCAATTTGGGTGCATATGTCCCATAATCCACCATCACATCTCCCCCTCCTACTAAGTCTATTTAGTCTTATATATTTCTAAAGAGACTTCTCCTTTGTACTAGTTCTTTATTGATACCATCATTGTTTAAAAAAACTCTAGTTGCTCTATCACTTTTTTATTTAATAATTCATAGCTTTTATAAGGCATTTGAATATTTCAAGCTCTCATCCACATGCCTTATAAACACATTTGAGGAAAATTTTGAATGATTAATTATGATGATTGCATCAATTACATGGTAAAAGTGAGCCTTCAATTGTTCAATTAATCAATTATAGTGTAAATATGGATAACATTAATCATTTATAGTTTCATCCAATGGATTAATGCAATGATGATAGATTTTTGGTTTATGGTTTATGGTTTAAGGTTTAACCTAATGGATTAATGCAATGATGATGATGGATTAACCTAAAGAGAGACATAATGATGGTGTTGAAAGACCTTATAATGAAGAAATTGAAGAAAGAGGAAGTAGTGGTTCATAATGTGGGTTGCAAGTTTCATAGTTCACCTAGTGTTTTCCAACCTCCAATTTTACAAAATAGTATTAATGTAATTAAAACCCTTTTTATTTACACAACATGAGTGTAATGAAAGTCACCTTCAAAATTTACATTTAATGTACTTTAAACTTTTATATGTTGTACAACAACACCTTTGAATTTTGATCTATCAAAATGCTTTACAGGATCATTATAGGTAAATTGAATATTTCGTAATTGAGCCTCAAGGTGTGTAATACCAGTCTTCAACTTCTAAACTACCTCAAATTCTTGCAAACACTCATTTTATAATGTCTACATGCACCATTCTTCATAAGAGACACCTTCCATTGTTGTCTTTATTTTCTCAACTTCATGTCTTTTAGATTACAACTCTCTCTCAACAGCATGAACCTCCTTTTATTTTGATGATAAAATATAACTCCCCCACACTCCACTATTTAACTTTGAATGTACATGTAAAATGAAATAATGGAAACTGATATTGTGTTTTTCAACATGCAATTATTTTGTGCAAGTTCTAGAATATAAGAAATGAAAAAGGAATCTACTCTAAAAACACTTCAAAATATGTAGGCCAAAGTGAATGACATAGATATTGTATTGGTTTCAAGTTTCATAAACCATATACTCAAACTCACTGTGTTTTCCAACCTACAATTATATCGTGCTTTTACATAAAAGAAATGAAACTGTAGACCATGTTAAATACATAAAGGAATTAGTCTACACATAAAACCCAATTGGTTAGCCACCCTCAGGTCAATTTAATTTTTTTTAATGTATCCTCAACCTGCAACTTCTCCCTAAGCTCTCCAACCTTGATCTTAGAACAAGAATAATGCAATCACTCACAACCCACTATCCCCTATTAGTTATTTCCAATGTTGGAAAACACACTATTTGGGCTATTAGTTATTTCTAATGTTGGAAAACACAATGCCCCCTATTAGTCATTTCTAGACATCTTACATTCTAATGATGTCCCTTGCCCACTTTTCCTACATAGCGGACAGTGTGTTTTCCAGCACTACAAACAATGTGAGCATTTTCTTGTTCCAATCATATCAAGAAAGTGAAAAACACATTGTCCCATGTTATTTATTTCCAATGTTGGAAAACCCACTATCTCCTGTTAGTTATTTCCAATGTTGGAAAGTGGAAAACACACTGTCCCCTGTTAGTTATTTCTAGACATATTACATTCTAATGATGTTCCCTATCCACTTTTCCTACACAGGGGAGAGTGTTTTTTCCATCACTACAAACAATGTGACAATTTTTTTGTTCTAATCATATCAAGAAAGTGAAATGTCATTTTTACAACCAAAGAGTTGTTCTAAAATTTGAAGGTGGACTTCATTACATAACTGACAATGGACAATGTTTTTTCCAACAATACAAATTCATAAGGAAATAATTGACAAGGGACAGTGTTTTTTCTAACACTGCAAATAATGTGAGCATTTTTTGTTCCTTGTTGGAAATCACACTGTCCCCTAGTACTTATTTCCAATGTTGGAAAACAAACTGTCCCCTATTGGAAAACACACTATCCCCTGTTGGAAAACACACTATCCCCTATTAGTTATTTCCAATGTTGGAAAGCACACTGTCCCATGTTGGAAAACACACTATCCCCTGTTAGTTATTTTCAATGTTGAGGTAGGTAGAGAGAGGTAAGGTTGAAGGAATAGAGGGAGAGGTAGGTAGAGAGAGCGAGGAAAATATGCAACAAAAATTCTTCCTCATCTTCATTCTTACCTGTTAACACCCCCTACTATTCATTATCATGATCTTCTAACATTTTTTCATATCTTCTATGAGAATCTTTAGATCAGCTGCTCCCTCATCAACCCTTAGGATAGAAACATCCCTTTCTTGAAGTTTTCAATGTCTCCAATACTTTTATGTAGCTTTGTATCCACTTTTTTCTTAGCTTTGAGAGTGTCTTTACAATTAGATAATGTAGATGTTTCTTTTAACAAGTTATTTACAAGACTTGTCTACCTTTTTAGATAATCCTTTCATGTCTCCACCCAAATGATTCTCTTTTTTTTCACTTAGATCTGATTTTTCCTTTTCCTTGTCATCTATTTCCAATTGTATTTGTTCCATGGAATTCTTAAGTTCAAGAACCTTTGAGTTCATTTATTCAACTCCACTTATAGCATCATATCTCACATTCTTTACTTGCACAAATTCATATGCAATACAAAACCTCTTGACTTTATTCACTTCTACATTTCCATTTTCCCATTGCACATACTGCACATGCACCTTCCTCAACTTCTCAAGAGTGGGAAGAATCTCTTCATTCAATACACTATCTATCTCATTCACTTTGGTCTACTTCTTCAAATTCCTTTTCCATTTGTCCATATCCCCCCCCTCCATTATACTCCATTATCCATACCTCCTTCTATTTACCTATGTCCATCCATCCATCTCCCCACGTCTTCGGGTCCCTTCCACTATCTCCATCCACCACCACCTCTCTTCCCTCTCCCTCCCTATGTCTATCTCCACTCACCCTCTCCATTTCTACCTACCTTTCCCTTAATCCATCCCATCCCACCTCTCTTTCTACCTACATCTCCACCCTTCCCAACTTCCCCCCTCTATCTACTTCTCTCTCCCCTTCCCTCTCTACTTTCCGATCTTTATCTACTTCTCTTTCTACCATTGTTTATTATGAATTTATAGTACTTATATTTATTCTTGTATATATTTCTAAAGAGAGGTTTTTATTGAGGATTGCATCTACCAAAAAAACCTTGTGTAATATTTATTTATTGTATATTGGTCCTTCTATCCCTCCTAATCTACTAATCCCTATCTTTTATTATCCATCACTCCAAAACCTCTTGATTTTATCCACTTTTGCATTGCCATTTTCCCATTACACATAGTGCACATGTTCATCAAATTTTGAAGAGTAGGAAGAATATCTTCAATCAATGATTAGGTGAGGATTATGGAATAGACTGGAAATGTGGATGAGGGATGGTATAAAACAAAAATATAGGGATGAAGGTATGGGGGATTATGAATGCAACAATTAAATTCATGAAAATTGTGAGAAGGTCTATAAGATGATAGGAGTTACCAAAAAGGTATAGTCCTTTAGAATTATATTTTAATTTTCCTCTACCTTGTAGTAATGATTAATCAAATTCTATAGGAGAATATTTCTTTCACCTTGGTAAGAGACAAATTTCATATTATCCTTATGTGTCAGGTGCTACTCGGCGTATTATTCTGTTATGCCTATGTTTTTGTGGCACAGTTCTTGGTGATGTATAATTCCTCTTTGGTAGTGATTGAAAAGAGTTTATGATGGCTCAGAAAACTTTATTATCTCTGCAATTTTTATAGAGGGATAGCGACTAAAGATATGAGGTGGCTTACATTAGAGTCATTGTTTTAAAAAAGGGCATTGGCTTTTATTTTCATTTTTCTAAAAAGTTCTCGACCATTTTTTGAAGGAGATATTAATTAAATTTGTGGAGCCAATTTTATATTCCAATGAAGATTATCTGGTATCACCTTTATTATAAATGTCAGAACTTTTATGCCAGGCAAAGAACAAAAACATGCACAACAAAAGTGTATGTAAGGAAGGAGACAGACACACAAAGAGATAGAAATATTTGCAATATTCTATTTACTCAAAAAAAGCTTACATTCATAAACTGTTTACAGGGTGTTGTCACAATAGTGGTTTATAGTTCCTGAGAGGAATGAATTTTAGCTGAAATCACATATTTTTAGAAAATATAATGATTTAAGCCTTAAAAAGTTCCATTTTAAGGATTCCAATTGAAGAGGGTTTGATCAAATCACCTTAGATCAAACCCCCTTGGATAGAACCTCGCTAGTTTTAAACCATACCTATAAATGCGTCTCCTTTACACCTATCAAAATGCTGATAAAAATCACTTTTGATTTATCTTTTGGGGATTAAATGAATTCATTTAAAATTTATTTCAAATGATTATGGTATTCCTCAGAACAAGCTATCCAACGAATATAATTTTAATATGTTTTGGTTTTGTTATGTATTTGTTTTTAAGTTTTATTAAACATAGGTTTTTCATCGAAAATAAATTTCTTTTTCTTCACATGTGGAAAAATAGAAGATTATCAAAAAAAAATTTGAAAAATAGGAGTGCACCAGATATTGAAGTCCTTGATCCAACAAAAAAATAAAATAAAATTTTGACATATACAAAAAAAAGTATCATTGGTTATGAATTGTAATTCATTTGACTTTGAAAATTGATTAAGGAAAATATTCAATAAAAACTATCTAACCAAGTGGAAGCACTAGATATTAGAGTTACAAATCTAAATTTGAAAGAATTAGAATTTTATCCTTCATGGAAAAAAAGTTATGCGTTATACGGTGTGCGTCACTTTTTAAAAATGTTGTTTTCTAAAAAAAATCAATTTTCATGGGAGATGGAAAAAGAAGTGCAATTTGATTCCAAAATTTTTGAAAAAAATATGTTTAGAATCTACAAACAAAATTTGATGAGACTCTAGTTTTCACCATCTTCAAATTCCTCACGGTTTAGCCTCTATAGGTGCCTGAATGTGAAGATTTAGTTAAAAATAATAATTTTAGTGTCCAGTTTGGCCAAAAATTGTAAACCACTATTATGGGATCACCCTACATATAAAAATATTTAGAGCAAAAGCTCTGTACACATATACTACATAAGTTATGCGTTTTCCGGTGCACTGACGCTTCTGCTCTGCTACTCTGTGTGGGATAGCTTCTGGTGCACGGGTGCAAGGCTTACTGACTTCTGTTGCAGCAGATACTCCTGAACATTCCTTCTTCTGCTATGTTCTGCTAAACATTCCTTCTTTCTGTCTCACCCAAAAAACTCTATCTGCTTACTTGCACAGCATATGCATAGAATTCTACTTTTGGATTTTCAGCCAATACACAAAAAAACTGCCACTCAAAATTTGAACTCACCTACCAATAATAAATTACTGCCAGAATGCAATTACTGGACATCAAGAATGTCAGACACAGCAAGGGGGAAAAAGATCTGAGTTGATTTCATCTGACAGTGCATTTAATGCATCTGTCCATTTGCTGCTCAAGATTAATATTTCCAACACTTCCCCTTAATCTTGAGTCTTTCTGCTCTTCATCATTATTTGGAAACTTTCGGTGCAATACTTCTAGAGCAACTTCCGGAGCAAAGTTTCTGGCACAAAAGTTTCTGCTCTTCAACGCTCTGTGAAACTTTCGGCGCATTGCCATAAAAGTTTCGGAGCACCGGTGAAAAGTTTCCAGTGCAAACCTGTTTGCCTTTGTTCTGCATTCTGGAACTGTCTGCTAAAGTTCCGGTGCACCTGCGCTTCTCTGTGTTTTCTAGAACTGAAGTTTTAGCGCATTCCTGCACACCCAACCTATATATTAGGCGCTCAAAAGATTCTTTTGACAGAGCCTTTGTAAAAATATCTGAGAGCTGCTGCTCTGACCTACAAAATGCCATTTTAATTTTATTATTCTCAACCAATTCTCTAATAAAATGATACCTGATTTCAATATGTTTGCTTCTTCCATGAAACATAGGATTTTTGGTCAAGGCAATTGATGAAACATTATCACAGAAAATTACTGTTCCATCCTCTTGTTCTTCTCTCAAATCTGCTAAGATCCTTCTTAGCCACACAGCTTGGCATGCTGCTGCATTCGCTACTATGTATTTTGCTTCAGCTGTGGATAAGGTAACAATTGGTTGTTTCTTGGAAGCCCATGAAACTGCTCCTGAACCCAAGTGAAAAACATATCCGAATGTGCTCTTTCTATCATCCACATTTCTTGCCCAATCACTGTCAGTGTAACCAACCAGCTAAAACTCATTAGAGGCGGTATACATTATGCCATAGTTTTTTTCTGCCATTGACATACCTAAGAATCCTTTTACCTGCTTGCCAGTGTGTGTCCTTAGGTTGCTCCATGAACCTAGAAATCAGGCTTACTGCATACATTAAATCTGGTCTCGTAACTGTCAAATACATGAAGTTTCCAACCATGCTCTTATAGAGGGTTGGGCTAACATTATTGCTGCTATCCTCTTTACTCAACTTCAGACCTGTAGTTGTTGGGGTTGGGGCTGCTTTGCTGTCCAACATCTTAAATATTTTCAAGATTTGTTTGGCATAACTTGATTGTGAAATAAAGATGTCATTATCCAATTGTTGGACCTGTATGCCTAGAAAATATCTTAAGAGTCCTAAATCTATAATTTCAAACTCTCTTTTCATGGCGTCTTTAAAATCAACAATAAGAAAATCATCATCCCCAGTAAATAATAAATCATCTACATACAAGACAATAATTAAAACCTTACCATTTACTGCCTTGATGTAAAGAGTGGGCTCACCATTGCTTTTGCTAAAGCCATTGCTCATCAAGTATGAGTCAATCCTGCTGTACCATGCCTGTGGAGCTTGTTTCAGCCCATAAAGAGATTTCTTTAGCCTATATACCTTGTGTTCTTTACTTGGAACTTCATATCCAAAGGGCTGCTCCACATATACCTCTTCTTTTAAGACTCCATTGAGGAAGGAGGACTTCACATCCATGACTGCCTGCATGGTCTCCATCCTTGCAACAAGGGAAAAAGTCTCATCATAATCTCTCCCAAACTGCTATTTGTACCCCTTGACAACTAATCTTGTCTTATGCCTTTCTATTCTTCCTTCGGCATTACATTTGGTCTTGTAGACCCATTTGACACCAATAACTGATTTCCCTTTGGGTAAATCAGTGAGCTCCCATGTCTTGTTTCTTTCTATTGCATCTATCTCCTCATCCATGGCCTCACACCATTTCTGTTCTTTCACAGCCTCCTCAAAATAAATAAGATCACTATAAGAAAATAATGCGAAATTTATACTCTCATTAAAAGCTTCATCATACCTTTCACCTTGGTAGATCTCCCTTAGACTCTTAGTCTTTATTGGCACTAGGGAGGTGAGAGTGGGGTCTGAATTTCTAGAGCTGCTTGGCTGTAGGTTTCCGGAGCAACTGTCTTGTTGGAAGTTTTCAGAGTACCTTCTCTGCTGGAAGTTTCCGGAGCTCCTTCCCTGCTGGAAGTTTCTGGAGCTCCTTCTCTGCTGAGAATTTCTGAAACTACTACTACTATTTTTTGAACTGTCAGCTTCCTGTAGGTTTCTGGTGCATCTGCATTCTGCAACTTCTTCATCCTTAAGGGGTATGGAGACAAAAATATCAGTATTGCTGTCAACTTTTCCATCCCACGACTCATTTTCTAGGAACTCCACGTCCCTACTGATGATTACCTTCTTGGTGACCAGATTATATAGCTGATAGGCTTTGGACTCTGTATAGTATCCCAAGAAAATACACTTTTCACCCTTGTCATCCAATTTCTGCCTATTTTCTTTAGGCACGTGTGCATAGGCTACACACCCAAACACTCTCAAGTGCTCAACTGACCACTTTTGTTTTGTCCATGCCTCTTGAGGAATTTTATCACGGACTACCTTCATTGGACTTCTATTTATTAGATAAACAACTGTTGCTACAACCTCTCCCCAATATTCGATAGGGAGTCCGTTTGCTTTCATCATGCTCCTTGCCATCTCCATAATGATCCTATTTTTCCTTTCAGCCACTCCATTTTGCTGTGGAGTATAACTGGTTGTGAGCTCTTTCTTGATGCCATTTTTCCTGCAGAAATTTACAAATTGATTAGAGGTATACTCTCCTCCACAATCTGACCTTAAGACTTTAATAAAGTGTCCACTCTCTTTTTCAGCCTGGGCCTTAAATAACAAAAACTTGTCAAATGCTTCAGACTTATGCTGCAAAAAATAGACCCATGTCCTACAGCTATAATCATCTATAAAGGTCATAAAAAATCTGTTTTTGCCAAAAAATAGATTTTGTCATAGGGCCTACCAAGTCAATGTGCACCAACTCCAATGGTGCTCTAGCCCTTATAGAGTTGCCTGAATTAAAAGGCTGCCTATGTTGCTTGCCCAAAATGAAAGCTTCACATCTAACATTAGGCTCTACGATTTTTGGCATACCATCTATCATATTTTTCTTGGACAAAAGACTCAAACCAGAGTAACTTAAGTGTCCATACCTGAGGTGCCATAGCTTGGAGATATATTGAATGGATGCTTTGAAGGCTGGTTGCTGCAGGCCTTTTGATTGTGCTGAGATTTTCATCTTGAGAGGAAACATTCGATTTTGTGTCATTTGAACCATTGCCATAACTCTTTTGCTTCCATCTTTATAATAGATGATGCATTCCCCTTTCTCCATCAACACTCTATACCCGTTTTGGACTATCTGTCCAATGCTCAAGAGGTTATGTTTCAATCTTGGGGCATAGAAGACATCATATATTTGTCTTTCATCACCATGCTTGGTTTATAGGCATACCATGCCTTTGCCCATGACTGGAACCATCTCATTGTTCCCCATTTTTATTTCAGACTTCACGCTGCTATCAATGGAGGCAAACAAGTCTTTGTTACCACTCATGTGGTTGCTGCAGCCATTGTCCAAGTACCAAACTTCAGCGCTGCTCTGTTCTGCAAGGTTACATGCAATGAATAGCAGTGACTGTCTTTCATTTCCAGCCACATTTGAGTCAGCAACATGTGCATTATGACTCCCTTGGTCACGTTGTTGCCTGCAATCACTTGCATAGTGACCATACCTTTGACAGCTATAGCACTGCACATTTCTTTTATCCTTTTTTCTAATAAGAACTGCTATTCTTTTTTCCTCCTTGGGAGCTGGTCGCCCCCTCATGACTGCTTGCTCGGGCTGAGCTTTCATCACCATCATTTCCATGTCTAGAATTTCCTCTACCACATCTGGAGCCTTTTCTACCTCTCCCCCTTCCTCTTGCATTCGACTGAGCATTAAAAGCTTGCTCTTGAGAGGAGGTTGTAGACCTATTTAGGCACTGCTCATGGGTTTGCAGAGAACCCATTAGCTCATCAACTGACAAAGTTGTGAGATATTTTGCCTCTTCAATGGCAATCACCACCGGATCAAACTTTGTGGGAAGGCTTCTCAATATGTTCTCCACAATCTTCTGTTCTTCCAAAGTTTCTCCACTTATCCTCAACTGGTTAATCAAAGTGGTTGCCCTTGAGTGAAAATCTATAATGGACTCATTGTCCTTCATCTGCATGGTCTCAAACTCTCTCCGTTGTAGTTGGAGTTTGACTTATCTGACTTTCTCACATCCTTTGTAGGTGGTTTGAAGTGTTTCCCACGCTTCTTTTGCATAAGTAGCTGCTGCTATTCAGGGAAAAATAGCCTCTATCAAGGCTGTCTTAATCAGACTGAGGTCTTTTGCATCATTCTTTCGTGTCTCCTTCAACTGGTTCTTTTGAGCATTGCTCAATGTTGTAAATGCAGTTAGGTCAGTCACATTTGTGAACCCATTTGCAACAAGTTCCCATAAATCATTTGCAATAAAATGGTTTTCATTTTCTTTGCCCAAACATCATAATTTCTACCATCAAAAATAGGTGGCTGTTGCCAACTCCTATTGTCTCCTCTAGCCATTTTGCTAAATGGGGGAAACTAAAAATACCTAGATAAGATCTAAGGCTTTCACAAATACCCAGAAACAAAGATTTTGTTTCTGCATGCCTAGAACAAAGCTAAGGCTTTAAAAACTGACTGCCCAGTAAACCTATGGGCTCTGATACCATGTCAAAACTTTTATGTCAGGCAAAGAACGAAAACATGCACAATGGAAGTGTATGTAAGGAAGGAGACAGACACACAAAGAGAGAAATATTTGCAATATTCTATTTACTCAGAAAAAGCTTACATTCATAAACTCTTTACATATAAAAATATTCAGAGCAAAAGCTTTGTACACATACTACAGAAGTTGTGCATTTTCCGACGCACTGATGCTTCTACGCTGCTGCTCCGTGTGTGATAGCTTTCGGCGCACGGGCGCAAGGCTTACTGACTTCTGTTGCAGCAAATACTCCTGAACGTTCCTTCTTCTGCTATGTTCTGCTGAACATTCCCTTTTTCTGTCTCACCCAGAAAACTCTGTCTGCTTACTTGCATAGCATATGCATAGAATTCTACTTTTGGCTTTTCAGCCAATACACAAAAAAATTGTCGCTCAAAATTTTAACTCACCTACCAATAATAAATTACTGCCAGAATGCAATTACTGGACAGCAAGAATGTCAGACACGGCGGGGGGGAAAAAGATCTGAGTTGATTTCATCTAACAGTGCTTTTAATGCATCTGTCTGTTGGCTGCTCAAGATTAATATTTCCAACAATAAATCATGGATGAGAAGAGTTGGGCTGTATGAAATCGTTTGGGTTTAATTCAAGCAGAATATAATTCATCTGCTTGCATATTATTTGGTGGTGCCTATTTTTTTTGTATGTCGGCTGTTTCAAGGTTACTGGGAGCGCTTTATGAAGGCAGCTTTTTTTGGTAGAGACGTATCTGTTGGTGTCGAGCATGTATGAAATCGTGAGAATGAAGTTGTGAGCTAGTTATCATTTCTAAAGATGTCTTTCTGAAGGTAGTTGTTGTTTCTTGTGATATTTTTGGAGATGGCTATCTTTAATGGAGTGCAGATATTTTTTTGTGTATCATGGCTTTAGAGTTGAAGGCGTGGAGTTCTCAGTAGGGTAGATGTATTTAATTTGCGATATAAACACTGAATGAAAACTTTTTTTGAGGAAGTCGTGTGAAGGCAAGATTTTGTGGAGATATGTCTTAGCAAATTCCATGTGACTAAATTTATTTGTGGTAGCTGGAAATGGCAGCATTAGTTTTGGAATGACATCGAGATTCACCAAATTTTTTCCATAATTTAGGTATGCGTGGGTGGTAGGATGAGTAATCTGTGCATATGGATTTTATGATATACTTTCCTAAAAAAATGGCTTCATAATTTTTATTGGGCAAGAAAATGTTCAACGGTTCTCTTAATATATTTTTTTGGCTATGAAAAAATCTATCGACTTTATGGAGTTGGATTGAAGACTAAATGTGGTGTGAGGTGTATTGAATTATCTGAAAAAGAATTTTTTTCTAAGTTTTGTTTGAAGGTGAACGACATCTTCATAATGAACTAATGACAGCTAGTTGTGTTTTTACTGGGTGTGTGCATTGAAATATGCATTGCTCTTTGTAATTGTGATTACAGATTTGTGTATGTTTTTGTGGTATGGGGAGGTCTTGAAGTTTGTATGGTTATCGATTTAGAAGAAAAGAATTGTTTTAAGTTACTCGGTTGTGATGGTGTGAGGAAATATAGAGCTGATTGAAGGGTTTGTGTATGTTTCTTCAGTGCGTGTTCATGAAAAGCTGGAAAAGAACCTTGACTATTTGGTGTGTGTAAAGTGCATTGAGAGAGGTCTTATGCTTGATAAGTTGGTGTATGGAGTGATTTCTATATAAATAATTTGCTGCTATAGTGTGAGTACGTGTTAAAAAAGGAGCAGAGGTTTCTGTGACAGACTGTGTATTTGAAGATATACTATGATATACAATTTTGCTTGAGCTGTGAAAAGGGAGAGTTGGTCTTCTTGTACTTCTGAAGAGGAAATTTATATCACTTGGGGTCCTGCAAATTATCTTTGATATTTTGTGTATTGTAGATGGAGTTGCATTGAAAAAGGGAAGTCTAATTCTACTCTCAGAGTTGTGCAGATTGGGGTGATTGTGTAAGATCATATTTGTATTGGAAGTCTGGAGTTTGTGCTTCAGTCACTAGAGTTGTGCTTTCGTGTTTTCAGAGTTGGTGCTTTGAAGGAGAGTTGGTGCTTTTGATGGGTTGGTGCTCACTAAATGTAATGTGGGTTGGTGCCCGTTATTGATAATAAAAGAAATATCTTCCCGTGGTTTTTAATTGGAAAGGGTTTTCCACAGTGTTTATCTTGCATATGGTGTTTTATGTTGCCTTCAATGATCTGGTTTATGATTTATATAGTTTATAATGTTTAAAGTTTTAGAAAGTCCGATTCACCCCCTCTTGATATTTCTTGTGTGCTCTTCATCACTTATGTTTATTTTTTGTTATCATTGTTCTAAATTTAAATGGTGGAATTTTTTATTGGAAGAATCATTTCTAACTGATACTTTTGTTTTATATTGCAGGTGTTTGGTTTTGGGTGCCTGTTCTAGTTTGTTCTCTTTTTCCAGAAATATTTCTAAATTCAAACACACTTAAAACATGGCGTTGGATTTGAATAGGCACCCTCAAGAAGGTAGGTGGATTGCTCATTTGGATTTCATCAAAAGAAAATATAGAAATTATATGTATATAGATTTTAAATAAAATACTATAATATAAATTATATATTTAAATTAATGTCTGACACTTGACTCTGCATTTATGTTGGAGAACAGATGAATCATCCATCCTTATTATGCTTTTGAAAGATGGCAAGCAAATCAGCCAAGTTTCGTGTTTTAATTCTCCAGTGAAATTGTAGATTATATTGAGAGTAAATGTAACATTATGCTTGTATGTGCCTCTTGTTTTTAATTTTTAATGTCTATATGGGTTTTTTCATGCGAAGTGATTTAATTTGAATATCTTTACAGCCCTAAATCCTTGCACATCGAGGATATGACTCCTATGGCTCACTTTCCATTGGAAAGTTTGCCTCAAACTTACTTTCATTCATCTGCGAAAAATAGGCACGAACGTTATGAGTGGCAAAGATTTCTCACTTATCTCTCTGAAAAAAACAAGGTGAAGATTGAACTTCTTCTACTTGTCTATTTACAAGGCCTTTAAATATTTCATTTGCATCATATAAATCATTATGCCTGTTATTATATATAATACCGGGTGAGACCAGTAATATTATTTAATTCTGGTTGATGCCGCTCTACTATGGGATTTACATTGTTTTTCTACAAGTAATTTCCATACATAAAACTATATGCAAGGACGTGTGCTCATTTGCATGATATAAAACTAATGTTCCTACCTTTAGCTAATACAATCAAACTGGTCCTTCAATTTTGAAAAAATTATCTGAAAAGCTATGTTTGTGAAATTTAATATAGGTTGTCATTTCCCAACATGAAAATTATGAGTTCCTGATAACACCTCCAGCTGGACAAGACCTAGCTAATTGGGATCGTGTGGCTATTGCTTATTGCTTAACTCCTTAATATTGTTGTGAAATCTCACAAGAATACATACATAAATTGCTCCCTATGCATGGAGAGTGAGAATTTGGTCATCTCGCACAACTGGTTGATAAAGCCATGGATGCCAATCCCTTAGAGTAAGATCTAAGACTTTAAGTCTAATTGATTGTCCTATTATGCATTTTCTATGAGAATATAAAATTAGATGTCGAGCTAACCTTTTATAACAGGTTAAAGGTGTCAATTGAAATAGAGTTTTATGAAAAAACTCAGCAAATGATACCCATCCTTTCTGTGATTGATGACGGACGGGGGATATCATATTAGAAACTAGGAAAAATGGCACGACTTTCCAATGACGAGCGCATTATAGAAATAATTAATCAAATAGGAATATTCAAATGTGTATTTTTGGTAAAGTGCTCTATCTGACATCCTAAGTGAATTGTTATCTGATATAGTAGGGATATCTTATATGTAATATCACTTCCACTAGGTTGATATTTTTTTACCATAACATGTGTAGATGGGATCCATGCGACTTGGAAAGGATGTACTTGTTCTTACTCAAACCGAAGAATCTCACTCAATAGATTTTATCTCACATTCATACAATGACAATAAGCAAGTAAGATTTCTCTGTGCAAAGTTACATTCTATTATTTGGTGTTTTTCTCTACATTTTTTAATTTTCACATTTTAGTTTGATTATCATCAGTTAGTCAATATTCTTATTATACATATTTTAATTTGATTGTCTATCAATTGATAAAGATTCCTATTATAACATATACAAAGGAAGAAAGATGGATGAAATTTGATTTGAATAATGAATCTAAGTCAGACACACTTTTGAAAGCCATTATAGCACATTCACAATTTGATGAATGTGCTCCGAAGCAAGTTCTTAAGCTTTGGAGATAATGGCACTGGCACCCAGATTTATGTCTACAATCTAGCCCGAGAGGGTTCAAATTACATTTTAGACTGCGATGAAAAATGCAAGTGCAATTCAAAATGTCTCGTTTTGTAGCTACACTTGAATTGCACTTGCATTTTTCATCCCAGTCTAAAATGTAATCTGAACCCTCTCGGGCTAGATTGTAGACATAAATCTGGGTGCCAGTGCCATTATCTCCAAAGCTTAAGAAATTGCTTCGGATAGCACATTCATTGAATGGTGAATGTGCTATAATGGCTTTCAAAAGTGTGTTTGACTTAGATTCGTTATTCAAATCAAATTTCATCCATCTTTCTTCCTTTGTATATGTTATAATAGGAATCTTTATCAACTGATAGACAATCAAATTAAAATATGTATAATAAGAATATTGACTAACTGATGATAATCAAACTAAAATGTGAAAATTAAAAAATGTAGAGAAAAACATCAAATAATAGAATGTAACTTTGCACAGAGAAATCTTACTTGCTTATTGCTATTGTATGAATGTGAGATAAAAGCTATTGAGTGAGATTCTTCATTTTGAGTAAGAACAAGTACATCCTTTCCAAGTCGCATGGATCCCATCTACACATGTTATGGTAAAAAAATATCAACCTAGTGGAAGTGATATTACAGATAAGATATCCCTACTATATCAGATAACAATTCACTTAGGATGTCAGATAGAGCACTTTACCAAAAATCCACATTTGAATATTCCTATTTGATTAATAATTTATATAATGCACTCGTCATTGGAAAGTCGTGCCATTTTTCCTAGTTTCTGATACGATATCCCCCGTCCGTCATCAATCACAGAAAGGACGAGTATCATTTGCTGAGTTTTTTCATAAAACTCCATTTCAATTGACACCTTTAACCTGTTATAAAAGGTCAGCTCGACATCTAATTTTATATTCTCATAGAAAATGCATAATAGGACAATCAATTAGACCTAAAGTCTTAGAGCTTACTCCAAGGCATTGGCATCCATCGCATTATCAACCAGTTGTGCGAGATGACCAAATGCCCACTCTTCATGTATAGGGAGCAATTTATGTATGTATTCTTGTGGGACTTCACAATAGTATTCAGGAGTTAAGCGATAAGCAATAGCCACACGATCCCAATTAGCTGGGTCTTGTCCAGCTGGAGGTCTTATCAGGAATTCATAGTTTTCATGTTGGAAAACGGCAACCTATATTAAATACCATAAACATAACTTTTCAGATCATTTTTTCAAAATTGAAGGACCAATTTGATTGTATTAGCTAAAGACAGGAACATTGGTTTTATATCATGCAAATGAGCACACATCCTTGCATATAGTTTTATGTATGAAAATTACTTGTAGAAAAACAAAGTAAATCCCATAGTATAGAGGAAGCAACCAAAATTAAATAATATTACTGGTCTCACCAGGTATTATATATAATAACAGGCATAATGATTTTATATGATGCAAATGAAATATTTAAATGCCTTGTAAACAGAGAAGTAGAAGAAGAAGTTCAATCTTTACCTTGCTTTTTTCAAAGAGATAAGTGAGAAATCTTTGCCACTCATGACGTTGATGCCGGTTTTGCGCAGATGAATGGAAGTAAGTTTGAGGCAAACTTTCCAGTGCAAAGAGAGCCATAGGAGTGAAATCCATGACGTGCAAGGATTCAGGGCAGTAAAGATATTCAGATTAAATCACTTAGCATGGCTCAAATATTGAGCACATACAAGCATAATGTTATATTTACTCAATATAATCTTACATTTTCACCGGAGAATTGTAGCATGGAACGTGGCTGATTTGCTTGCCATCTTTCAAAAGTATAATAAGAATGGATGATTCATCTGTTCTCCAACATAAATGCAGAGTCAAGTGTCAGACATATCCGATATAAACACATTACATTATCACACTCATAATTTTAATCATTTAAAATTGTACAACACGTTAAAACTTAGCTCCCAAATTTAATTCACTTAGAATTCTTAAAAAGAGTAAGGAACATACGTTCTTCAAGAAGAGTGGACATACATTTCATAAACGTTATTTATACGTAAAGTATAAGTTGCTACGATTGATTACTATTTCGAGAATTTGAAATGTTAGTGAACTATACTTACCGTGGGTTGTGGACTGGGTGCCATTAAAATAATTAATTGAAAGATGTAGCAACTATGGTTAACTTTGGCCCGTAACTCACAATAAAAAAAGAGAAGCTTTTATTTCTAAACAATTGCACTGTCACTTTATTTCCGTTATACAATGGCCCTACGGAAGCTAACCCTACGATAAGGCTAGAAACTCTAGATTTAGACCCAAGTCATAGGATTACACCGCGTAGAGTTAACCCTCCCAGCACATCCGTAAAATAAAAGCGTGAAACAAGTAAAACGCATGATAAGGTTAACAGATGTAAAACGCACAACACAGGATAAGGATAATGGGTTCGAATTCATGTCAATTGAATTTAAACAAAAATCGTACGGCAAGTTTCCATCGATTTTTTAAGTTTCCTTTTTCAAATGGTAGGGAGAGGGGTTCATAGTGAAGCACCCTAATTTTGTATTTCTCAAAATTCTATGTGCAATTTTGTACAACATTTATTTGGCAGTTCATGTGTTTCTATATAAAAGTGAGACCTATAGTGGTGCACTAAGTCATGTTTTATTGGTGCACTGATGTGGCATCACATGATTTGTCAGTTTGTGTATTTTATGGATAAAAAGTGTTTTGCAATTGGATATTAAGATGCTCTACTATGGGGCCCACTGAGGACTACTTCTATCCCCACTATTGAACCCCACTCCACTATGAACGCTTCTCAACTACGCTGAAGGCAAAAAGAGCAAGATTACATGATCAAGGGCTCTACTTGTTATGCCGAGAGGAGGCGATCTACAATGCAGCCACCAACCTGTGTCAATAAAAATGATTGAGGTTGAAATTGACGAGTAGATGATGGTTAAAATAGATATATGGCATGTGAAACGGTTTAGTAGTGAAGAGTGAAAGGTATGGCGTGAGAATGAAACGGCATGTAGTGGTCACCTATCTCTTTTTAGCTACGAATGAAGGACTGCGATAGAGCGAGCATTTTAGTTTCTACAGCAGCATTTCAAATCAGGTACCTTGCATTCTATGTCTACCCTATTTTCCTTCTTTGTGCCTGCAAATTTTACATGCACGTCTACCAGTGTGGCTGCAAAATATACTGTGCTAATAATTTTTTTGTTATTTAACTATTATAAAGACTTTATATCAATGATTTTTAATGATTTCTTTCTATCTTTATCGGGTACAAACGAAAGGCTGGGATTATACAAAAAATTGGCAACATATTGAATAACAGATTGTTGCTATAGCTTTTGCATGATGATTTTTTATCCATATCAAGTTGTGCAGTACATATGATTTTAGATTTCCTTAAACCCTCCCGTTCCTTTTCTTCTTCTGTAGTTGCCCTCATTTCTATTTGTAAAACCATTCTCTGTTGCCCCAATGAATCATGTCTTTATTTATCTCCTCCCATTTCCTCTCTGGTTGCTCATATTATGATGTGCTTGGGTAGACATTGTGACCATTCTGCTGGAGGTGAAAAAAATCCGAGTAGCAAAATAAAGCCATGCCAGCCGTGGGTGGAAAGCTTTTCCAGTCAGAAGTATAATGGATATGTGCATGGTGCCTATCATGCGGTAACAGACCTATTTTTTATTTGGCATTCCAGCTAATTGCATGTTAAAATCCCTCATTCATGAAATAAGTCTTTAATATTGGGTATTTTTTTCTTTACAGACTCCTCCAGTAACATAAACTATTTGTTTTATTATTAAGGCGTTGATTAGAGTTTGTACTTGGATTTTGTGAGTAGACATGCACGGGCAAGGGAAAGTGAGGGCAAATACATACTGCATTATTTGGTAAAGAACAAGACAATCCTATGCATAGCACAGGTGGAGATAAGAAGAGTGGATATGGGCACTTTGGCCCTTTCCAATTATTACAATCTTCAAAGTGATTTTGAGGCTGCTTTTCTATTCTTAATGGCAGTAGAGACTAGCTCTAGACTTTGTAAAAATTCTTATAGTTTTGGTGGGTTTTTTTGGGGGTTTTGCAGGAAGAGTATTTGAAAGCATCTTAAAAAATAATGGGAAAGTCTTTGAAATTGGGTATAGGCATGGCAGAGGATATCAACGATGGGAGCTGTAGACAACAGTTTAATATGGATTTTAACATCAATTATATCACTTCTGATGACGACTTTGAGAACTCCTTCAAAGAGAATTCCAAACATACAATGGAGGATTTGCATTTGCCATCGAAAAAGAGGAAGATAAACAATGTATCGTAGGAGTAGAGTGAGATACAATGGAGGATTTGCATTTTCCATCGAAAAAGAGGAAGATAAACAATGTATTGTAGGAGTAGAGTGAGATTCAGAATGGAAATTCATATATGCATGAAGATTCACCTAAAAAGAATATCATATCTACACAAAAAAAAAAAACAGAGATAAAAAAACAGAGATAAGTAGAAAATGGTAGAAGCGAGTGGATAAATTTGATGGCCATATGATTATATTTAAGTTTTTTTTAAATCCAATCAAGATTTCTGAAAGAGGAGATTTTGAATAGATCTTCAAAATTTATATAAGATTTTATTATATGAAAATAGATTTTGTGTGCATGTCCTTTGTTGTTAAAATTCTTTATGAATCTTTCATTTTAATACTCTCACAACTCAATACAAAAAAGAAGAATATATTAGACTATTTATAATAGTTGTAATATTTTATAAAATTATTTAAAAAAATTTTAAATTTTAAGTAAGTAATAAAAAAAAGTAGAGAAGATGAAAAATGGGTTGTGAAATTAAAGAGCTTTCAAACTTAGAAACAAAATAAAAATAAATAAATTTATTATTACAATGTTAATCCCACTTAAAAAGGTCAAAATCAAAAAAATAAATACACAATAATAAATAGAAATATAATTTAAATTTTATATATGATTAAATAACAAATAAATGTTAAATATTTAACATATTTAATACAAATTTACACCTTTAAAATAATATAATATTTTTAAAATATATTAAATAATTTACATTATATAAAATTAAAATATAATATAAATAATAAATAAATACATTAATTTAAATATATAATTCATAATATAATTTATTATATTTAAAATCTATATACATATAATTTTTATATTTTCTTTTGATCAAATCTAAATGAGCAATCCACATACCTTCTTGAGGGTGCCTATTCAAATCCAACGCCATGTTTTGAGTGTGTTTGAATTTAGAAATATTTCTTGAAAAAAGAGAATAAACTAGAACATGCACCCGAAACAAAACACCTGCAATATAAAACAAAATTAAGTATCATAATGTGATTTTTAGTTTTTATACAATATTAGAAAGAATTATAATCGGCCTATGAAATAAACTAATGCAAAAAAATACATGAGGGCTACTTGATGGGTTCTAACAGGCCTGATGGCTTTCACTAGGAGGACTCTTTAGCCTAAAAGGACTTAGCTTATTCTAGAAGGGTATGACAAGAACAAATGTACAAGTTTATGCTAAGAAAATAGCTTAAATAGGAAGAGGATAAAGATAATACTCTCCTAGAAAAAATGAATACTGCAAATAAAGACGACAAAGGCCAAAGATTGCTTTACAGGGATAAAGCAGAATGTTTAAAAAAATGCGACGAACGAAAACCAGTCTCCGTGCAGCTGCTACTTCAATCTATTTACGACAAATCAAACAATCTAAAAATATCGAGGTTTTAGAGCTGCTCGATTCGACACAAGATTTTTTGCAGGCCTCTAAGACAAAACATTGATTGCTAATTAAAATCTGGTTGCATGCTGGACAGAGGAAATCCTGCATGATTCATTTCATCTGACAGACTGAAACATTTGGCAACAGCAACTAAATATCTATCGGCTAACTATCGGCTAATTAGATTTCTTTGGGGTTCATTAAAATTATATAATTATTTTATAGTTAATTTTTTACTTTTTAATTTAGTTTAATTTTATGTGATTCTTATTTTTATTATATTTTTTATGATTTATTTTATTTTTTATAAAATACATTTGTTTATAATTTTATTAATAAAAGTAGAAATTTATAAAATACATTTGTTTATAATTTTATTAATAAACGTAGAAATTTACAAATTTAGATAGACAAAAAAAACAAAGAAAATAATAGTAAGGATAATAGAAGTCACTAAACAAAAAACTCGCCAAAAAATTATTGATAATTAGGAACTACCAAACGAGCTTGGCATACCACATTTAGATGATTGAATAGGAACAAAAAGAGCTAGCACCAAAGTAGGAGAGGAACGTGGAGCACAAGCTAGTCTAGGGTATTGAAGAGCCCTTTTCCTTAGTAACCACCTCCCCATTCAACTTAGACTGGTGAAAATCAAGCACACTTTTCAAATTTAATCCACAACCATTCAAAAATCTACATTGCAACACCTTTAGACCACAAGAAACTACTAAACTGTCCCACATTTGAATGAGGGTGAAGAGGTTATTAATGGGTTTAAAATCACATACAAATTGTAGCCCTCACAAGCCAGACGAAATTTATCCTTCAGAAGGAGGTATTCTTGAACATAATCAAAGCCAAGCACTTCAACAAATTCAACATTCTAGAAAATATTCATAACATTTGAAAGGAACATTAATAAAACCTTTGAAAATAGAAATTGTCTTGAGAGGCCCAAAGTAATTTTCTCCCACAAGCAAATTCTACATGAGGAATATCGAAAAAGAAAACATGTAATAGCTTAATATAATCATATGGTCCCCATTCCATCAATTCCCATTTTTGGGGTTGAATGAAGATCATCTAATTCTTCATGACATGCTTTATTGTGACACATGCAAAATTTTGTTATCAAGAAATAGAAAAGAAGCCAAGAAGGGACTTTAAAGCAACACTTCTTTGCAACAAGAAGAGAGAGAAGTAAATGCAATGTTAAATCCAACATAATTCTACAAGGTCCCTGAGATTTAGAAGCACAAGGGAGCAATCACACATAATGAATCTAAGGGGAAAAAAGAGGTATTTCAATTGATTCACTCGAGACAAAGATCACATTCAAATTTATTAAGCCCTCATGAGAAGCAAGATATGAAAGGAATGGCATTAACTTTCCAACTGTGAATAAACTTTGAATGCCTCACCTCCAAGACCTACCATGTGACGAGCCTACCACCAAATTCCAAGGAAATTTTTTTTGATAAGATAAGCAGCATTTATAGGGTGTTGTACCCTTCACATAGGAGCCCAAAGGGCTAAAAAAGTAGCTAGTTCAAACTAGAACATGAATTAGGAGAAACACATAAACAACTGATAGACAGCTGCAGAAGTAGAAACAACTGACATACAACTGTAGAAACACAAACAAAGACTAGAAAACCCTAGAACTAGAGGGGACCAATATGACTCTCATCACCTTAGGTCGCAAAGAAGCAATAGATTTGGGGAGTCGCTTCTTCTTCCACAACACAATAGACCAGGAAGACTCGGAATCAAATTCCACCAAGTGAGGAGAGGAGTAGATCATCAACAACCACTAGCAGGGAGCCATCACGATGAGAAGGAGTTGATAACACAGAGGAGTCATTGGAAATTAAAGGATCAAAAAAATCAATCAAAGAGGGGTAGCTAGAGTTCGTTTGGACAACAACAACATAATGAGTCAGCATAGGTTCCATGGAAGGGATAGTCAGAAGAGGAGCCAAGAAAGGATTAGCCACCAAGGGAGGAACTACGAAAGGAGGGTTGTCCTCCACAGGAGTGACATTCGAAGAGGGGCCCACCATGAGGTGGTCCGAGCAAGGATTTCTCCACCAAGTAGTAGTGCTCTTACGATGAGCAAGAGGGCAACCAACAACCAAATGACCAATGGAGAAACACCTCCTACACCGAAAGGGATGACCCTCATAGTCCAACAGTTAGGACCAAGGTCTTTCCTCCACCATCAAGACCAAATCACCAAAAAGGGGTTTGGAGGCATCCAAATCAACTAAGACACGAGCCACCGTCATATTCCCTAGATCCCTAGACATAGATTCAACCTTCAGAAAGCGACCAATAGAGTTACCAATAGCTTTAAAACATGATTCCTCCCAAAATTGGAGAGGGAGATTTGGTAGTCAGACCCAAACAGGTCTGACATTCAAAGGCTCAGTAAGTTTATTGAAAGAGCGATACCACAACCTGATGGACAACGAATGAATGCCCCACATCCATCCCTTGTCAAGCACACAATCCTGCTTTGCAGGAGTAGAGAAGGTAGCCATGAAAAATCCCCTAGCATTGGGATAGAGCTCAATCCCACTTGAAACAAGAGGCTTCTAGGAGGTTGAAACCCAAGTATGGAGATCAGGAAGGGAGGGCCACAAGCCATTAAACTTGCAAATCATGCCTTGATGCAGGAAATTGTTGGGATTAAGGTGTCTCAACCTTAATGAGTCCCATGATTATTTATTTAAATATTTTCCCCTAAGTTGTTGATTTAATCTATTAAATGCAATAATATTTGTTTCCAAATTGCTAAGTCACTTTATGGGACCCAACGAGGAGTTGGCATCCTACATGCAAAGTGTGAAAAGGAAAAATTGTGGCACATGTCACATGGGTACTCCATTGGGAAAAGGAAATTGTTTAGAAGGCAGTTTTTTTCTTGGAAGCAAGTATTGGTGTGGTTCACTTGTGCAAGCATTTATCTCTTTCAAAAAGAAAAAAACAAGGAAATGTCACACTTGTCACATGGGTGCTCAATTGAGTATTGAGAACTATGAAAACTTCTAGGAGGGGCACCATGATGCCATATGGCATCAATTTTCCTTGTTGATTGAAGCTTGAAGAGGAAACTTGTTTAACAGAGATTGAGTTGTCA
This sequence comes from Sequoia sempervirens, assembly GCA_007258455.2. Lineage (NCBI taxonomy): Eukaryota > Viridiplantae > Streptophyta > Pinopsida > Cupressales > Cupressaceae > Sequoia > Sequoia sempervirens. The sequence goes on along the minus strand of VDFB02000015.1, from coordinate 304,042,709 downwards.
CATGAAGTGACTAGGACTTGTGGGTAAGTTCTATTTTGATAGTAACGTTGACTTTTTCTATAGGATGCCTAACATGTGAGGTTTGAGTTTTTGAGTTGCAAGATGAAACATAGAAAAATGAGACCTTAGGTCCTAAATCCAAAGGACCTAGGATTCAAGGGTGTATTTTTCTAGGATTTCATTAGAGATATAGATCACAATGTGAAAAGATTGGCTTTTAGCTCTAATGGTGAGCCAATCAGACCTAAATCGACATCTAATGGGGGATTGGAATGGATTGGAAATATTTTGAAATGATTAACTTAATGATCCTAGATGACCTAATATTAAAAATGAAAGACCTCGACAATTGATAGATTGAAACAGTCAAGTTTTGGAAAATATAGAAACTGTAGAGGATAGCAAGCCTGCTCAGAAATATTGGATTTGATGTGCCTACAAGGACTCATTTTCCCATGGGTGAATTAGTTTTTGTATAGTGGTTCTGATGAACTTCTCGGTTTCTCTGGTGCTGGATCTTAGCCTTTGTTTTCTACTAGTCCCACTATTAGAATGTTCGAAATAAATTCTAAAGCTCGATTTTTGTGGCTTGACAACAATGATGACAAAAAATGCAACAATACAAAATTGCTCCTTCAAGATCTCTCCAATATTTCTTCAACGTGTAACCTGCACATACAGAAAGAGGGAAAAATGGTGATGCGATATAAGGGTTTTCCTTAGTCAAACCTTGTGAAAATTTTTCCCACTTCCACAATGGAAAAGTTGTCAATGATGAAAATTTTGATGAAAAAGGAAGGAAATGATGAATGAATACAATTGTTGCAAATCACTACTCTTCAATTTCTTCCTTGAAGGACTTAAGACAAGCACATCACTCCAAGGGAATAGATCTTGCTTGAATGATTGAATACTTGAATTCTTGAAGACCTACAACATAATGTTAGCCTTCAAAGATAACATGAACACACATGAAATTTGACATTATGTTAGGATCTTGATTGCTATTGAAAATGACTGATAATGCTAATCTTCAATGCTCTTTACAATAATTTTCTCATAGGATATCTTGATCATGAAGTGCTCTTTTGTTAGTTAGATTTAAAATGATAAAAAGTCTCTGTATTTATAGATGTTTATCCAATTTCCCAAAAAATAGATTCCAAAAACTAATACTTCCAATTTGAATTTTGATCATTACAATACTGCCAAAAACATATTTTAAAATGGATCCTAGCTCATAATGGGGACGTATTCTCCCTTGGGTGAATGGATCCTAGCCTCTAATTCCAGGACTCACATGATCCAAGGTAATTTAGTAATTAAATACATTTTTTTAATGTTGGTTTCCATTTTGAAAAAGAAGAGGAATAACACTTTGGAATGCATAATTTTGCACATTAGAAGGATAATTAAGTTTGATAAATTAAGGGAACCGAACATAGTGTGAAATTGTAAAGCTATATAACTTTTTGCACTACACAAGCATTAAATGTGCTTGCACATGTTGTTGCATGTATGTATATTTTTGATAGGTTGCCATTGGTTCACTTGGGACTTGTGCATGTTGTTAGCTTCATTTTGCATGTATGTAGAGATTAGGAGATTGGGACATGGAAAAAATTGATGCCCATGTATGAGAAGTATATATAGGAACCTTAGTGCATTTGTTGATAGTAATATTGAGATTATAAATTTATGTCATTATGCTACCATATTTACTCTAAAATATTTATCATAGTGAATCAACACTTGCATGAGCATAGACTTTGAACACTTTATGTAATAGGCTTGTTATTGTAATACAATTGATCTATGATTTGGTGTGTGGGTTTCTTCAAAAAAGGGCTTTCCCATGCAAAGTCTACGTGTTTTTATTTATTGCTTAAATCTTCAAAATTTAACTTAATGAACATGCAATCTTGAACATTAACTATAAAATTTAAAGATTTGAAACAAAGTTTTGCAATCCCTCTCCTAATTGATTTGCATTAGGGAAGTGTTTTCGCACTCGACTTTCCTTTTAGATGGTATTAGAGTCTAGCAAAATTTTCTATCCTTGTTGGTTTTGAAGGGTTTTTTGTGGTTATCTAGATTTAGTGGGAGTTCTTGTAGAGAAATCTTTGAAATCTTGTTGCAGTTTTGAGATGGAAAGCACATCCGAAAGAATAGAGATGGAGAAATTCAATGGCAAAAATTTTGAGTTGTGGAAACTCAAAATGGAGGATACTCTTGTAGATAGATATCTATGGGTGGATATGTGCAATATCATCATGGAAAAAATAGGCCCTTAAGTGGCAAAAAAATTAGAAAAATCAGTGTTAGGAAACTTGACGTAAAAATTTGAATAAGTTATCTCTATTATTTCAAAAATATGTAAGAATAGAATCTGTAGAAAATTGAATGTAGTTTCTAAACTACTAGGTTTATTTAAAAATAAATAAAATCTATTTAGTGAAAATTTGAAATTTCAATGGAGTAGTACTTAAATTTCAAAGAAAAAAATAAGAAGTAGGTGTCCTGTCCTAATTCACCCTAACCATAATAAAATGATAATTTTTTATAAGATCTTTTATATATAGTAGAGGACTCCATGTCTGGATGTGATGCATATATTTTCATAATTTTTTCCAAGTAAATAATTAATTATGAATTTTTTATTACAACTTTTAAAAAATATAAAAACTCATATGTCTAACCACCTTAACTTGGTCAAAACTTCATGAAATTTAATTTTTCTTTTTTTAATCCTATAGTATGTGAAGCATAGAATGTGACGCATGTTTCAGATTCAAAAAATATGATACCACTTGAAAGTTATAGATGTTTTTCAATCAGCCTATTGATCAGGACTTTAGTCTTAATTCTAATAGAAAATGAATAATAATTATTTATTAAATTCAAATTAAAGCATAATTTATATTGGTGGAAAGATAAGAATCTCCTCTAAAAATTCTTTTTGTTTCATCAATTTTGGGTAAAAAAAGAGTTATCAGCCACATACCCTACAAATACCCATAATATTGCCACTTTTTGGCCCATCATTATCCTACACATACCCGGGTTACAATATACAATACAAAACCAACAACAACCTTGCAAGAGGATTGGGATCTATAGAATAAAAAATCCAAGGTTTTGATAAGACTCTATTTGGCTAATTTTGTACTCCTGAATGTCCATGAGGAGAAGACTACAACTAGTCTTTGGAAGAAGCTTGGTGAAATTTATCAAGGGAAATCATTGGTAAATAAGTTATTCCTAAGAAAGAAACTATATTCTTTAAGGATGGGGGAAGCAAGATCATTTTTTGATCACTCAAATGCATTTAATATGCTATTGGCTCAATTGGGATCAATTGGTGTGAAGATTGATGATGAGGACTATTGCATGTTATTGCTATGTTCTTTGCTAGATTTGTGAGTCCACCTGGTGATGGTTATTGGAAGCACAACAACCACATTTAAGATGGAAGATGTGGTTATTTTATTGTTTTCCAAAGAGATGCAAAGGAAGTTTTTTGAGATGGACCCATCTATTTGTGGTAGATCTGAAAAGGAGAAAGGAAAGAAAAAGGACAAGAAGACTAAGTCTAAGTTTCTAGGGATATCTAAGTCTCTTGGTAAAAATTCCAAGGATTGGTCATTTCCAGAAATATTACAAAGAAGAGAAAAAGAAAAAAAATGATAAATATGATTTTGAATTCACATATGAAGATTTAGATGCATTTGTTGCAACCTTGGTAATGCTTATCGAAAGATGTGTGGTTTTTTGACTCAAGTGTTTCTTTCCACATGACCTCTCATAGAGGTTGGTTCTCAAAGTATGAAGAGTATGATGGTGGGAAGGTGTATTTGGGTGATGACCCTCAACTAAAGATTGTTCGTTATGGAAGAGTTGTGATTGGATTCCTTTATGATAGAGTGAAAGGGATTGATGGTGTTTTGCACATTCCTGGTTTGGGATGAAACCTATTCTCAATAAGTGGGATGATGTGGCAATGTATGTTATTTTCTCGATACGTGGATGCAAGATGACTAGAGGTTCTATGGTGTTTGCTAAGGGTGTTAGGATTGGAACCCTGTATAAGTTTGATGTATGTAATGTTCAATCCAATATAACTTTTGTGAAGTATAAGAAACAGGCTTTGGATTTCTCATACTCACAACTAGATCGAGTAGAGAAGATTGTGGTTTCTAGATCTGATGGTCATGCCTTTTGGGTACCTAAGGGTACTAATGCTTTAGAAATGAGTCTCCCAGCAGAGAAATCAATGTTGTGGCACCAAATTCTTGGCCATATTGGTGAGAGAAGTCTTGGAGCCCTGAAAAATAAGAGCCTTGTTGAAGGTCTTTGATGATTTTATTCTCAAATTTGATTTTTGCAAATATTGTATATGTGGAAAACAACACCATGTTTATTTTTATAGTTCTCATAAGTCTTTTTGGATTTTGGATTATGTGCATCTTGATGTGTCTGGTCTGGTTAATTTTCCTTCATTGTTTAGATCTGTGTATTTTTCCTCATTCATAGATAACTATTCTAGGACATTTGTACATATTTGCTTAGAAGTAATCTTAAATTTTTCAGTTGGTTTAAGGAGGTATTCTTGAACATAATAAAATCCAAGAAATTCAACAAATTCAACATTCTAGACAATATTCATAAAATTTGAAAGGAACATTAAGAAAACCTTTGAAAATATAAATTATCTTGAGAGGCCTACAATAATTTTCTCCCACAAGCAAATTCAACATGAGGAATATCAAAAAAGAAAACATGTAAATACTTAATATAATCATATGGTCCCCATTCCATCAATTCCCATTTTTGGGGTTGAATGAAGATCCTCTAATTCTTCATGACATGCTTTATTGTGACGCATGCAAAATTTTGATATCAAGGAATAGAAAAGAAGCCAAGAAGGGACTTTAAGCAAAACTTCTTTATAACAAGAAGAGATACAAGTAAATCCAATGTTAAACCCAACATGATTCTACAACCCTTGAGATTTACAAGCACAAGGGAGAAATCACACATAATGAATCGAAGGGGAAAATAAAGGTATTTCAATTGATTGACAAGAAACAAAGATCACATTCAAATTTATTAAGCCCTCATGAGAAGCAAGGTATGAAAGGGATGGCATTAATTTTCCAACTATGAAAAAACTTTGAATGCCTCACCTCCAAGACCTACCACATGATGATCCTACCAAAAAATTCCAAGGAAATTATTGGGATTAAGGTGTCTCAACCTTAATGAGTCCCATGATTATTTATTTAATTATTTTCCCCTAAGTTGTTGATTTAATTTATTAATGCAATAATATTTTTTTCCAAATTGCTAAGTCACTTTATGGGACCCAACGAGGAGTTGGTATCCTACATGTAGAGTGTGAAAAGGAAAAATTGTGAGACATGTCACATGGGTGCTCCATTGGGAAAAGGAAATTTTTTAGAAGACATTTTTTGGAGGCAAGTATTGGCCGAGTCCACTTGTGTGAGTGTTTATCTCTTTGGAAAATAAAAAAAAGGAAATTATGTGACACTTGTCACATGGGTGATCAATTGAGCATTGAGAACTATGAAAATATCTAAGAGGGGCACCATGATTCTAGCATCAATTTGAATTGTCGATTGAAGCTTGAAGAGGAAACTTGCTTAACAGAGACTAAGTTGTCACTGGAAGTGACTAGGAGTTGTGGATAGGTTCTATTTTGGAAGTAACGTTTATTTTTTCTATAGGATTCCTAGCATGTGAGGTTGCTTGATTTTTGGAGTTGGAAGTTGAAACATACAAAAAGGGGATGCTCTAGGTCCTAAATGCAAAAAACCTAGGATTCAAGGGTGCATTTTTCTAGGATTTCATTAGAGATATAGACCACAAGGTGAAAAGATTGGATTTCAACCCTAATGGTGAGCCAATCAGACTTGAATCAACATCTAAAGGTGGATTGGAATGGATTGGAAATATTTTTAAATGATTAACTTAATGATCGTATACATGACCTAATATGACAAATGTAAGATCCTGACAACTGATGGACTAAAATAGTCAAGTTTTGGAAAATCTAGAAAGTGCAGAGGATAGCAAACCTACTCAGAAAATTTGGTTTTGATGTACCTACAAGGACTCATTTTCCCATGGGTGAATGGGTTTTTTTACAGGGGTTCTGATGGACTTCTGGGGTTCTCTGGTGTGGGATCTTAGCCTTTGTTTTCTACTAGTCCCACTATCAGAACGCTAGAAATAAATTTTGAAACTCAATTTTTGTGGCTTGACAATAATGAAGACAACAAATGCAATAATACAAAATTGATCCTTCAAGATCTCTCCAATCCTTCTTCAACCTATAACCTGCACATGTAGAAAGAGGGAAAAATGGTGATGCCATATAAGGGTTTGTGTCAATCAAACCCTGTGAAAAGTGTTCCCACTTCCATAATCGAAAAGATGTCAATGATGAAAAAGGAAGAAAATGATGAATAAATACAATTGTTGCAACTCACCACTCTTTAGTTGCTTCCTTCAAGGACTAAAGAAAAACACATCACTCCAAGGGAATAGATCTTTCTTGATATACTTTACTTGAATGCTTGAATACTTAAATGCTTGAAGACCTACAACATAATCTTAGCCTTTAAAGATAACATGAACACACATGAACTTTGACATGATGTTAGGATCTTGATTGTTGTTGAAAATGACTGATAATGCTGCTCTTGAATGCTCTTGACAATAATTTTCTCATAGGATATCTTGACCATGAAGTGTTATCTTGCTAGTTAGATTTCAAATGATAAAAAAGTCTCTATATTTATAGGTGTTTATCCAATTTCCCAAAAAAATAATTCCAAAATCCAACACTTCCAATTTGAATTTTAATAATTAAAATGTTTCCAAAAACATATTTTAAAATGGGTCCTAGCTCATAATGGGGACCCATTCTCACATGGGTGAATGGGTCCTAGCCTACAATTCCAGGACTCACATAATACAAGGTAATTTAATAATTAAATGCATTTATTTAATGTTGGTTTCCCTTTTGAAAAAAGAGAAGAATAAGGCTTGGAATGCATAATTTTGAAAATTAGAAACTTAATTAAGTTTGATAAATTAAGGGACCTAAACATGGAGTGAAATTGTAAAGCTATACAATTTTCTGCACTACACAAGTGTTATATGTGCTTGCATGTTGTTGCATGTACATGCATGTTTGATAGGTTGCTATTCAATTCACTTGGGACTCATGCATGTTGTCAAGTTCAGTTTGGATGCATGCAGAGACTAGGAGATTGATACATGGAAAATATTGATGCCCATGTATGAGAAGTATATATTGGAACCTTAGTATCACAGTGAATCAAGACCGACACATGGAAAAAATTTGTATCATAGTGAATCAACACTATAAAAAGCATAGAATCTTAACACTTTATGTAATAGCCTTGTTATTGTAATACAATTGATTTATGATTTGGTGTGTGGGATTTTTCACAAAAAGGGTTTTCCCATGTAAAATTTGTGTGTTGTGTTTTATTGCTTAAATATAAGATTTAACTTAATGAACATGTGCAATCTTGAACATTAACTATACAAGTTAAAGATTTGAAACAAATTTTTGCAATCCCTCACTTAATTAATTTGCATTAGGGAAGTGTTTTCACACCTGACTTTCCTTTCAAATGGTATCAGAGTCTAGCCAACTTTTCTATCCTTGTTGGGTTTGAAGGTTTTTTTGTGGTTATCTATATTTAGTGGGAGTTATTGTAGGGAGAGTTTTTAAATCTTGTTGCAGTTTAAAGATGGCAAGCACATCCAGAAGAATAGAGATGGAGAAATTCAATGGTGATAATTTTGAGTTGTGGAAACTCAAAATAGAGGATATTCTTGTAGATAGATATCTATGGGTTACAATATCCAATACAAAACCAACAACAACCTCATAAGAGGATTTGGATCTATAGGATCAAAAAGAAAAGGGTCTAATAAAACTCTATTTGGTTGATTTTGTGCTCTAAATTCCCATGAGGAGAAGACAACTAGTCATTGAAAGAAGCTTGGTGACATTTATCAAGGGAAATCCTTGGTAAATAAGTTATTCCTAGGAAATAAACTATATTGTCTGACGATGGAGGAAGTAGGATCATTTTTTGATCACTTGAATGCACTTAATATGCTATTGGATCAACTTGGTTCAATTGGTGTGAAGATTAATGATGCATGATGAGGTATAAACAACCACATTCTTATGATGAGCTAAATACTCTTCTTTGTTTTTCCCAACCACCAATTTATTTATCTTTAGAAGCAATAATTATCTACTTTTCATAAAATGATGTATAAATCTTTATTTCTCAAATTGATTGGAATTAGCTAACTAATGTTGATATAATGGTATAGACTTTGAGTAATTATGCAAGACTTGTGCATGAATGATGAAAGGAGTGGACTTCAAGCAATTGAAGTTAGAGCATTGGAAGTTTGGGTGCCAAAATTTAGGCATTCATAGTGGAATGACTTCTTTTAAAGAATTCTGCTAATTTTTTGTTAAGACTTTATGGTTCCACTCAAAGCCTTTATTAGTCGATAGGATATTTGTTTGAAATTTTTGCCAGAATTTTTGCTAGCCTAGTCGTCAATAGAATTTATAAATGTTGGAAATTTCCCAACTGGCGGCGAGTTTCCTGGGGTTTTTTATGATGACATAGAGTTTGCTAATTACGTGGGTTGGCGGTGGTGGAGTTGGTTGCCTCGATATGCGGAGGAAAAATGGTAAGTTTTTGCTTGCATGAGGGTTAATGCATCCTAGCATTGTTGTATGATGGCTACAAAGGAAGTAAATGCAATATTCAATGTTGTAGTGTGGGAAAGTGTATTATTTTTGGTTGCATTGTTGAACGAACCACTGTGGTGTTTGTTTGATAGTAGAGTATTGAAAAAATTGTTTCCTTCATCTCTATTTGATAGCAGGTTGGAGGGTTTTAACATTGATGTTCTTCAAACTATGTGAGAAAATATATTGATTAAGTTGCATTGTCGAAAGAGCCATTGTGGTGTTGGTTTGATAGCTCAGACTATTGTAAAAATTGTCGCCTTCAGCTCTGTTTTATAGCAGATTGGAGGGTTTTAAAACTATTGTACTCTAGAATCTGTAAGTCATTTTACATGGGCATTTTGCATAAATGATTAATTTATTGTTCATCTCTTTTTCTCTATGCTTATTGTTCCTTGTTATATGTTTGTATCTTTGGTGTTATACCCATTTTGGAGACTTCAACAAGATTATGGCTCTGTATGGATGGAGAAATTACAGTTAAATCTTCTTTGTTTTGTCAAAAAATATGGTTAGGGCTAGTAATTTTTTCACCTTTCATTTATTGTTTGTAGTTATCTCTATGCATCTTTGGCATTATACCCATTAACATAGGAGAAATTACAGATTAACATAAGAGTGATTGCATATATATATATAAAGTGTTATTATAATATCTCTTTTACAATTTCTCTATTTTTCTATAATATTTAGTGTTAGGTAATGTAGTTTGAATTTTCAATTAAGTCTATGGTGTTATACCCATTTTGCATAGATTATTGGTACCCATTGGCTTAACGAGTTCTACTTAATGTGGGATTCTATTCATCTGCCATTTACATGTGATTCTTAAGTGTTATTCTAACACCTCTTACAACTGTTATATAGACTACATGTCTTGTACCAATATGTTTCATGATATTCTTTTTTCCTCATCTATTTGAAGTTCCTTATAACAAACTATTAATTTCCATGATTATTTTGTCTGGATGGAACATGTTATGTATCTTGTATCAATATGTTTCATGATATTCTTTTTTCTCAACTGTTTGAAGTTCCCCATAACAAACTATTCATTATAGTAGTTTTCTTCTTCTATTATCCACATTTTAAAGTTCTATTTAATGTGGGTTTTTGAACATATGTCATTTTCCTACGATTGTTAAGTGTTTTTGTAATAGCTCTTTTCCAATTTCCCTTTTTGTCTATAATATTTAGTAGTGAATAAGTGTTTTTCTAATACCTCTTATACAATTACTCTATTTTTCTTCAATATATATATATGTGTGTGTGTGTGTGTGTGTGTGTGTGTGTGTGTGTGTGTCTGTGTCTGTGTGTATGTATCTATCTATGTTTCAAAGCATTGATTTTCACATATAGTTCACATTGTATGTATATATATGTATGCATATATATGTATGTATAAATATATATATATATGTATGTATAAATATATATATATATATATGTAATATATGTATATATGTATATATTTTTTTCTAATAGTTCTTTTACAATTTCCCTATTTGTAGATATAATATTGAGTGCTAAATAATGTAGCTCGAATTTAGAATTGACAAGCCAACTATTACATAGATTGCTTGTCTTGTATCAATATGTTTCATTATATTATTTTTCCCTCATTTGCTTGAAGCTCCCTCTAAAAAATTATTCTATTGTTCTTGTAAGAAGGATTGTTTTCAATTTTTTAAATTCTAAAATTTTGGGGTTTTTGACCATCTATCATTTTCCTGTGATTCTTAAGTGTTTTTCTCTAATTTTTAATTTTTCATGAATTTTTTTTATATGTGGACATGTATGTATGTGAATTACTTAAAACAACATTCAAAGTAAAGAACCCAGTTCAAGTGAAATGCATGTATAGATTTGAGTTTGGAGCATATTCATGCTTACCTAAAATTCTATCAGTATCTAGACAAGGTGTAACAATAATTTCTTCACTTGAAATGGGTTCTTCATTTGCACTGAGTTCAACAAAATAAATGTGGGCAACAATAGAGGATTTTTTGAGTATTTCCTATCCTATGAAATGGTCAAAATACATCCTCTTGATAGTCCATCCTATGATCTTGTCCTAATTTAAACCTCTTTTCTGTCTCTTGAGTTGAATATTTATCCATATTTAAAAGTTGTATTTAATGTTAGTTTTTGATCATCTGTCATTTTCCTATGGTTCTTAAGTGTTTTCCTAATAGTTATTTTTACAATTTCCCTATTTTTCTATAATATTTAGTGTCAAATAATGTAACTTGAATTTAGAATTGACAAGCCAACTGCTACATAGATTGCTTGTATTCTATGAATATGTTTCATGATATTATTTTTCCCTCATCTATTTGAAGCTCCCTGTAAGAAAGTATTAGTTTTCCTTAGTATCCCATAACAAAATGTTCATTATCATATTTTTCTATTTAATGTGGGTTTTCAATCATCTGCCGTTTTCATTAGTCAGTATGTCCCACCTTTATCAAAGTAGTCTAACATGTCACACTGTAGGCATTTTGTGATGAGTCACAATTGGGTTCTTGTATATCTTGAGGTCATTGGACATCTTATCAGAAAACACCAAAAAAATCATAAAATATTATCCAGAAAAAAAATTGCAAAATATTGTACAACTAAAATCCAAAAACATTTAGAAAATTGTAAAGGAAAAATCCAAAACATCCAAAAAACTTCAAAATCCCTATAAAGGTAAATTATCAAAAATCCAAAAAATAGAGTCCTCTTGTCGAACTATGGGTCTCTGAGCTTGAATGTAGGAAATGCCATTATTGATGTGCCCTCGAGACACCCTAGGTCAGTCCTTTAGGAGTTTGTCATAATAAACTAGATCATCTTTCATCTATTCATATCTTCATCTTGTTAACGGGTCTAGTCAGTCAAATTACAGGGTCTCGGTGTGTATAACATATGAAAGGCTTATCTTTGATCAGCCCCCAAGCCACCTAGGATAGGTCTCTTAAGTTAGGTTCTTGGTCAAAAATTGGAAATCTTCAAAAAACCCCTAAACATTCAAATATTTCAACAACTCCTAAACATTTGTAAAACCCTTGGAAATACCACAAACATCTAGATATAAATCTTAAGAAAACCCCAAAACATCCAAATAATCTTGGAAAACACAAAAACATTTGGAAAATGAAAAAAATAGAAAAATAATAGAAAACATTCAAAAGACCTAAAAAGCCTCAAAATATTTCAAAAAACCCTAAATAGCCTCAGAAAACCTAAAAATCATAAACATCCATATAAAATTTTAAAAAAGACCAAAAACAACCTCAAAACATTTTCAAAATACCAAAAACATTGAAATATTCTAGAAAATCCAAAACTCATCAATCCCATCTCACTTTCACCTGCAATAAAATTTCACCCATAATAAACAATCGTCACCTTCAACCTTTGGTGAAACAAGTAGAAAGCAAGTATAGCAAGTCATAAAGTGTGAACCTAAAAGTCAAAATCTAAAGTCAAAGTCATAGGTAAATGTGTTAGTGAAGTTTATAGCAACAACTCATCTTAGCATCATCCTAACATCAAACAACCCTTTGATCAACATGTCCTAGGATCTATCCTTCCTGTGATGGACAACAGTATTATAAATCACATTAGCTAAACTTAAATAAGCAAGAGCTCTAGATAACACTAACTGCTTGTCTTTGATATTTTCTTATGATTTATCTTAATGACCCATACCAAGGACCTCTCAATGATGTCTATCTGAAAATGATTAAGAGAGAAAGGAAAGGGGCATCAATCATTTTCTTCATTTTTTGTGCATGTGGGTACTCTTGTAAAATAATCTTGGCACATACTTGCTTAGTTGTGTGTCAGAAGGTCATTTGGATTATGTTGTTGACCATTGCATATGCTTTGCTCCAATATATTTTAAGAGCTTCTAACTTACATTCCAACAAGGTTTCTGTATGTCAAGGTGTGAATAAGAACTATCCTATTTGTTTGTCGAGTCAAATTCCATTACACTAGATACAACACCATCCTGGTTATCAATACCTTGATGTACCATGTCTATGTGTTATATGAAACAATAAGGAATGACAAAAAATACCAATTCCAAAGTGTGAGAAAATAATCCTGCATTTTGCATTGTCTCGTCACCATCCCTAATAAAGTCTCGATGGATCAAGGACTTGTTGGATCTTTTGAAGCAATCATCAAAATAAAATTTCATTCATTCTTTATACTTCTCTCTCTCTATACTAATTTGGTTTCATGATAGTTAGCAAAAACATCATCAATGCATCCACCCTAAATCTACAAACCATCAACATGCATGCATCTCATAATCATAGCATAATCATAACACCCATCTCATAATCATAACACATCATACATTTTGCATTATCATTTAAGTCATGATGAATAAATTTATTATTCTAGGCATCTTAAATCATTGCATATCATAAGTATTTGCATCTATACATCCACATGCATACATCATCATCATAAAAATCATAGAAAATATACAAAAAGAAATGCATCCACATCATTTGCATCCATAACATCTGCACATCATAATCATCCATCCATATCATATTGCCAAAAGATAATGAAAAAGAACATAACATTGTATCCATCCATATATGAAATAAAGTGAACACATCATAGCATGAATCATCTATATTTGTATCATATATATATATATCAAAACAAGAATGTCATGATACAAAATCTAGATCAATGTATGAACATTGATCAAAAGTATAATATCCACAAGGCTATAAAAAATGATCCCATGAATGTATATCTATGAATAAAGTATGGAGAAAAATAAAAAAAAGTGTTTATACATAATAGCTAGCCCTGATGGTTGCTACCCTCTCTAGCCTACCTCTTAGGCTGATCCTCTGCTCGTGGCCATGTGTCATTGCACAGTGAAAAATATGGTTGTCTGAGTGTCTCTAGTACATCACAATGATAATGCTTCATGTAATATGCAACCTCTATAGTGGCCTCTCTGTATAACCACGTTGACAATGTCTGACCATGTGTGGCCACCATCATCGCCTTAATTTTCTATCACCTAGCCACCTCTTAGTCCCTCTTTACTATCATAGTGTGTACTCTCTAGAATGCCTGATCTCTCTTAGCTATGACAAAAACCACCTGCTACCAACCTTGGTCTCATTCAATAGTAATGACCAAAATTTGCTGACAAGTCTGATCCCGCTTACCAATCAATATTTACACCTACTATTGTAGCTATTGTATCTGTGCATCTCAAGCATCTGGTGGTTGTGGACCTGACTACTATTGAACTGCTGGAGGCTGTTGAGGAGGCTATTGTTATACAACTGGAGGATACCTCAAAACCTAATCATCCTAGCCATCCTGTCCACTGCCTCTACTGACTCCTCTACCTCTGGGTTTTTCTTTGGGGGGAACACCTGCTGGATTCATTAATCACTAGGGAGGGACAAACCAATCATCATATGCTAACATAGTCTAAGCTACCACCTATCCCTGATCATATGCCTAAGGTTGGGGCACCAACTACCTAAATCTCTCTATTGCCTCTGGACTTGGAATAATCAGTCCCCAAGTGGGAACCTCTCTGGACGATCTCACAAAAATGGCCCTATATTCATCATTAGGTTTGTCTTGGACCTCTCTAAACTACTTGGATACCTTGTTTGGTAGATATCTCTCAATAATATGGTGCTCTTGACCCTACATGTATTGGGTTTTCCTAGAAAAATAGAGTTGTTGAATATCATCAGACCATGGTAGCATTTTTAGCCATGGATGCTAGTGGAAAACTATCATATCATCTTGAACCAACAATTTTATGGTGTCTATGTACTTCTCTTACAGTCTTAGGATCTTTCACCTAAAAGAAGAGAGATAAAACCCTAAAATTGTGGTGGTTCACTCAAATAAAGGATTGTATGATGTTATTAAGATTAAATGAAATAATGTGGATGCAACTAAGTACTAAAATTGATTGATTATGAATGCAAAACCTATGAAATATGTAATATTTGAAAACACAATGTGATATGTAGAAAATGAAATGTAAATGTAAACTAATGCAAATAGAACTGAAAGAGGCTAAACAGAGTGCACTTGAGGGCATATTGAAGACCTGAGAAGATTCTGGAATGTTGGTAAAATCACTGCAAATCACTAATGGGACTCATTCATCACTGATGGTGAATCATTCTTGCTATTGACAAAAACACCTAAAAATTGCTTTTCGACTGTTAGGAACTGGAATATGATAGAATCACCTTTTTTAGCCTTAAGGTGGGACTCATTCACCACTAATGGAAAATCAGTCCTCCAAAATTATATGAAATCAAAGATCAATTTTGTAGCTCCATATCTGAACTTGTCTTCTTATCGGGTTGTGTTGGTGATTTTTCCAATAGAATCAAGCAACTCTCTAAGAAGTAGCCAACTCCTATGATGAAGAACTGTTAGGTTAGTAGCCAACACAATGAGCATAGGATTTTATGGTCTGTACTCCTTCACTTTAGGCTCTGTGGAACCTAGGAGGGTGATCCCAATTGTGTTTTCATGAAATATAATCCATTAGTAACACATTTATACACAGATTGATTCCTATTCATTGCAAATAAAATCCATCTCATTGAAGAGTTGGCATAAGTGGATGATTTAGCTATTTTCTAGGAATTGGGGATAATTCCACATATACTATCCTTGGAAATATTTTTAATTGAGTATTGTCTTAAGTCTAGGTCTAGGAACACTATTTGTTCATTCTATGCAAGTTTTTCTGAAAAAATGACCAGTGTCTCATCAATTGGAGCAATGGAGTCATGTATATAAGGATTAGTAATTTATAAATTACTCACTTAAGAAAGAAGAAAACTATCTTCATATTGCTTTGCATTTATGAAAACTCACTGTGCAAGAAACATTTACTTCTTAGAAATCCTAAGCTATTCCTTTCAAAGTTTATAACCCTATTCAAGCATTTTAATTAATTCCTTGAATTAAAGCTGAAAACAAAGTAATACATTCAAATGAAATATTTTAAGACAAATGATAACACCATTAGTATTTCTCATTCATAACTTATAAGGAACATACATAGGAGAGAATCTGCTTCTAGACTAATTTTTGTTTCAATATAAGTAATTTCTATAAAACTTATTTAAGATCACTACATACAGGATCTCACATCCAAGACAAACTATTGGTCTATTTCCAATATTACATTCTAATTTCCTTTCCTGAACTGAGCTTTCACCTAGAACCCTATTAATACTGTAGAATATGACATGTGTAATAAGCCCTAAAATCCCTATTATAGAATAAGGGAGCAACAAGCATCAGGCTTAATTACACTTACATTTCATTTCATTTTCACCAAAATTTGAGATATTCTTAGTATGTTATGTATGCAATCATCTAAGGAAAATGGAAGAGTAAAATACCACATGCCATATTCCTTGAATGAAGACACACCAACTCCTTAAAAGGAAGAGTTTCTTGCAATTGTGTTGAATCCTCATCTTTGTTGACCAAAGAAGATTTTCTAATAGTAGCTCCAACACAAACGTATATTGTCCCGAAACATCATACATGCCACCAAGGTTAACCAGCCTAACACTTCTCCTACATACCAACCAAAAAACATTCCACCTCAACACTAGAAATAGGAAATCACATAAGTGCTGAATAGGACAATCCTAACTGAAAGGGCATGGTTTTGTCAAAAACAAAAATAGGGCGCAGTCACCACTTTAAGTCATCAACCTCAGAGGATACTCACCCATGTTTTTCTCATGGTGGGAATGGAGAAACTATCACCACCTCCTTGTTAGAATTCCTTGATAGTACCAGGGAGAGGGGATAATAATCAACCTTTGGATCAGCGTCACCCTCACTATTTGAAGGGTTATTAGAAACTTCACATGGAGAAAGACATCCTTTCAGATAAACCGTACAATGCTCACTCTCTCTCCTTTCCTCCTCATATTTCATCATCCTCTTCTCTCTGTGTTTGACTAATTCTTTTAAAACTATTTGCTCCTATGGATGCTAATTTTCCTTGTCACTATACTCCTTGAATTTCCTGATTCCTATTCTTTCTTTTGGCATATTAGGAGCTCCTTGCATACCACTTTCATCCTCAAAAGCATCTTCCTCAGACTCAAATAAGCTCAGCTCCTTAGACTCTCAAACTATCATGGCAGACCTACTTGCCTAGGACAAGAATGTCTACACATTCCTCAGGAGAATTCAATTCCCACACACTTCTTTATTAGCTCGCGATCCTCATTCATTGCAAAATGAATTATGACAAATAATATCAACAAGCAATCTATATTAAATAAGCAATTTGAAGCATGTAGAATTAATGATTCAAAAGCTCCTCACATGAGTGAGTTGATAACTTAGTAGCTCGGTATTGAATCTAAGTTGTTGATTTTAAAGAATTTAAAACTTCATCCATGGTGATATGATCCTTGTTTTTTTATGTCCTTAGAAACTTTCTCATAGAAAAAACTGATGCTAGCTCAAGTTTTGTGATCTATCAATTAGTATGTGTCACCAACCTAATTCATGCTTTCATTAATATCAATGAAGTAAACAAGACCAATTTTTCTTAGAGGGGAACTTTCTTTATACGCTTCATCGCTGATCCTCCCCAAAATTTAGGGTGTAATTAGCAATGAAATTATTTATGAAATGATATTCATTCCATTGGATCATCTTGCTTTAAAATATTATCAACAATTCCTCAGTCCTCTCACTACTTTCCTTTTTTCTTTACGCTAAATCATCAAGATCTTGCCACATTTCCCTTTCCATGTAGTAATCATTTCTTATCATTGATTTATTTCATCCTTGCTCAGCTTCATCAGCAATGTAAAAATCCATGTGATGATTTTAGCCACTGGTTCTATAGCCTAATCTTTGGTCACATTCATCCTTCCATCGCACATCACTAATTCAAACTTTGTGCCTAGGATCCTATCAGAAATAAGAGATGTTGTGGAGACACTAGATTTGAACACGTGAACCTGCATAAAATGGATCGAAAAAAAGACATCGCTCATAGGATCATATCAAATTTGTGAAAGAAACCTTTTAGAGGACACCCATCACTTATTGCTAATTCAGAACTCAATTTCTGAAATGAGTTCACGATGAGTGATATAACATAAGGCCCTCGTTCATCACTAATTCTCCTCATATATTTTGTAATTAATTAGCAATGAGAGGATTTACAACATTTATAAGGTCCATCGTGTATTGTTGATGTGAGACTTTACATTTAAAAAATATTCGCGATCACACGATATAAAGGAAATCACCTCGTATTGCTCATCGCTAATTCAAGTTTATCTTTTTTATGGTCATCCGTGATGAGTGATAAGAACACAAAGCCATAAGCTTTGCTCATCACTATTACAAATTTGAAGACTTAAAAGCCATTAGCGATGAGCAATGTCAAAGAAAAACATTATTCCATTGCTCATCGCTAATTCAAGGTGTGAACCTATGGTTAAATCAGCAATGGGCGATACAACTATGAGGGCCATCAAGACTTAAGTGGAAAATTTTGAGCACATGCACTTAAGTTGTTTTTTTTAAAAAAGGGTACTTCTCTAGGACACTATGAGAATAATAAGCTTAAGAATTTTCAAATGATGAAACATGGAGAATGTAAAAATCAAAAGATCCCTTACCCAATCTTTATAAAATAAAAGACCCAGACCTAGGCTTCAAGGGACCAGCTACCAAATGATAGTGAATGATATGAGATATTTTAAAAAATGACTAGAAATAGGTAATAAAGAGTCAATGGCCAAATAGAACCCTATGAGTATTTATAATGAATAAAAATTTAAACCCTCAAGATAACAACCCTACATCCAAAAGCAATAAGGGTTGAAGATGCAATAAGAAATATTTTGAGGGTTCCATCAGTGGCTCCGATTGGGGACACATGCCTCTTATAGGAATGGTGAGATCTCAAAATTTCAGGTGAAGTAGACCAAGCACAAGAACAAAAGAAAAGAAACAACATATGTACAATATTTACACAACCCAAGAGGACCTAAAAAGGGAGATCCAATCTCCACCCAACCAACATGAAAACTTCCTCAGAGATGCAAATTGTAGTATGCACCCTTTAGTTCAATTAGGATTTATTCTCCTGATTGGTGGCACTGGGCTACAAAAAACTTGGGTAAGGTTTTTCCTTTGTCAAAAACTAGCCTCTTAAAAGAACTAATGTCTTTCCATCCACATTTTCCCTTGTTGTACCACTGAAGAAAGAGTAATTTCAAACTTTCCAAAACAAATGCTAGGCTTCTTCTGAATAAGTGAGAGTTTTCCTGATCACAATTACTGCTATCAACATCTCACACAACCTTTTTGAGCATAATATTTCCAGTGTAATCCTTGTCATTTTGTGTTGTATAATTAGGAATAAACTAAAAAAAATTATTATCACATGACACGTATGTGTTATTTTTATAACATAAAAAATGTTCATATTGAAAATAACATTCCTTGTTATTTATCTCATTGTCATGTTTCATCAAGATATCTTCCAGGGTGGGTGCATCAAGATGGGTAGCCAATTTGTCAAAACTTCTTAAATTTTTTATGAAATTTCATACCACAATTGTGTTATAACACGCTTGTGTTATGGTTTGGTGTGTTGAGCCTAAGCCTCGGTCAGAAAAAGCCCATAATGCGAGAGCGTTATAATGCATTCACATTATGACCTATTAAAACCAAAAAAAAGAAAAAAGATTCATTCTTGCATTTCGACTGTGTTTTTCTTTTTCCTGTAGCCAAAACCCCCCATTTTTTGCGCTCATGCTAGGAGGAGGTATTGTGCAAAAATATTCATCAACGGTTTCTATTTCATCACGAGGATGCTGCCACGTCGACGAGGAGGTGTGATAGGTAAGGATTGTTTGATTTTTGTTTTGAATTTGTTAGTTTTAGGTTGTATTTGATATTATTATTATTTTTAATTTGTAGGAGATGCAAATCAACCTACAAATCCTCAAAATCCTCACCAAGCAGAGCAACAAAATCCTCAAGAAAAAAATCCCCAACAACAAAATCAACCACAACAACAACCTCCTCCACCAATCCCTCAACACCCTCCTTACACTCAACAAAATTTAATTAGTGAAATTGATAACAACAAAAAACAACTTGAGGATTTAATCAATAGGTTGAGTGATCCAAATGGTTCAACTAAAGAAATAATGACCCTAGAAACTTCATTGAAAGATGTGTTAAAAAATGTAGATTCAATTAGCAAACAAATAATTGGATGGCAAGATAGGAGGTAGGTGTCTAGGGATTATTACATAGATAAGTTATCATATAAAGATGTAAAGTATTTAAAAATTACAAAAGGTGATTTGTGCTCCTTATTCACTGACCCACACACACATCAAAATATTACCCTCAATGTGAAGAGGTTTCTTATTCATTAGTGCCACCACCAATAGATTAGGAATTTTTTTTATGATAGGTGGTACATGGTTTTTGATTACCCACTGTGCAACGATTGTGAAGTATCACAATATTTCCTTAGGAAAATATACTATGAGTTCATATTGAATAAAAATCCCAAATTATTTTGATGTGAGGGACTTCTAGGGGAGAGGTGGGGGGTTAGATCAGGATAGACCTGGTGCACAACTAGATCCTACACAGCAAGGGAGATGACCTCTTGCTAGGCCACCTCATGAGCACATTGTTATCCCTTCTATCATGAAGGAGAGTGCCAACATAGAGAAATTGTAGGAAATCAACACTTTGACCTAGAGTGTCATTGAGCATGCTAGCCCTATTCTACAACACCATCCAAGGGAGTCTTCAAGTGGTGGCCTTCAAACCCATGTGTGTAAATGTTGTGGGGTGACTTGTTCATATGACCCCACTGACAATTAGGAGGCTGCTACTCAAGATCCATCTACAACTATGGAGATGGAGAGGGAAACTGACATTGTGCATCATGCGTATGGAATTGATTCTTAGGTAAAAGTGAGCATGTTCATTGAATTTAATTTATGAAATCTCAATTTTGAAATGCAAGATTAACTAATTTAGTTTTATGACTTTAATAAAATTGCAAGGTCATAGTGTTGAGACTAGATACACCAGCCCTCCACCTACTTTTTTCTGTAGTACACCTAATGGTGTGGTATGTAACTAGTAAACAATCATAAATTTATTACATGTTAATAACATTGTTTTATGAATGGTATTTTAATATGTGATTTTGGATGTTGAATAGGTTAATATTGGAGGTTTTGAGGGAACAACTCCCAGTGCTAGTGGATTTACTCAAACCTACACATAGGTAACAGAATAAAGAATTTAACTAATGAATTGTATTTAATAGATGTGTTGTTTATATTCATATTGTTGATTACATTGCATTGCACATCATTCAAAATCAAAGCATTACTTCACATTCCATAACTAATAACTAGATGTTGATAGATGACAAAATTTCAACTACAATATAGTTGTTTAGAAAGTCAACATAAGCAGTGATGTAGTTACTTCACATAGCATAAGTAATAAGTTTAGGAGCAACTTCCAATTGAATTTGATTATCATGGCATTCCATGAGACCACTTTTTATTGCTTGACATCTTTTTCAAATAGTTCACTGCCTTGTCTATGCTATGGATGCTTGGAAGGAATATATATGAAAGAATAATAGTAAGCAATAGCATAGACAAGGAAATGAGTTTTTCGAAAAAATGCCTCAAAGAAATGTGGTCTCATGGTGATGTCCATCACCATGAGACCCAATTTCTTTGAGGAAATTTTTCAAACAGCTCACCACCTTTTTTATGCTACCACATTTTCCATACATGTCTACCAAAGAATTTTATCAAATAGTTCATTTCCTCACTGCTATGGCTAAAAGCTTAAAAAAGGTGCTTTCCAACAAACTATGGATGCTTGGAAAAAAATTATCAAAGCATTATAGTAAGCAATATCATAGACATGGCAGTTAGTAGTTTGAAAAAATGCCTCGAAGAAATGCAGTCTCATGGTGATGGAATGTCATTCCATCACCATGAGACCACATTTCTTTGAGGCGTTTCTTCAAACAACTCACCACCTTTTCTATGATACCACATTTTCCATACATGTGTACTAAAACATTTTATCAAACTACTCACTTCCTTGCTACTATGGCTAAAAGCCTAAAATAGGTGCTTTCCAACAAAATATGGATGCTTGGAAAAATTTCTATCAAAGCATAATAGTAAGAAATAACACCATAGAGAAGGAAATGAACTATCTGAAAAAATGGCTGAAAGAAATGCAGTCTTATGGTGATGGAATGCCATGATGTGCATTTGTTTTTAATGGAATTCTATCACCACAAGACCCCATTTCTTTGAGGCATTTTTTTAAATAGTTCATTTCCTTCTCTAGGCAACCACAATTATCGTACATGTCTACGAAAGCATTTTATCAAATAGTTCACCGACTTGTTGCTATGGGTAAAAGCCTAAAAACATGTGCTTTCAAACAAGATATGGATAGGGAAAATAGTAAGCATTATAGTTAGAAATATATAGTCTAATAAGTACTCAAAATTTTGTTCATTATCTCATATATTATAAGTTATGTTGTGGATTGGTATTGTAGTTTTTGTGATTGAATAACTTGCTATTTTATTTTTAGATGTTGCAAGTAGAAACTCCTCCGAATGTGATGAGTGAAATGGAGATTGATGTTTCATCTACTATGCAATCCTCAATGGCTATTCCAGGGGAGGTATGAGGCAAATTACTAAATTTCAATTTACATTTGTTGTTATAGATGTTAGTGAAAGAGAAAACCATTATTGATTCATAGTTTAATTTCTGTTTGGATGGTTTATATAGGGCTTGAGCATGCTTCAACATGGGCGTGTGAATATTTCCCTCATGGAGAGTGATCACGAGATGGAGATAAGTGATTATTTTGTTAAATATATAATTTTTAATAATGTAATTTCTATATATTAATGTCTTTACTTCTAATTGTAATAGTTAAAAATTCACCAAGAACTAAACACTAGGAGGAGCACTCCTTGAGTGTAGCACAAACGAGTGATAGACCTATCACCATCCAACTGAAAAGCAAAGGGAAATAATTTATTTTCAGAGCATGGAGAGAAATGAATTTTGATTCTAGAGACCTTTGTTGTATGCCTACATGGTAGTTTTGTACATATTTTGTATTGGATATATTTGACATTGTATGCCTAGATATGACATTCTTGTAAGCCTATATAGCTATTTTGTACCTATATTTTATAATTATATTGACATATATTGATGTATTCCTATATGGATATTTGATTAATACAAATCTATATAATCGACGGTGTCCATATTTGCATTATAAATCCATGGTTCAACAGATATGAGTTACGTGTTTTCAAGTGTATTCTTTGTGACTTATGTGTATTCCAATGTATACTTTGTTTTCATGAGTATACCCTGTATTCATGCATGTACTTTGTATTAATTTGTGTATATTATGTATTTTTGCCTATACTTCAAGGCTTATGTGTTTATTAGTACTTGTGCTTCATTTATTCACATGTACATGCTTGACTTGTTCGTGTGTATATTTATTAATTGTTTAGCCCTAGCATTGATCATTTTTGTCCTTCAAGGTTTTTCTTGAATATTAATTGATTGATGCTAAACAAATTTATCTAAAAGCAAAAAACACACTTTCAATTGGTATTCGATGAAATGATTCATAAAGAGATTCCAATATATTTAATCCTTTGATTGGAACAACTCAATTAAGAAAATGATACATAATCGTCACAACACTTGCAAAACATAATATTCAAAGTAGATGAAGTAGTTAACTTCTTGACACATTATCATACAAACATTTATCTTGATTATTTTTTAAATATTTTCACAACATAATCTTGATAGTGCAAAGTGAATTGTTATGTTCTTGATTTGTCACCATATAAACATTTCAAAAGATATATGTCAACCTTTTGCAATATTATTTCTTGTATAGGAAATGGACTTGGGAGAAAGAAAGTTATAATTTATAATATAAATAAGAAATGGACTCAACGCTATCCTAGACCTCCAAATAGGTCTATTTAACAAAGCAACACCCTCTCAATCACTATTCCAATTGAAAAACACCATTGGAAAACATTTATCAGTCTACAAATCCACAAAATCCATAATTTTTAGGGCGTGATTGGCCCTTTAACCCCACTATCCTCTAAACCCTCACTTTTCTCAAATTTCACTAGGGTTTATTGAAAACCCCATATCCAGACCTCATAAAACCTCAAAACCTCTTCCAACACTCTTCATTCTACCTACACAAACTTAATTGACCACCAAATTATGCTACCCCCTAACTTTACCCACTTTTACTCCCTCAAACCTCTCTTTTTTATTCAAAGACCCTCTTTTCCCAACTAGGGAATCATGCCATAACTTAATTTTGACCTCTCTTGTCCTTGTAGACCTTTTGAACATGTCAAACTCCACAACCTCACTCTATTTCCAACCTATTCTAACTTATTCTCAAGCAATTTCTTCTTTTCACCTCGTCTCTAAGCCTTGCTTTTAAAGCCCAAATTCTAAATTTTCAAGAGGGGTAACATTACTAATCTCTTCCAATTCCTTTACCAATGCTATTTTCTTATTCGTACTCCCTATCATACTTACATAATTGACTCAAATGACCCCACACTAACTCAAAACTAAAAGAAAGATTATAAAATGGCCTATCATGGCCTTATTTGACATTATAATGACTAAAACCATTGAAATAGACCTTCTTCATCAAATGGAGGAACAAGGTGCTCTACACCAATGATAATATGCTTTTTGTGTGGAAAAATTGGACTTCTCAATCGTCATGTGTATGTTTCTCTTTTTTATTCTTTTGCATGCCATCATAAGGGATCAAGTCGGTTGAACGTAGCTTAGAGAAATTTCATGTGTTTGGGTGGGAAAGGACCATGCCTAGCATAAACCTACCTATCGAGACATGTTGGAGCAATTTTTTTGGTCACATAAATTGAAAAACGAAAGTTGCACCACTTTGCAACTTTACACTGCTTGCATTTGACACTTTTTCCATCAAGTGAAAATTGGACACCACAAGAAAACAACTCTGAGATAACAAAAAATGAGAGAGGTTACTGTAGAGGGGCCCAATATGATCTCATAGGATTATATGGAGAGTTTGTAAACATCACAGTTTCCTAGTAATAGCATGTTAAAGTTTGCTTTGATTTTGCATTTTGGACCCTCAAGGGATAAAGCTGGTTGAATATAGTTCTGAGTGATTCCATGTGTTTGGGTGTGAAAGAATAACATTCCTAGTGTAAACATACCCATCTAATGCTTTTGAACAATCTGTAAGGTCACACGAGTTGTAGAACGAAAGTTGCACCACTTTGCAACTTTCAACTACTTGCATTTGACAACTTTTTCCCCAAGTGAAAATTTTCCACCAATGGAAAATGCCTCTGAGATAGTGAAAATTGAGAGAGTTTATTATAGAGGGGTCCAACATGATCCTATAAGATCATATGATAATTTTTTAAGCATCACGATATCCGAGTAACAACATGCTGAAGTTTGCCCATTTTGCACTTTAGACTATTAAGAGATCAATTTGGTTGAACATAGCTATGAGCTGAGAGTGATTCCACATATTTGGGTGTGCAATAGGACCATTTGTAGCATAAAAATACCTATTCAGATGTGTTGGAATAGTCTGTGTGGTCATACAAATTGTAGAACGAAAATTGCACTGCTTGCATTTGACACTTTTTCCATCAGATGAAAATCCACCACCACGAGAAAACCACTGCGAGATAGTGAAAATCAAGAGAATTTTTTTTAGAGAGGCACAAGTTGATCCTATAGGATCAGATGAGAAGTTTCTAAGCATCATGGTATCCGAGTAACAACATCCTAAAGTTTGCAGCCATTTTTCACTTTGGACTCTTAAGGGATCGATCTGGTTGAACGTAGCTCAGAGTGATTCCGCGTGTTTGGGTGTGAAATATGACAATTATTAGCATAAAAATACCTATTTGGATGCATTTGAATAGTTCATGTCGTCACATGAGTTGTAGAATGAAAGTTGCACCACTTTGCAACTTTTCCCTGCTTGCATTTGACACTTTTTCCATCAGGTGAAAATCTGCCACCATAGGAAAACAACTTCAAGATAGAAAAGACCGATAGAGGATTTTGTAGAGGGGCCCAACAAAATTCCATAGGATCATATGAGAAGTTTCTAAAAATCATGGTGTCCGAGTAACAACATGGTAAAATTTACAACCATTTTGCACTTTGGACTCTTAAGGGATCAATCCGATTGAACGTAGCTTAGAGCGATTCTGCATGTGTGGGTGTGAAAGAGAAAAATTAATAGCATAAAAATTACCTATTTTGATGCATTGGAATAGTTCGTGTGGTCACATGAGTTGTAGAACAAAAGTTGCACCACTTTGCAACTTTGCATTGCTTACATTTAACACTTTTTCTGTCAGGTGAAAATCTACCACCACGGGAAACCACTCAGAGATAGAAAAAATAAAGAGAAATTTTTGTAGAGGGGCCCAACACAATCCCATAATATTAGATGAGAATTTTCTAAGTGTCATAGTATCCGAGTAACAACATGCTGAAGTTTGCATCCATTTTTCACTTTGGGTTCTTAAGGGATTGATCTGGTTGAATGTAGCTCATAGTGATTTTGCGTGTTTGGGTGTGAAAGAGGACCATTCCTAACATAAAAATACCTATTTGGACACGTTGGAATAGTTCGTGTGTTCACACAAGTTGTACAACAAAAGTTGCACCACTTTGTAACTTTGCACTGCTTGCATTTGACACTTTTTCCATTAGGTGAAAATCCACTACCACAGGAAAACCACTTTGAGATAGCAACAACCAAGAGATTATTTTGTAGAGGGTCCCAACGTGATCCCATAGGATTAGACAAGATGTTTCTAAGCATCACGATATCTGAATAACAACATGCTAAAGTTTGCAGTTAGTTTGCACTTTGGACTCTTAAGGGATCGATTCGGTTGAATGTAGCTTGGAGTGATTTTGCGTGTTTGGGTGTGAAAGAGGACCATTCCTATCACAAAAATACCTATTCAGATGCATTGGAATATTTTGTATGGTCACACAAGTTGCAAAATAAAAGTTGCACCACTTTGCAACTTTGCACTGCTTGCATTTGGCACTTTTTCCATCAGGTGAAAATCCACCACCATGGGAAAACCACTCTGAGATAGTGAAAACCAAGGAAGGTTTTTGTAGAGGGGCCCAACATAATCCCATAGGATTAGATGAGAAGTTTCTAAGCATCACGGTATTTGAGTAACAACATGTTAAAGTTTGCATCCATTTTGCACTTTGGACTCTTAAGGGATCGATCTAGTTGAACATAGCTCAAAGCGATACTGTATGTTTGGGTGCAAAAGAGGGCCATGCCTAGCATCAAAATAGCTATTTAGACATTTTGGAATAGTCTATGTGGTCACATGAGTTGTAGAATTAAAGTTGCACCACTTTACAACATTGCACTGCTTGCATTTGACACTTTTTCCATCAGGTGAAAATCTGCCACCATGGGAAAACCACTCTAAGATAGCGAAAATTGAGAGAGGTTTTTGTAGAGGGGCCAAACACAATCCCATAATATTAGATGATAATTTTCTAAACATCATGGTATCTGAGTTCCTGGGTAAGTGCACCAAGATGGTTCCCAAAAAGGGGGCTTAAGTGGCCACTTTTTTTCTGAAATCAGGAAATATTGACCTTGGACATGAAATTGAAGATACTTACACTCAAAGTTTTGAGATGTAACAAAAAAAAAATTGAAGTGCTCTTAGTCTACTTTCTAGACTACTAATTTATTTTGAAAATGGTTGAGATTGAGGAGTTCAAAAGAGGTACGTACACAAATTGGTGTTGTTTTAGTAAAAAAAACATAACATAGCAACTCTTGTACAACTCTACATGGTGAAATTTTTTGTGGTATTTTTAAAATCGCTATAGTTAGAAGTTAGCCAATAGTATGTAGTTGATGCATGATTTTTCTAATAATTTTTTAATGAATATTTGATTTTTTACTAATTTTCTAAGTATGCACTTCCTAAAAAGTAGAATTTTGGTTGTGCTCCCCCTACAAATTTTGGAAACTAATTGAATTTTTTTAATTTTTATTTTTGTAGAATGGAGTCTAGTTTCTAAAAATGTAATTTATTTGAAATTTAAATTAATGGTTAACTTATAACAAAAAAAACACCAAACATTGCTTTTTGGAAAAAAAGATATATACAAACAAATAAATTATGGATGAAAGGCTTAACATTGTCAAAAAGTGAAAAAAATTACATATTTGGATAGCTAAGAGAGAACTTAACATTACCCATGTATTCGATTTTGTCGATATTGAACTAGATACAATCTTAACAGTGAGCACGAACCTAATTATGTGAAAAATTGTAAAATTTGCAAAAGCATAACTTTGGTCATTAGGAATTCCCTCTAAGCCTTTGGGTTGGTATTCCAAGGAAAATACCAATACTAAGGATCGAGGATTCTCAAAGAAAAATATAACGTGAGCACGTTATAATGTGCTCACTTTATATCTTAGTTTTGACATGGTGTTTTGCTTCTCCAGGAAACATATCAAGCAAGACATAACACAAGTGCATTATAATGCATTTGTGTTATGTCTTCCTTTATGTTAAATGCCACTCTATTGAAGGTATGTTGATATATTTGTATGTTTGTATGTATAGGTATGCTGGTGTGTCATGTATGTATGTATGTATCCGTGCATGTATATTTTATGTATGTAGGTATGTATGTAAGATTGTATCTAAACATGTATGTATGTATGCTTGTATGGATGTAGCATTTTATGTACATATTTATTATGCTTGTATGTATTTATGTATGTCTTTAGAGGGAGGGAGAATTTTAAGAGAGAGAGAGAGTTGTTTAGGTAGGGTGGGATGGGGAGAGGGGGTGGAAGTGAGAGTTTAAGAGAGAGGGAGTGGGACAAAAGGGGTTGGAGTGAGAGGGACTTAGCTAGGTAGGGTGGGAGGG
>VDFB02000015.1:303997607-304013638 GCA_007258455.2 Sequoia sempervirens | reverse complement strand
TTTTCATGATCTTTCAACCACCTTTGCATGAAATAGAATAATTTTCATGTTGAAAGGCATGCTTGGATTGTTCATGCAAGAATTGTGGTGGCTTGCAATGAATTCCAGTATGTCAACATATGGAAAGCATAGATGAGGTGGGACATAAACTAGTAGAGTTCGAGAAGTATAAAATAGTGGCAGATGTTACAAAAGATGGGTCTCAAGCAAAAAGGTGTGATTTGGTTATTCAGAAGATTCTAGTGTATCATTTTATGTCCATGTTTCATGAAAATATAGTGTATGATTATGCAAGGAATACCCATAGAGCCTGATGGCTAGACACATAATTCAAGCTATGCAAGAACACCTTTCCAGTTGGAAACATAGTATCAGTAGTTGAATTTGTAGAGAACTACACTCTACAACCAAAATATGAGGTGCAGTCATGGTATTACAACTCCACATAGGTTTCAATATTTGTTCACATAACATTCATTCATGTAGCTGACAGTACAAAGGACCAAGGGAAGGTATTGAGGGAGTATCACTTTTATATTAGTGATGATCGCACACATTCTCCAAAGTTCATGCAAGGTTGCTTCCATATGTTCTATAATGATTTGGCTCAAAGGGGCATAGCATATTGTCAACATATAATATGGTCAGATAACTGTGGAACATAGTTCAAGAACACACACATGTTCTACTGGTTGTGCAGGATGCATCTCACTATAGGTGTTCAACATATGTGGAACTTTTGTGAGGCCAGGCATGGAAAGGGGGAGCATGATGGTGCAAGGGCATGCATGAAAAAATAATTAACACAAGAAGAGTTAAAGTATAAAGAAAGTGAAAAGTTGACAGATGCAAGATCAATCATTGAGTGGTGTAATGCTTTGATGGGTCCAAGTAATGAAGGTATGTCTTTAGTTTGTAGATTTTTTTGGTTGATGGATGATACTAAATTTTCACCATATGATGATTGTTGTATACTAACAGGATTGAGTGAGCTACACTCTTTCCTTAGCTCAAATGCAGGTTCATGGAGTATTGATACACGTAAGATGGCATGCTTTTTTTCTTCATGTACAATGTAAGCCTAGAATGATTGTGAGTCAGGAGAGTGGGTTGACAAGTTATCTTAGCCCACTTCACACGTATCACCCTCCGATGACATTGGAACTATCATTGGTCAACTTTGACCACATATTAGATCTAGTTCAAATAGGTATTATATCTATTTGCTTAGTTTTTGAAATTCCATATTGTTATCTTACTTTTTACTGTATTCATAATGTTGACTAATTTCAAGTGATTTACTAAACTTATCAATGTAGGGCATGTTTATGCAGTTATCATAGATGAAGACAACAAAGAGGGAATGAACTATTACTTGTGTCATTGTGTTGAGGCCAAAAAGAAATTGGAAGCCCCAGTTATAGATGGAGAAAACATCAAATACCCTACAGGCTCAGTTGTTGTTACTAGAACATGGCTTAAAAGGTACCCACATAAGAGTGTTAAACAATGGATTTTGAGGACTTTGACACACATCATAAGATTCTTCATTACTCAAACCTTTTCATGGCATCCAATGTTCATTTGACCAAATATGGGGTAGACCTTTGAACAAGACCTTGTGGAAGGTCTGTGAGTCTAAACATGAGGCAATACTTAACACAATAAAGAGTAGAGAAGACCCGGATGGTTCATTAGATTAATTTGTAAGTATATATGCACAATGGTTCTTATTAATTTTTACTTGTATGCATGTTGATTTTTTTGATGCCAATGCTATCATCTTGTTTTACTTTACGTATCTGTAAGTAACTTGGTAAAAATTGACTAGTGTCCCCTTGTAGAAAATGCAGATTTATGAGCCATCCAAGAGAATCTCAGCCAAAAAAGTAATGCAACATCCTTATTTTGATGATCTTGAAAAATCTCAATTATGATTTTAAGCCATTACAAAATTTCCTGTGAAGCTTGGTGAGGGAATTTCAAGTTAGTCATTTGAAGTTAACCTTATCATGAGCACCTATGATGTAGAAATTATAAGAGCATCTCAAATTTCAAGATATTCTATTCATGAGAGGTGTTTTGTGCAATAGGTATCTTGGAACTCCCAGTGAAGATGTATGACCAGGAGTGAATAAGTTGAGAGACTTCCATGCCTATCTATGAGTACCTTCTATATATTTTCATTTCATTTCCATTTTGGATGTTGTTCGATGCCAATGCTATCATCTTATTTGACTTTGCGTATCTGTAAGTAACATAGTAAACATTGATTGGTGTCCCCTTGCAGAAAATACAAATTTATGAGCCATCCAAGATAACCTCAACCAAAAAAGCAATGCAACATCCTTATTTGATGATCTTGAAAAATCTCAATTATGAATTTAAGCCATTACAAAAGTGTGTGTGAAGCTTGGTGAGGGAATTTCAAGTTATTCATCTAAAGTTAACCTTATCATGAGAACCTATGATGTACACATTACAAGAGCATCTCAAATTTCAAGATATTCTATTCATGAGAGGTGTTGTGTGCAATAGGTATCTTGGAACTCCCAGTGAAGATGTATGACTAGGAGTGACTAAGTTGAGAGACTTCCATGCCTATCTGTAAGTTCCTTCCATCTATTTTCATTTCATTTCCATTTTGGATGCTATTTCTTTTTTTTCTTTTACTTTGTGTATCTGTAACTAAACTACTAAAAATTGATTAGTCTCTCCTAGCCGAAAATGCTGATTTATGAGCCATCAAAGAGAATCTCAGCCAAAAAAGCAATGGAACATCCTTATTTTGATGATATTAACAAATCTCAATTCTGATTTGAAGCCATTGTAAAAGAGTGTGTGAAGCTTTGCGAGGGAATCTCAATTTACTCATTTGAAGTAAGCCTCATAATGAGAACCTATGATGTAAACATTATAAGAGAATCTCAAATGTATGAGTGACATTATAAAATATCTGTGAGAACATAGTACCTAAAGAATTGTAATGAGATTTACTTGTAATGGGATTTACTGAAATATTGAAATTCGGTGTAGGGGCACCAAGGTTATTGAGAAAATTTGGTTCATGGAAGTCTTAAGTTAGTTTTGTTAATTGAGTTTTGTTAATTGAATAAGGTCATATTAGACCAATTGATTTATAATGTAGTAATTCATGTTAGTTACAAAAAAAATAGTTAGGCATGATTGGAAAGATGTAGAATCATTTGTAAAAGCTATTTAAAGCCTCTTGAAGGCTCAAACACAATGTAATTTTTCTGATAGAAGAAATTCAAAACTGAAAACAATGTTTTCTCAGTATTTTATTGAGTTTTCTAAACTTTCTTTCCCTTGTATAGATCCGTACAGGTCCTTCTTGCTCCAATTTTTTTTCATTGTGTGGTAGTGTGATGTAGCTTTAGTTTACATCATTTTTGAGGTTCTAAGACAAAATATTGAGTGAGTTCTCTTTAGTACTTTGTTGCTCCCCTGATTTAAACACTGTTTGCTTATTGAGGGTCTTCTAAAATGTGGATTTGACTCATTCCATTTTATGTTTCCACTGTTTCTTGTAAAATGGGTCATGAAAAGTGTAATCTAACTATACAAGGGATTTGGAAGGTTGAGAGGTCATTTTGGTTAGTTTTGAGTGATGCCCTAGGGTTGGGCAGAGCAAAATGTATGTGAAAATGGAGATTTTATGAATGGTTTTAGTGAAATGTTGATGGATTTGGCTTGGTAATGGTGTAGAATGTCTATTGAGACCTAAATAGGTGTGTTGGAAATAATTTCAAAGTTTGCAAAGCTTGTTTTATGGTAGATCTAGTACAACCTAGTATTATGCATGAAAAGGGAGGGTTTGCTGGGACATCACCCTAAAAGCCTTGTGTTGGTATAATGATCAGTGAATTTCATTTTTTGAGTCACAATCAGTGACTTTCCAAGGGATTGAATGATTAAAAGAAGTCTAAAAGGTACTTTGTTTGGAAAAGGGGCAATTCTAGTAGCCTTTTAGCAGGTTAGTTTGTTGGTTCTCCATGATGGCACAAAGAAAATTATGGGGATCTTTTGTGAATCTTGTAGTAGGGCTATGGTAAGTCGCTAGTGATGACTTGTTGGCCTTTTTATGGCCTTAGCAGTAGGATAACTTCATTTGTTGAATATTGAAGGCTAGAAGCCTTTTGAGTGTGTTTTGAGATACTAGGTGTTTTAGTGATCAAAGATTGGGTTCATTGTTTGAGAATTGATTAGTTGATATTGAAAAGATTTCCTTCATGTTGAATTGCATCAATAAGCCCTCTAACATAACAAACCCAAAAAACCTCTTCTTTCACAAGTTAAGAAAGGTTTTATTGAAAAACCATACTCCAAAACTTCCCATAGCCAATGAAATCCTGAAACACCTTCAAAAAGGTCTACACAAGCTTAAAAGTTCACAAGATATCACTGTACCCAAATATTTCTTCAAACCCTAGCACTTAACCACCATTTTCCACTTAAAAATACACCATTTAACATCTAGGGCATCACCTAAAAACCCTCTACTCACCTCACTTGCACACAAAACTTTGCACACATGTTTTATAACCCTGACTAAGCCTTTCCATCGAGTTATAGAAGCATACAATGGGTGAAAGGCTTAATATGACATTTTAATGCGCTCAAAATCCTTAAAACAGGGTATACAAACTGACCCTCAGTAATTGGCTTCTAAAATAGAGTTAAATCTGCTACCCACTGAATTCCATCAAAAGGAGAGCACAATCACCCTCTTATGGAACCATACAATTCAAGGAAACATCAGATCCCAAAGTGCAAAAGGGTAAAAATATTTGATGGGGTATTACTCAGAAACCATGGTGCTTACAAAATATCCATCTAAACCTATGAGATCACATTGGTCCCCTCTACAATAACCTCTCTCAGTTTTTGTTATCTTAGAGTGGTTTTCCCGTTGTGTCCAGTTTTCACTTTATGGAAAAAGTGTCAAATGCAAGTAGTGCAAAGTTGCAAAGTGGTGAAACTTTCGTTCTACAACTCGTGTTACCAAAAATATTGTTCCAACACATCTAAATATGTATGTTTGTGCTAGGCATGCTCCTCTTTCATACCCAAACTCGCGGAATCGCTCTGAGCTACGTTCAACGAGATCGATCCCTTAAGGGTCCAAAGTGTAAAATGGCTGCAAACTTCAACATGTTGTTACTCAGATACTATGATGTTTAGAAACTTCTCATCCAATCCTATGAGATCATGTTGGGCCCCTCTATAATAGCCTCTCTTAGTTTTTGTTATCTCATAGTGGTTTTCCCGTGGTGTCCAATTTTCACTAGATGGAAAAAGTGTCAAATGAAAGCAGTGCAAAGTTGCAAAGTGGTGCACCTTTACATTTTACTTTTATTCAACACTTTTCTTCCTATTTTTCATTTATTCATTCATAGTTCATTATTTTCATATCACATTGTGTTTACCAACATTGCATTCATCTTAGGTTTTGCATTCATAATTGCTCAATTTCTTAGTTTAGTTGCATTTATTTCATTCCATGTAGCCTCAATTACATTACACATTATATAATTTGAGTGAACTAGCTTGATTCTTTGGCCCTCCTTTCTCCTTTTTGGTGAAAAACCCTAGAAGAGTAAGAAATCCCTAGGGCACCAAAAATCTACCATTCACTTATACCACTTTACCATGTATAAGTATTCCATTCACTTGTCCCTAAAACACATACACCCCTTCACCATTTTCACTTCCATCTCATAACACAAATTAACATCTCATAAATCATCCCTTCAAAAGCAAGTTTCCACCATCAATCAAAATCAAAATGGCCCACCTACATATTATGTCAAAAGTAGTCCATTATCCTTGGAGATATTGCAAACACTGATGCCAAAAGGTGTAGAGGTTCCTAGATTCAAGAAATATGGAGGGAAAGGAGATCCTTCTAACCATGTTAATGCTTATACTGCCTTATGTAGTGACTTTGTCCTTGATGATAAACTTTTGGCTTATCTTTTTCCTAGGTCCTTGAAAGATACTACCTTGGAATAGTTTTCTTCTTTATCAAACAACTCAATTCATTCATTCAATGAACATGTTGAAGCCTTTGTAAACCATTTCTAACTACATATGACCCCTAATATGACCTTGGATGATTTCATGAGATGCAAGCAAAAATAAGATGAAAACATAACTGAATTTATCTCACACTATCAATTGATTTATTCCCAAATCAATGTCAAAGTTCCCAACCCTCACCTTCAAAAGATATTCATAGAAATTTTGAAAAGTAAGATCCAAGACAAGCTTAGCATGATGAAATTTCCTCCTTTATTCACTTGTCTATCTCCCTCTGTGATTATCAAAATTTGGTTAGTAGTCAAGATACAAAGTCCACTTCTAGTCGAACTGAGAAATCTGAGCTGGTAAAGAAAAAAAATTCTCAACCTTTTAGAAAATAAAATAAAGGGTTCCTTCAATTTAATCCCCATCAACAAACAAATTAGAATGTTAATCACCAAGTAGCTTCTATTAAAAAAATGATACCCTTTAGCTATGGGGACCTAAAAAGACAATTCACTCCATTACTCGATACCCTTCATAATACAATGTCTCAACTTTTAGAACAAAAAATGATTACCTTGCCTCTTATTGAAACACCTGATCCTAATAAATCTTTAACCCGATCTTTAGATCAAATTCTTATTTCCATTATCACTAACAAAATGGACATGATACAAAACATTTTAAGCATCTTAAACATCTTGTGCAAGACCTCATTGATTTCGGTCTTCTTTCCATTGGAGGTGCTAGTGATAAAGGAAATAAATTTGTTGCCCCTCCTAACCAAAACTTGAAAGTATTTACTAACCTCATTTCCAAAACATAGTATTTTATTTTTCAAAGCTAGAGAAACTACAAAGAATAATGTGATGAATGTTGATACAGATGATTATAACAATGATTCTATTGAACATGATTCTATAGATAATGATCCTATGGATGAAATGGTAGGAGCGATAAACATCATTCCTCATAAGCACCAAACTAAAAATCCTCTTGACATTTCTTTCTCCCTTAAGGATATACTTAAACATGCACCCGATGGTCCTCTTTACATAGCCAGTTGTATCTATGACAAGCCCACTAATGGGATACTAATATATCTTGCCTATGGAGAGAATGTGATCACCAAGGAATTCTTTCTTTTTCATGAGCTATATCAGGATATACATGATAAATTGAAAGCATGTATAAAGACACACAATGGTTTTTCTTGCCCTACGATGGGATCAATCACTCTTCCTTTACAAATAGTACCAAAAAAATTAGATGTTTCATTCTCCATCATCTCATAGTCAGACCAATTTCATGTGAAGCTAGGCCATCCATGGCTTCACTCCATGAAGGTTGTCCCTTTTGTTGTGCATAAATGCTTAAAGTTTCCTTTTGATAATGAAATATTCACCATCCACCACAATGGCTTTAACCCATTGTCCTCTAAAAGTAACTTTTCCTCAGATTCCTTTTGGCTTGAGTCTATGGAACTATATAAGAGAGAATTTTCACCCCATTTGCAAATCCCCTTTTTCCCTTTATCCACCTTAGAAAACCAAGTTCAGAGGCTTAATTTCACCTAAGCCCACTACTTGCATCACACTTGGTGCCTATTTTGAGTGTTAGAGGATGTGTTTCAATTAGGGATGCTTGTGTGGTGCATGAACATCTATGTATCATGCTTACATCCCTAGAAGATTCCTGCGGATGAGCTAGTAGAGGCGTTACTCTTCTAATTGGCAGTGAAATTGTAACGACTCCTTTAGCCGATTGAACTGAATAGGGCCGTTTTCTTCCATTCCTTCTTCATATTCACTCCTTCAACAAGAATTTAAGCTTCTACCATCTTCTTCCATCTTCTACACATCCCTTCACATCTTCTAAGAACTTCTTCACTTCATTCACAAGCTTCACAATGTCTTCTCAAGCTCTAGGTAGCTTGTTCACCATCCATTCAATCTCCAAACACTTTACACTTCACAATAGTAACATCAACACTCCACCACTTTGGTAGAGAAAGTTTGGAACAAAACACCATTGCAATAGAGGCTTGAGTTCCTCTCATTTTCTCCCCCATTTTCCTTGAGCACTCTTGGTGGAGGTGGTAAGATTTTACTCCTCTCCTTTATTACTTGGTTGAGTAGCATAAGACTTTTTTGTAGTACTTTAAGTGATATTTACTTCCTTTCTACTTTTCTCTCTATCTATCTGGCTATTTGTGGAGGTGGGAACACCAAAATGTGGTGTGACTGAGGCAAGCCCCTATACAGCCACCCAAAAATTTATCTCCCTCTTGTGTGTAGGTATTGAAGACACTCATGAGCTAGAAGCTTCATCACCTACACGGTCATAAGTATTTCCTTTCTTCTCCTTATCTTCTCTACCTTCATTTCATTTCTATCACTTTCTATTACTTTATCATGTTCTGTTATTTCTCTATATTCTATAAGTTCTTAGCAATTGGATAGAAGCATTCACTTTGTTGCTTTTTGAGAAATTATCACCCTCTAGTCCATACGAGATGCCAGTGCACCTCTAGGATGCCAGTGCACCATGATGTCATCTATTTTTTGCATTGTTGTCCTTTGGTCAAGAGCTTGATAGTTTGTCCAAAGAATCTCTATGACCCACTCTTTTGGATTCTAAAACTCTCACCACTATTCCATTGAGGTGGTATAGGGAAGTTCACCCCATGAGGCTCTCTGAGTGAAGAGAACTCATGAGTAGCGAATCCCCTTATATTACAAGAACCTATAAAACCATGAGAAGATTTCTTTTTATTTTCTTATAAAAACTTCAAGGAAAATAAGATATCAAAACTATCCCTCTAAAACATGTCGTCACCTACCATCAAGCCTACTATTGTTGACGAAACCATGCTTGAACCTAAAGAAATTCCAAACAACCAAGACCAACCTAAGAAAAAAACTTCACCGACATACTACAAAAGAGCAAGAGACAATGAAAAAAACCCTATCACACCTCCTAGGATAAAACAAGTTTACAATGTTGAAAATAAATTTTAGACACTAGGAACACTGAGAGGGGGGGTGAATCAGTGTTCCACAATATTTGATTTTCAAATCAGATCTTAAACTATCAACAACAATAATTAAAACCTTAATAGAATTCACAATATATAGACATAAGTAAACATGCAAACACATTAAGGAACTCCATAACACCAATATTTTTACATGGAAACCCTGTTATGGGAAAAAACATGGTGGGGATTAATCCACAAAGTATACTCTGTTAAAAGTGTGATAAAAGGGGAGTGCACTTGCATTCAATCTCACTACTTAGAAGAGAAGGCTCACTACATACAAAATAAATTTGAGATTACAAAAATATTTTGACCTGAGAATATAGCACCTACAAATTCCTAGATTCAGTTCCAATGAAGCACACAATTAGATTATGGATCTTCTTATCCAGTTCGTACTTTTACTCTGCTCTGCTTTACACACATAATCCCTTATGTTGTTCAAGCATATATAACTATTCTATCCTTTTTCACACTAAATCTTCTTGATCCTAACACCCTTCTATCTATACACACATAATTTCACACACATATATCAAAATGATTCTCCTATCTCCTTTATATACCTGCTAACATGAATTTGTTATATGTTGGCTTCAAAACAAAACATAATACTTTTCCTTATGTCAGCCCAAATCATCAGTTAGAATTGATGCGTACCCACACAAGTTAGCTAGACCATATTAGGGACCCAAAAATAAATTCCAAACATAAAAAATAACTAAATACATACTCCACATACATCTGCAACATGCCATATACACTCGGTCGGCTAGAATGTGAAAAATAAGCAGTAAATCATTTTATCGAATCTCTTAACTCATACTCTAATTAAGGCGACACCAAAAAAAATTCCAATAGGATAGAATACATGCTAAATAGGCTTATTTAGGGATCCACACTACATAATAGTGATCTGGTGAAGTATTTAGATCGACTTGTCAACCAGATGTCCTGTTCTTCATACATTTTTCTGGAAGATTACAAATTCTTACTTATCTTTCTGGTAGGAGCAACTTCAACACTGCAGATCATTCTGTTGATTCCAATTGCCATCAATGAAAACAAAAGAAGTGAAAAGATACTCACTAAAAACCATATGCCAATAATCTCCCCCTTTGGCATTGATGGCAACACTTAGTGAAAAATGACTAAGTGTCAAAACTCAAAAACTCATCAAAAACAAAGTTGTTGCTCCCCTTTAGGATGTTAGTGAATTTTTCACCACATTCTCTCCCCCTTTGACATGAATGAAAAAGATTCCACTACTTTTTCTACACATCTCTCCTTTTATAAGACAAAATTTTACTATTCTCTCGCACTTTGCAAAATTTGACCAAAATTTGGAAAATTGCTGCACAATGCAAAAGATTATTTTATACTTAGATTTCATTTCCAAACGATATTTCTTCCAAGATTCCACCATAATCCCAATAGCTATGATCAAGTTGTTATTCTTTGATGACCTGTTGATAATCTGAACAAGGGATTTAGGAATGGTAATGGAATTACCCAATTTTTCTCCTTCCTTTAAAATTTCTATCATTTACTCCAACTTGCATTCGATATGATCTTTCACTTTCCAGAAAGCATCCATAAGAGTATTTCTAGTAGAGTGAACCTATGCATGCTCAATCTATAGACCATGAATCTTCTTCTTAACTTCTTTGTCCTTTTCCAAAAACATATTGTAATCTTGACTAATTTTGACAAGCTCATTTTCGGTTTCCTCCAATTTGTCCTTGTACTTACCAACCACATGGGGCCACCTAAGACAATAATTTTATATCTTGTTTGCTAAGTCAATGCACTGTATCAGCTTATTCATTTTCTTCTTCAGTTTAGCAAGAGATAGTATAAACTACATCTTTAGATGAGAGATTATTTCTTCCTCTTTTCTGTCCAGAGGCACAAAGGCTATAATATCCTTGACACACACAATTATCTCTTCTAGAAGAACATTTTGTAGAATCTCTAATTCAATGTTGTTGTCAACAAAGTATCTTCCTAGAGTGTTCTCAATGACATCCTACTCATAAGATGGTCCATTCGACCATATATCAGATATCTTTTGCAGGCTGTCTTTATCCTGAATAATCTACAATATCCTTGCTTTACATAGAGCACCTTCATCATCACTCTCTTCTACAATTTCCACAACCGGTTCAACTGGTTTTGGTTCTTCTCTTGGAGTATATTCCTTAGATCCCTCATTGAATACATCCACAACCATATGTTCTTTTCCTTTTTCCTCAACTTTTGTTGACTTGGGTGCCAGAGGGGTGATACCAACCAATTCTTTTTCTCTCTTCTTCTTTTTCTCTCTTCTTCTTTTTCTCTGCCTTCCCAGAGGATGATCCAACTTCAACTATCTTTACCGGAAGAGGAATATCATTTGCTCCAAATTTTTCTAGCAACTTCCTAAAGAAGTTATCATAAACTCTTTCACCATTTTCAAAGGAGTTGAAATGCTCAAAGATTTCACTGCAAACTAGTATATTTTCCTTCCAAACTGCATTGCCATTTAGAGGCAAGTAATTTAGGAAATAAATCTCAATGCATATAGCTAGGGTGCCAAACCTGAAAGGGTAGCCTACATCCTTTGAAAATTGTACATTCTCCATTAATTAATCCTTTATCAAACCACATAGGTCAAAGTCTTCATTTTCTATTATCATTTTGCGAGCAATGTACACTACACCTGCCAAGGTTGATCCTTCTTGGTTTCTAAAGAATATTTTATATGAAATTCCATGTGTTATATACTTTGTTAAAGGATATTTGATCGTGGAAATCACCAGAGCCCTCTAATAACCAGTTATTCTAGTTAGGGCTTTGACCTCTACATTTTGAATTGATTTCTTTTTCAGAACATCACCAACTTCACACAAACCTATTAAATTCCTGATTACATCCTTAGAAATATGATAGGGTTTATCCAAAGTAGGGATATCTCCATCCAATCTATTTAGGATAAATTGAACTACCTCTGCATTGAAAAAATGAGGGAATTCATCCCAAATATCCAAATTCTTGTGTTTCACTCCTCCAAGCCTTCTCAATTCAATGACTGACAACAAATTTCTTATATCCCTAATATTTTGACTACTATATTCATCCAAAATGATTGATCCTTGGATTTTCTTCATTTTCCGTACTGAACAGGGTTCTACCAAACATATATGAATTTAATAAGCAATAGAGATACCTGGAGGATTCGTTGCTTAGATTGATTTTCACTTTGAATTTTACAAAAAAGGTTCTCCAACTACTCTTCCTTCGACACACTATGAAAAATTAGGGTTCCAAGTGACATTTTATAACTTCACATACTTAACTTTTTGCTGCATTAAATGCATTGCCCTAGAAGTTTTAGTTGCATTGTGAACTCATACAACAAGCAAAAAATACAACTTCAGACTTTTAACATTTCACCAAACTCAACAAATGATTATAGATGCATTTCACACTGAATAACACCACTTCTAATGGCATCCATGATTCGGTGCCAACTACACACAGGGGGACAAAGGATTTTCATGAAAAAATCCCCCTAGGCCACTGCCCTAAAATAAATTGCAGGAAGAATTATCCGAGGGAGCTTCCGGTATAGCCTTATTTCCTTCATCAGATTCACCTTTCTTTACCCATGTTTTCTTCATTTGATCTCTTATCTCTTCCATAGATGCTTTTTCCTTTCCTTTGTTTTCTTTTTGTGATTTTCTTCCTTGATAGACCAAACCTCTTTTATTCATGTTTTTGGTCCTAAAGAATCTTGTAACGTGACCAAATTTATTACAACTATAGCATACCAGATTTTTCTATCTATACCATCCATTCCACTAATTTCCTCCTTATCTACATTGATTAGCAACATTTCCAAATCTTCCATAGGTTATAGCATTTAATATTACTTGCACTGGCATGCATACTTCTGCATTCTAGTGACTTATGACCAAAATTCTTGCATTTAAAACACTTACCAAAAAATGATGGAGTGCTAAGGTTTATATTTCTTCTACATTGAGAATCCATATGACCAAATTTATTACAAAATTGAAGTAGTATCCATTAAATTTCTAAGCATTGGGTTGCCTTACCATATGTCTTCTTCCTTTGTTCTTGTTTTCAATGTTCTTCTGTTCAAATCCAGAGCTCTCACCCTTCTCATAGCCAATACCTCGCTTGTCCTTAATATCCTATTTTCCTTTAGTTATCTTATCAAGCTTAGCAGAACTTATCCTAAATTTCTTCTTGAATTCATTTGTAGTAGTAAGCTCATTTATGAGAATAACTACCTGTTTCTCAAGATCTTCTTCATTGTTTCTGGATTATTGTAGTTCAATCTCCAGCTGAATGAATTCACTATTAACTTTGCTACATTCTTCAATTTTTTCTTTCAAGGACTAGGCTAGATTCTCCTCTTTCTTTTCTCTTTCCTCAATCTCTTTGGTTAACTTGATCACCACAGATTCCATTTCAAGCTTTAGAGCTACATTGTCCTTAGCAAGCTTTTCACATTATTTTATTTTTTCTCTTAGGTTTTGATTCAAATGGACATCACCCAACCTTTGCTTTCTTTCTGCTTCAACTAATCATAGAGCTCCTTCCTATTTTCCTTTGAATCATTTATCTTATCCTTCATTGATTGAATGATTTTTTTGGCAGCCACAAGATTTGCTTTTAGCTCCATGACTTCTGCTTTAGACTGATGAAGATCATCAAGTGCCACCATAAGTTGTTGTTGAAGACCACCAATGTCCATTGTAATTCAAGATCCACCTCAAGTTATTAAACTTTAGAAGAGGAACCAACTCTGATACCAATTTTTGGAAACTAGGAACATTGAGAGGGGGGGTGAATCAGTGTTCCACAATATTTAATTTTCAAATAAGATCTTAAACTATCAACAACAATAATTAAACCCTTAATAGAATTCACATATATAGACATAAGTAAACATGCAAACACA
Source organism: Sequoia sempervirens (assembly GCA_007258455.2). Lineage (NCBI taxonomy): Eukaryota > Viridiplantae > Streptophyta > Pinopsida > Cupressales > Cupressaceae > Sequoia > Sequoia sempervirens. The sequence continues at coordinate 303,999,578 of VDFB02000015.1, read as the reverse complement.
TTAAGGAACACTATAACACCAATATTTTTATGTGGAAACCCTGTTAGGGGAAAAAACATGGTGGAGATTAATCCACAAAGTATACTTTGTTTAAAGTATGATAAAAGGGGAATGCACTTGCATTTAGGCTCACTACCTAGAGATCACTGCTCAAAAGAGAAGGATCACTGCCTACAAAATACATTTGAGATTACAACAATATTTTGAACTAAGAATATAACATCTAAAAATTCCTGGATTCAATTCCAATGAAGCACACAATAAGATTCTGACTCTTTTTATCTAGTTCGCACTTCTACTTTTCTTTTCTCTAAACACATAATCCCTTCTGCTATTCAAGCATATATAACTATTCTATCATTATTCACACTGACTCTTCTTGATTCTCAAACACTTCTATCTCTACATACATACTTTCACACACATATATCAAAATTATTCTCCAATCTCCTTTATATACCTGCTAACATGAATTTGTTATATGTCAGCTTCAAAACAAAACATAATGCTTTTCATTATGTTGGCCCAAATCATTAGTTGGAATTGGTACGTACCCACACAAGTTGGCTAGAATATAGTAGGGATCCAAACTAAAATTCCAAACATAAGAAATAACTAAACACAAAATCCACATACATCCACAACATGCCATATACACTAGGTTGGCTAGAATGAGAAAAATAAGCAGTAAATCATTCTACTGAATCTCTTAACTCATACTCCGATTAAGGTGACACCACAAAAGTTTCCAATAGGATAGAATACGTGCTAAACAAGTTTCCATGGGGATCCACACCATAAAATAGTGATGTGGTGAACTATTTAGATTGAATTGTCAACCGGATGTCCTCTTCTTCATACATTTTGTTAGTAGATTATAGACTCTTGATTATCTTGCTAGTAGGAGCAACTTCAACACTGTAGACCATACTATTGACTCCAGTTGCCATCAATGACAACATAAGAAGCAAAAATATAGTCACTCAAAGGAATATGCCAACAAGAAAGTGGCTGAACAACCCCTTCATGGTTCCTTCCCTCCCTCCCCTTAGGAAAGAAAAGAAACCTATGGTTGATCAACCCACTCCTACACAAATGTAGCTTGAAAATAAATCTAAAAGAAACAAAGGTTGTAGAAAGCATAGGTGTAGATTTCATTCCCTTGCTCACAAGTTACATGAAGAATTAAAAAAAGAAAATCAAAATCCAAATTTGAATGAAGCAATGCATGACCATCCCCCCTTCACCGAGACAGAACAATCCAATACAAAAACCACAACAAGAGTTGAAATCTTTCATGGAAATTATCATTTGACCTCCTATTGTGATTAACGTGGATGATGATGAGGAAGTTTCTATAATTGATGAAGTGGTGCATAATGAATTGAATACATTATTTTTCTCTTCCATGAGCTTAAATGACAATTATCCTAAGAAGAGTGTTTAACCTAGTACTCCTAGTTCGACACTTGCTATTGTCCCTTTGGCTAGTTTCCCACCTTCGGTATACAATAAACCTGATTGGGATGCAGATGACCTACTTTAGGTTGACTTGCTTATGCCTGACTAGTCTTTTGCATTATTTCCTTTTCATTTTATTTTATGTGATTGCATGTGCATGATGAACATTATCCCCTATGATGTTATGTTTGATGTTCTCTCTCTCTTTGTGACATTCCTCTATTTTTACATTCATTCTTCTCTATGTTGTACATCTTTCACTTTTTTCTTTTTTCTTGTGTTTTTGTTTTGGGGATGACGCAAGGTGTCAAGACATTCATGTCTCTCCATGTTGACCCAAAATATTTTCCTTTAATTTTCGTTATCTCTTTTTCATTTGTCTTTTGTTTTCCTTTTGGGGATGACGCAAGGCATCAAGACACTCATGTCTCTTCCATATTGACTTGAAAGGTTTTTCTTTGTTTTTTCTCTCTTTGTGTCATTCTTCTAGTTCTAAGAGTATTTGGGGAA
>VDFB02000015.1:303980128-303997507 GCA_007258455.2 Sequoia sempervirens | reverse complement strand
GTATATATATATAAGTACACCTAAAAACAATAAGACTTTGGTCATGTATATACAGATAAAAGAATACGATATAAAATCCCGAACCCTGTAATTTAAATTCATCCTACTCATCCAATAATATTTTTCATACTATTAACTTGATTTAAAAAAGAATTGGGAGAGACAACGCTATAATCTATAACATAAGCATCAACCAAATGGTTCAAATTTTAAATGAAGTGATGAAAGAAAGAATAAGAATATAAAGATTAAAGTATAAAATCATTTGAAAATAATTGGGGATAAAAATATTTAATCTAATAGTTGTTAACATAAATGAACTTCAATTATATAGCCTTGAGAACATCAAAAAATTATAGAACATCAAAAATGCATCATTAAATGTATATTAACATCATCTGCACTCTAATTAAAAACATTAAAAACAACACGGAACACAAAGAGATGAAATTAAAAAGTTCCAGCTAATGATGTTATAATAATCCTCCCCAAGTTGATCCTCTCATCCCAATCATCATACTTAATGTTTTGGTACTTGAATGTGTTGGTACTTGAATCATGTTTTGGTACTTAATGTTATTTTTTTTTAAGAGGAAGCATTTTCTCAGATTTCTATTACCATAACGATTATTCTTGTTTTTGTAACTTGGTATTTCTATTTGTAGATTTTCAACTTTTTATTATGTAAATCATTCTTTGATACCCAAGTAGTCTAAAGGTTTTCTTGGATCTTATTTAGTTTTTAGATTTAAGTGCTTTCTCATTGTCTAATTTCTTAATCAAATAAGCATTATTCGATCCTTGTTGAATCATATTTGGATTTTGTGTGTGCGATGATAAGTTATTGGCTAAGTTCTTCCCACTTGGGGGAATTTAATAAGTATTATCTTCCCGTTTGGGTCTATTTTTTAATATTGAAATTGGCCAATGCAAATATTGGGAATGTTAGATTGAAGTTTATTATTTTAGATTTTTTGACTGTAAACAAGGATCGACAAAGTATATACATTCTTAACATTTGCATGTGCAAGTGAGATGAATGGTAAGAACTAAAGTTGTTAGAGGGTACCACACTTAATTATGGATCTTCTAATGCTTCATCTACATCATCCTACTCTTGTAAATTTGAAAAGAAAAATTATTTCCAAAAGGATAGTAAAAAATAATGGAAATGACCATTGTACAAACTATGCATTATAAATGTTTCTAATATAATTATGACTCTAAAGCCTCCAACTTTTTCCTTTGTAAAATGTGCTTCAAAATTTACTTAGTGCTTGCATGATTACACTTCCTCCTATTAGGCCATTAGATAAATCTAAATTTATTCCCAAAGGGAATATAATGAAAAGAATTTTGTTTATTAAATTGTGAGTTGAAATTTATGAAATTATACTCAGCATTTATGGGATTAAGAATAATTGATTAAGGATTTGATTCATAAAAAAAAAATTAGGTTGAGGGGGTTAATATTGGGGTCAATCCTTCAATTGTTCCTCCTAATGAAAATTTAAATATTTTACACTAAATAAATCTAATAAACTGGTTTTATATGAGGGTCATGAGATTGAGGTACATATACATGTTGACAAGCTGGAAATCATTGACAAGATGGACTCCTATGTAGCCTTGTGATGTGCTTTTACCGGTGATGTGATTGTGTATGTATGTGTTAGATGTATATTTCTTATGTGTTGTTGCTTATTGATGTAAAAGAGGGATAACCACACTATCTTAAATGTGGGTATATTGTGACTCTGTGGTATAAATGGATTGGATATTATTGAGAATCGTAAATTGTGACTTAAATATGTTACTGAAACATGATATGGTGTGTATTTTTGTTAATTTCAAGTAATCATTTGATGTGTTCTACCTTCTATGATATTTTGAAGATGATGTTGTGTAAATGGAAAATGGAGTTATTAGGAGTACTTGCTATTGTTATTAATGCTGAAACCCAGTATGTTATTGTAAGAGATGTAAGGAATTATAAATAAAAGTAGTTAAGAAGATATTGTGTTCAAATGTGAAGCCGAATAGTGATTCTAATTGCAATGATGCAGAAAGAGGGTGTACATCAATTATAGATTAGAGAAATTTTGGTACTAATGTGGTTATGTTCCATTTTGAGCCATGTGACTTCCAGGAGTAAGTCGAGTTTTAGGGGGGGAGGATTTAGTACCCCTCCATTCTCACCTGAGATGTGCAGGTAGTCTAGCTAAGGAGTCGGAAGAGAAAGATAGGACAAGGGCTTCTAATGGTATTTTATATGTTGAGATTGAATTAATTAAATAAGGGTAATATTATTTATTAAAATATTAGATTAAATTGCATTTAAATTTTTAAATGTTTTATTTATGGTTTTAAAAGTCATGGGTTTATTAAATGTTAATTAAATATTAAATTGTGTTTATTATTTTAATGAATTATCTTGTTGAGGATAATTGTTAGAATAAATTATATAAATTAATTAGACAATGTGCTTTGTAAGTAAAAGTTGTAAAAAGCGGAGATTAAAACAAAAAAAAATTGAAAATAGAAAAAAATAAATAAATAAAAGAATGAAAAAGATGATAGAACGAATGGGAATTGAGATTTAACGAAAAGCTTGCTTTTTAAAATATAATTTCTTTTATTTATGATTTTTAGAACTTTTGGAAGAAAGGGGGGGTAATATCTGTTATTTGGAATTGAAATTTAGGGTAAGTTTTACATACACAGATTTTTTTTATGAAGAGAGAAATTGAAAAAAAAAGAGGGGTTATGCATCTTTGGAAAAGGGTTTTTGGATTCTTTTGTTTTGGAAAATGATTTGAAAAGAGTCTGGAGATTAAGGAGTTGGGTTGGAGATTTGAGCACGGTATTTTGGAAGGGAGATTCGGAGCAGGAACAAGGAACTCTTCGTGAAGGCCATCATGATTGAATGAGCTTCATTAGACTCTCGAGAGCGTAGGACTACAGGTTCCACTCTCTCTCTCTCATATTGATTGTTTTCGAATCTGTAAAAAAATAAATATGTGTTTTGAATCCACCTTTGCTTGTAAAAGAAAATCCTTCTGAGAATTAGATTAAAATAGGTTCTCTGAGAAAATAAATAAATAAATAGATAAATAAACAAATGAATGAATATAGTTGATTGTTTTAAATTGTCAAAGCAAAAAAAAAAAAAAAACTACATCTTCTAAAATGTCCAATTTGTCTATAATGGGATTTAGAGAAAATTTGTTCATTCTTTGAAAATAATGAATTTAAGATTTTGAAAATATATTTATGTATAAATGTATTCATTCTGTCTCTTGTATCTTACTCTGTTATATCATTACTCATATGCATTTGTATAAAATATATATATATATACATACTTATACTTATTTCATTTTATATGCATTCGAATGGAATATTATTTTACTCAAAATTTTAAATATTCTGTGTTTTCGTTGGGGCCGAATCCGTGCATTATTTCCGTACACGCTTTAATATTAAAGACGGGTTTTATTTTATTTTTAGAGTACATAATAAAAAAATTTAAAAAAAATAAATAAATGTATTTTGGGTTTGGAGGGGGGACGACCGCCCCGTGCGCGGATGCAGCCAAGGGCTGCGCGCAGTCAGGCATGGCGTGCGCAGCGCACGCACGCGCAGCAGCCTGACTGCTGCGTACACTGCTGGGCAGTGACCTTTTTTAAAAAAAAATAAAAAGTTTATTATTATTTTAAATTTAATATATATATTTAGGGTATGTTTAAATATAATTTTATTTTACTAAAATTTTAATTATAATATATTTTATTTAAAAATGTAAATTTTAATTATTTTATTTAATATTATTTATTTTATAATGGAAATATAATGATTTAGTTTAATGTTAATCTATTACATTTTAAAAATGTAATTTATTTTGTATTTTATTTAAAATGTTAAATAATGCCTTTGTATAGGTTATGATATTCTTGAGGGTATTATTTTATTATTTGTTTGGATTGAACAAATATTTTAAATAGAAATTTTATTTTGGGTTTTGTTTATCAAGAAGATTGCATTTCGTTATATTCGATGATTGGAATCTGATTATTTTTTTTGTAATGATCAATTATTTGGTGATATTAATTATTTAATTGGGGATGAAATTAAATTTAATAATGCGACTTGCAAAATATATTTTGAGTTTTCTTTTATGTTATGTTATGTGTTGTCGCGAGAGGGCTAATGCCTCGCAGGTTCTCGTTCGTGTATTATGCATTATTTGTTTTTAGATTCCTTCCTAGGTGATTAATCGAGTAGGTAAGTGATTTTTATTGACATCCGTAGATAATTGAAAGAGATTGGATTAAATATATAGGATAGTAAAAGGATTGAATGTAGAATTGCTTTACATTAAAAGAATAATTAAATATTACTCTGAAAATCAGTTGATTATTGTCATAGACATTTGGATGAATGACTAGCAAAGTACAGTCGTGATTATTGCCTTATGGCAAAGATTATCGAATTATATCTTCAATTTCACAATGTTGTGATATCCTTAAAAGTCGGAATGTTGACGATCTTTAAAATAATGTTTTCTTTTAGTTGTTTGAGATAACTTTTAAAGAGGAGTTAAATGACTCTTCGGAATTTATCGTTTCCTTTATGTTAGTTTAATACTATCACTATGTTTGTATTAGTAATAGTGATTGGTGTAAATATGTATTGACTTTTAAATAGAATATAATTGTTTTTTTTTTATCTTCAGGACTAGTGCTTGGATTGTATTCATACTTAACCAAACAATTGAATGATTGATTTTGATCAACTTACATTTAGATAAATGAGAAGGCCAATGGAAGTAAATGAATTTAGATAATTTCTTGAATGATTATTCTTCCTTGCATTCTTTCTACCATTGATTCATAAGTCCTTGATAGGGATAGTTACGTTTTAAACTCTTGTGAGTATGATTAACTGGATTGTTCGAGTGGTTTGGTCTTCCATTGGTGATTGCGAGTCGTTAATGGCTACTGTTGTTATGCCTTGTGGCCTTCCTTGTGCAAGTATGAATAAATATTTGAGTAGACTATTTTTATTTTTGTTTTTATGCTTACCTAGTTCTTCCGTCTTCGGCTTCACCTAAGTGGGTGGCAGCCGCCTAAGAAACTGTCTGGGGTGATGGACCCTAGAAAGGGTTGCATACCCACTCTTCTTGTATGTACTTTTTGTATGGGTCACATAATGCTTATGAATAGAGGTTTGAGTTTAGCGTGTATTTGTGGTGTTGTGTTACTTTGTATTGGGGTAGATTCCTCCTTGAATGTCTTATGAGTGAACCCTTGGTTGGTCAGTCAATGAGTTGGAGCAGCTCAAGTTGTCGAACTACGGTGCCTCTGCGAATTATATACGTAGGCAAGGCCATCGAGTGATGAGCTCCCGAGGCATTAGGTCGGGCCCCTAGGACTGTTCTTCTGAGTCTTGTTCAAGTCTTGTCGTTTATTTCCGATAACGTAAAACTGCCATTGATTATATAGTTTCTTTTAGTGATCATGTGTTAACTATCTTTGATCTAATGTGTGTGCCAAGTCATGTAGGCCTTGCAGGTATAGGAATTGGGAGCAAGGACTGGTTGATAAAATGGAATATAAGAGGTATGTTAAACTGACCTAAGTAAGTAGACTCTATTTCCAAGTTAGTAAATCACTTCTATCTGTTCTTGTAGCTTGTGTGATCATTGAGTATAGCTATAAGTAGTGAATAGTGTTATTGTTATCTTTTGTTTCGTTGTTAGTTGTTTGTCATGTAACCTCGCGTGCCCCAGAGGATTAAGTGTACTAGTGTAATGTAATGTGTTATGTGTTTATGGTTAATGTTCTTGTATGTTCAACTATGTTGTTTTAAAAAAAAAATTATTTGCTTTGTTGTGTTATCTGGGTTGCATGACGGGTGTTACAGTCATGAGATTGAGGTACATATACATGTTGACAAGCTGGAAATCATTGATTCGCCTATGTATGTGAGGAATGATAATTTTTTGGTATTAATAAAAATTATAAGGGTACTTATTCTTCTTCTTATGTACTAGTGATTGACTTTTATAGAAATTTCTATGGACTAACTAGTATTCAAACTTAGGACCTCCCATTTGGTGTTAGGATGCTCTACTATTGAGCTAATGGCTCACATTGTGATGAGTCTTTTTATGACTTAGGTGTGTATCATTTCTCCAACACACTCCCTTGAGCCACAACATAGGTGTCAAATGCACCTAGCTTGGCTCTAATACCATACAAGAATACCAATTATGAGGACCTCCTATAAAAATATGACATGAAAAACCGTGAACAATATTTAAAAGATAATCCATAGTCTATCTTATTATTTATGCATATTTTCTAGGACCACCTATGCCCAAAACACAAAATAGTTTTTGTAAATACACCAATTAGATCTTATAAAATGCATTACTTAGATCAAATTATATGGTAAATTAAATATAATTAATGATTACTTTTTCTTTTAGTATGAAAGAGGTTAAATTCCAATATATGTTCTAGTGGGCTTGATTGAGTGACAAGGTGGAGTGATTGTTGTAATGAAGAACTTGCTAGGAAAGCTAACCACCACTAATCTTGGAATGAGTACTTGGATGCCTATGTTGTCAAAAGATATTATTATTTTACTATTAGTTCTCCTCATGTTGAAATTTCCATGAACTAGTTAGGATGCAAATCTCCACCACTAAGCTACCCACCAACTTTATGACAAGTCAATTTACGATTTAGGTATGCTAATTTTTTTGACACCTTCACATTGTGAGATATTACCAAATAATTATAATGGTCATTTGGTTTTGTGTGGATCATGAACCATGTAAGGGTGTGTTTATTGATCTTACTCACCAATAAAATGTATGCATTGAATAATTTTTGTTTTATCATCATTTTATCAACAAGCATATGCATATTTGAGGGTTATTTAAAATTGACTAATGATATGTTGATTGAAACTATAGGATACATTATTTTACCTTAATTTTTTGGTCTAAAAGATGAGGGAAGTTCTTATTCTATGTCATATTCTTTCTTCTTTAGATGTATCTCATATTTTATTTGGGTATCCATGGATAAAGCAATATCAAGCAACATCATCTATGTCATGCCATTAAGGTATCAAATATGTTTGAACACTAGTAAAGAGGTTACAATTGCAAGAGATCCGTATATGCCTTTATTTTAGATTAAGTCATTTAACCTTAAATAATTTTAAGAACATACATAAGGATCCTCTATATAATACAAGGATTCTTTGCCTAATTTGTAAAATTTTCAAAAGGAATAACAATGGTGGGAAAATCAAGACAAGATGCAACAATTTAGAATTCCTAAAGGGTTTACAATTATTAGAGCCAAAGTAGGTTATATTTTGGTTTTATATTATAAAATGATTCAAGAATATATAAGGCCAAAAGAACCATAAGCATTGCAAACTTTAGTTTAGAAGCATAAGGGATTGGATATTTTCATTCCTAAACATGGTTTTCATTAAAAAAATTACTCATGTACTATACATACATATTCATGTATATGTGAATATATCTACATATGTATACATACACATGCACATATCTAAATATGTATATATGTATATATGTATATGTAGATATGTAGACACATTCATGTATACATACATATGTATATATGCATGTATATATGTATATACATACATTTATTTTCTATATGTATATATATATATATGTATACATATATACGTATACATAAATACACACACATATGTATGTATGTATGTATGTATGTGTGTATGTATATTTATGTATACGTATATACATGTATGTATATGTATATGTGTATGCATACATGTATATATATGTATATATGGATACACACACATTTTGGTTTTGTTTTGTAAGCATCCTCTTTTGAGGACAACCCTTTGTTGATGATGTTGAGTATTAGTTTGTTGTAAGTGTGTTTATTATTTTAATATCATTTTAAAACAATATTTTATTTATTTATAAATTTTGGTATAATCTCTAATTTTATAATATGTTTGTGTGTGTAGGTTGAGTTGCATAATTGTTAGGGGCACACACAATCAACACAATGCAAGATAATAACTAATTCAAGGGATCGAAGTTCAGTTTCTAGTCAAGCAAAGAGAGGTAGAATGTTTCATTAATAGCATTTGCTACACATACATAAACACTTTTATATCTTTATGACACATTCATAACTATTTTCATGAATATATATTGGTGATATTTTGTAGTCTAAGAGACAATGTTGGCCTCATGTCACTGTATATGATATTTTCATGATGTATTATGTATGTCTTCATGACCTTATCAAGATCAATATATAAATATTTTGTGCATATTCATAGCAAATGGTTTGTGCTTATTCTATCTATCTATATTACCCTTTATCTCTATCTCTCTTTATCACTATCTCTCTCACATATATATGATGTGCATGAATGTTGAATGGCATACATGTAATGAACCCATACTAGTTCTAACTCTATTTAGCCTATCAACAAATAAAGATTCAACATTGGTCTTCTAGATTTACATACATCTTAAGAATTTACTACCATAATCCATAAGACAAAGCAACAATAACCCATATGGGTGTTTAGACTCACAAGTGAAAGTCAAAATGTTATAGCTAGCTATCCCTTCACTAAAAAATAGTAGGGTTTTTAGTTCAAACAAGGAATTACCCCATTTTATTGTATGGTTCTATATACTAAAACCCTATCTCCAATAACACACATAAAGTAAAAAAAATATCTACTATGTTTGGCTTCATGAATGCAACACAAGCTTCTAAATGTCCTAGGTAGAGCAATAGATTTCCATTCACATAGTAGAAATTACAAGCTAATGCTTTTTAACATGATTTCTAGAATTTCATACAAGAATAGCTTTTTCTCTTACATTACATATAAAAATACTAAAAAGAACCTTCATAAAAAATCATACCTCATTACCACCAAGTAAAAACAATAAGGTTTACATACTCGAATTTCACAAGCTTCAAAAATGTATAATTTGCACTACCTTCTTCCTCCTTTTGCCTCTATCCTCCCCTTTTCCCTCTTTCTTTTCCTTTTAATCTTTCCTTGATTTCCACCATTTTTGCCATATTCTCTACATGTTTCCCATTTCCACTTCCTTTGCCTTTATTTCTTCCCACTTTGTGAACAATAAAGTCCCACTCTCTCTTCACTTACTCATCATTCAAGTTTCCTCGAATAGCGTACCTCAACATTAATGCTTGATACTTAATATGATGGGGCCAAAAGGTGGGGTGGCCACTTTTTGGCCCCACATCTTTTTGCACTCGCTCTAATAAGGTTTGTCCTTTTGATAATAGTAATGTCCAAAGGTGGCTCTTGTTTGCATGTGGATACATTTATACCAAACATCAACTTTTAGTGATATGTGTGAAGATTTTGTAGTGGTTCTATATATTGTTCTTATTCTCTAAATATAAAGGAGGATGAATAATCAAGTCATGATGGACTAATGAAAGAAGATGAATTGAATAGTGATAGAAACTAGTCTACTATAGTTAGTGATGATGAAAATACATTATATAAAATTATGCAGGCATTCTCATATTACTTAGAATCTCTAGTGTTACAATATGAATAGTATTTTAAACACATGATAGACCTTTTTCTAGAGTGTCTCTACAAACTTGTGACCATTGAATTTGCTTGGGAGTATAGAAAATTGCATTATAATACATCAAATAATAGGGTAGAGAATGTAATTGTTAATTTTATGGTTTCCAAGACCAAACTTTGTAAATGATATTAATTGAGGGCATGAAGACACAATCAAGTCTTTGTTCTTGATGGTTTGATTTATATTTTCAATCAATGGTTCCATTTATACACACTACATGAGGAAATTGTTCAATAAGAGTAACTTATAGTTTTAGTCAATTATATTTCAATTTGTACACACTACATGAAGATATTGAACTAGCTTCATTTGTTATATGGAGATATTTTATTGTAATGTACGTAATCAATGATATGATTCTTGATTTTTTATAAGATTTAATATTATAACACCTTAACAAATCAAGCTATGACTTTCACGGTTCACTCCTACATGTATGAAATTTGCATTTTCATCTACAAGTTTGACCCTAAATTTGTAGTTTTAAAATTATTTTGTGAGCTTAACCCTACATTTCTAGTCTTTAGGAATGCATTTATCTCCATTTTTTAGACTATATTGAGAGCTATTATAATGTTTTTTTGCACTAACTTTCGGAGGAAAATCATTTTTCCTTACTCAAACCCTTGGATTATGCAAAACGGGGAAGCAAAATACTATATTAAAAATGCTTTAAAAACTTTCAAACAATCAAACAAATGCAATTTGAATTCAACAAATTTAAAAAAATTTGCATATCTAGGGTTTCAAAATTAATCAAATACATGCATTTTGAACTCAAAAAAAATGGAATTTTAAATACCTCGTGCTCAATAGTGGTCGATATGTGAATTGGAATGATGAAGTTTGAAAAGAGGACCCCAAATTTGCTTTCGCCGGTGAGAAATTTTGTTGGGTCGCCGTTCGGATTTTGTTCGCCGCGCGCAGGGACAGTGACTGACCGGTAATTCACTGTGAAAGTGTGAAAGTGAAAGCACTTTTTTTGGTTTTGTCATATTCAAGGGGTTCGGCCAAACCTAGGTTCGGCCGAACCACCTTAAATATGATTTTTTATTAGGCTTGGTTTAGGGTTCGGCCGAACCAGTCAAATGGTTCGGTCGAGCCATATGGTTCGGCCGAACCACTTTGCTATGAAGAGTGTGGAAATTTTGAAATTTCCTTCCTCCACAAAAGTGTAAACCACTTATGTGGCTTCACCCTCAGTCTTCCACAATATAATTTATATTATAAACATTTTAAAAGTATTTTATGTATTTATCCTACCTAACTCCTAATTCTAATTCAAAACTAATCCTAAAGATGGCCTTGGGTTCCCTTATATATACGGGAAGCAAACAAGCTTCAAGCTGGTTACAATGTTTCATAATGAATTTTCACAAAGTTTGTTAGACATAACTAAAACATGAATTAAAGAGATAATTAAATAGTAGAAAAAAATTGGTCACAAGGAAATAGAATATAGGAGTAGAAGTTTTCACTTCTACTCTGCTCTGAACACATAGTGCCAGTTACTGTGATTACTTAAAAGAATTTAATCCTTCCTTGAAGGATCCAGTCAAATAAATTGCACAAGAATAGAAAATGTGTTTTGAAAAATTAAGTATATCCTTGATATATTAATTTGAATAATAGGAAAAGACCATTATGAAGATAGTATGACAGCTTTATCAACTACAAAGCTCTTCTTATTGATCCCAATGTTACTTCCAGGCTATTGTAATCAATTTAAAGGGATTTAATTTTTTTAAAGAAACCAATCAACTAATTACACAAGAGCAACAAATGTGTCTAAATGAAATTGAGATATCAACTTGGATATGCAGATTCAAATAACAAATAAATAACACTATGGAAATAGCCCAATAGTTTCTTAGTTTCAACAAACAACAAACACCAATATTGAGTCACAAAAATTAATATCTTCCATTGATTCTCCAAAATTTTATGCATGCGTCATAGTCTTCCACAGTATACTCTATATAATAAACATTTAAAAAGTATTTTCTTTATTTCTCCTACCTAACTCCTAATTCTAATTCAAAACTGATCCTAAATATGGCCTTGGGTTCCCTTATATATATGGGAAGCAAACAAGCTTCATGCCAATTACAATGTTTCATAATGCCTGTAATACCCCTCATGTTGCTTTTTAGACTTGTTATTTTATGAGGTGTTGCTTGATACTTTGAGACTTTGATAGCTACTGTTTATTGGTTAGATTGGTGGATTGGATAGTTTAGACTGCTTGATGACTATGCTACTTTATTTGATGACATGGATATTATGATATGACATTATGGTTACATTTGGTTTGGTGATGTTTAATTTGATTTTAGTAGTATATTGTGATAAAACAAATTGTGATATTGAGAGTTTGTTTTGTATTACCTATATGTGGATGTTGTTATGTTAACTTTCATTATGGAATCTTGTTAAATTGATTTGGTTACTTTTTCCTTATCATTATGTTATTGTGTGGACTTGTTCGATGTGGGAACCCAATTTGGCTTAGGAACCCATTTAGGGATATCGTGTACCTTAGGCTTCCAGAGGCTTGATTTCATTGTTAAGTGATGTTTCTCTTTTCAAATTCTCTTGATGTGGCAAGTTATTTGGTATCATTATTTTGAAAGGGTTGTATGGAATTTTTTAGAGACTCTGATTGTGTGCTTTTTAGCGAGATGGGTAATGCCTCGCATGTCATCTATTGAGATTTAATGCTTTGTTCTATATGGTACAACGCTTGATTTTGAATATGTTTTGGGGTCTCCAAGGAGAGTGGCTCTTCATGGGGGCTGACGCCTCAAATAGGAGGAAGGGCTGAGGATAACCCACATAAGAGTTAGATTAACAAGTGAAAACCTAATAAAAGAACTTAGGGGGATGGGTAGTAATAGCATAATAAGATAATCTTGGATACCTCATCTATCCATTAGGAATTTTGTAGACTAATGGTAGACTGAGAAGGTCATGGTTGGCAAGGTCATTACCTCATCTTCATGAGAGTTTAACGGCTTCACATGAGTCACCCTATGGGGCCAATGCCTCAAGTAGGAGGAAGGGCCAGGATAACCATAGAGGCTAGTGCTTCATGTTGGAGGAAGGGCTAGGATAACCCATGTAGGACTATACGATGACACTCTCCACTAGTTGCCCTTATGCTTTTCTTTCTTACTTGACTTTGGAAGTGGTTAATGGTTGTTTCCTTTGATTTATTTATGATGTGTTTTATGGGCTTGCATTTATTATGATTGGATCTTGGTTGTTGTCATTTTTGATCTATGTAATCTTTTGTTGTTGCTATTGGAGTTATTGTTACTATGTTATTCTTTACTAGAGTTAGTCTTGTTGGAATTCTTGTTCACGGTCACTTCCTTGTCACCTCTAAGCATGGGGGGTGGGTTTTTTCTAAACCCACATGGTCGGGTGGAACGTGCTCCACACTCATTGGGTTCCCCACCAACGTTCATTCTACACAATATCCTTTAGATGGATCTTATACAATATATTCATCTTGTATTTCAGATATTCTTTGTATGATGTATTTATCCCACATGATTGGGAGGTTTTGATTTAACTAATGTATTGTGAACATGTAATGTATTAAAAGATGATGTAATTTAAATGAACTCTTGTAGTAATTCATGATTTATGAGATTTACTATGGTTGTATCATGTGATGTATTATATTTATGCTTATGAATGTTTGGATGTTACCTCTTGCAAATGATTATTTTAATGTCTATGATGGATGTAAAGATTAGTTAAGTTATTTAGCTTTATATGTATCTTCATTTTCAGTTGGTTTTATGCAATGTGATCTCGCGTGCCCCAAAGGACTTAGATTTTTATGATGTTATTGTGTAATGTAATTATGGTTAATGGTTCTTTATATGTTTACTTTGTATTATTTAAAAAAAAATGTGTGCATTGTTGTTGTCCTTTGGGGTTTGCACAATGGGCGTTACAATTCCTTTTCATAAAGTTTGTTAAACATAACTAAAACATGAATTAAAGAGATAATTAAACACATCTGCTTGATCAGTTAATTTGCATAGAAATACATGTGGTCATTGAAGACCTGTTCAAGATATTTCCTCTTTGTGATGTACATAATCAATATTCTTCAAAGCCTAAGTATTTTTCTTGCCACTTATTCATTGACAACTTGCTTGGCCATTTGAATTCCTATGTAGCTGGAGATAGAACTCATTTTGAAGAATTCCCTTTATCCCTACAATTTGAGCTCATCTGCAACTTGGTTTTAGCTATTACGAGTGAAAAATATCAACTTGTTTCATGTAATTCAACACTAAGATACATTTACTCCTGACTCATAAATTTGCACAATTCAAATCTTTGTATCGAGCTCAATTTTATATTTTTATGTTGAATTATGTGATTGGTTTGCTTTAAATGACCCAATGGCTTGGTTACCACACTACCTCATGACAAATTTTGTTCTCTTGTGTTACTGTAGTATGTATTTAGTATCCTTCTTCAATTTACTGCTCTACTACTTGATTTATTTTTCTCCCCTATGGTACTATGGTGTCTCCTTAGTACCTATCCTCAATGTACTGCTCTACCGTGGGCTATGTCTTGACCCCCCAAGGTATAGTGGTATAGTGTATATAGTAGTGGCAGCTCTCACCATCATGTCATGAGCTACTTGCCCAGATGATCTACAATAAGGAGGTATGATATGGATGTTATGAGGGGTAGCCAATGTGATATCGGTAATGTGGGGGCATGTGAAAGATCATGGTATGCCAAAAAGTGGCAATGGAGAAAAAACTATGTGTTTCTACGACTCAAAAACACGAAAATGCTGAGTTGACTTTTTAGGCCTCGGGTGACTACCGAGGTAGAGCAAAAACTTAGATTTAAGAATCGGATATCCAATCCAAATCGGATATCCAATTCAAATTGGATATCCGATTTGGATCGGATATCCGATTTTGTTGACATATATATATATATAATTTCGGGTGACCAAAACTCATTTTCACATTTGCATTCGGCTCAACCGCGGCGGGCGCACAGTGGAAAGCGCAAATCAGATATCCGATTTGAAATCCATCTCCAACAGGTAAAATTCTTGATTTTTTATTTGCTCTAATCAAATTTTCAATTAGATTTGTTTAATTTTAGTTGATTTTTTTCAAAATAGGGTTTTTTGGTAGATTTTTTATAAAAAAGTTGAGTTTAGCATGAATTTTGATGAAAATTGAATGTTTGCAATGTATTTTCACTTAAAAATAGTGTTTTTTATGTATTTGGATTAAAAATTAGATAATTTTATTAATTTTTGTTAAAAACTAGGGTTTTTGTTGGATTTTAAAACAAACTAGGGTATTTTTATACTATTTTCATTTATATTGTCTGATTTTAATTAGATTGATTTGTTTTTATATTTAATCAGGCATTAGCATTAAATTGTTTTGAATCTTGTAGAAAATTTATGAGCTTCATGACCTTGTGTCACTTCACTAATACCCACGTGAGATGTAGTTGTAGACTTATGGCTTCCTATGTAGCAATCATAGCCAATGTTGAGCTTGATTCTTATAACTCTTTCATTCAATGTCTAATGTCTACCCAATCCATCTTATATTCCCTCCCTAGTCCTACATTACCCATGTATTTTTTGTAACCTAACATTTATGTGAACTTGGCATATGTTATTTCTAAGGTCCCCAATGATAATCTAGAATAATTGGATAAAGACCTACAATGAATTCAACAATTCTTAAGCATTGAACCTTTGGATGGAGAAGCAATCCCTCTTTTGGATAGCATTGGGAAGTTGGTAAATGATTAGGAAGGGATAGAAGTGTTACGTAGCCTAGCTAATATAGTAGATTCTAATATTCCTTCGGTAGCTAGTTTCACGAAATTTTTGACTAATGCTCAAAATCCTTTTGGAAAATAAGTTTCCTCTCCCACAATAATGCTTTCTATTCCCAACTTTACACCTCCAATCATAGCATCAATGATGGAATATAACAATGGTTTAAACTCAAGCTTAGGAATTTCTAGTGGAAATTATAATAGTTTTGTCCCTTCACCTATAACACCTTCATATTCATCATCCCTCCTAAACATGAAATATAATATCCCACCATTCCTCCATACTAGTTCACCATACTTGAAAAACTCTCACAACATGTGGCCCAATGATTTTGTGATAAATCAACTTTTTTATTTAAAGCATGAGATTATTACAACAACAAATTTCAAACTTAAACCAAAATCAAACCAATAGTAAACATCCAAAATACCTTACACATAGTTCATTAATGTTCACTATTTTAAATACACCTATACTACAAAACATTGAAATACCGCTTTGAAAGTACAATGGTAAAACATCCTAATAACTATTTTAGTTTTACTACCTTGTGTAGAGACTTTTATTTTAAAGATTCACTCATAGTGAAACTCTTTTCTGTATCATTGAAAGATATGGCCTGGATTGGTTTTGTTCATTGTCAAACAATCAATTACCTTTACACAACTCAATGATTTCCTCCAACACTTTCATGAACATCAGTCCTCGTTACATTAACAAATTTAGTTCATTGTAACTAAGCAATCTTAAAGAGAAAATAAAACTTATGAAATGATACTAATCCTTTATTTGAAATTTTCCTATATCTTCAAAGATGTTGACATCAAAGAGTGTTTATAGGAACTTCTACAACCTAATATTCAAGATAAGAACTGTTAATGAAATATCCATCCTGGTCAATGCTTTTGTATAACCCTTCATGATTATCGACATCGATTAGTTGGTATGAAGGTACCTCTCATAGGCTCCTATTGGTCAATCATATAAGTCATGCCTCAAAACAACTATCAATCATTTAAAAAGAAAAACAAAAAAATCATTACTTGATAAACATTCATGTCAAACTGCTCATAATATTGAGACAAAAGTAACTACTGTAAACATAACTCTAGATATAAATTTGAATATGAGAGTAGAAATTTCATGAAGTGCTGTTTGATTCTTCCATGATCATGTTAAATTGTTAAACAAGAATATGATTCAACTTCCTCCGAATTAGTCATATTCAAACACCAAACCTTTACCACCAAACTTTAATGCAAAACATTTTTCAATATCATCTATCTTTGGACATGATATGGAAAGATGTGTTATATTTATAAAATTAAGTGCAAGACCTCATTCTAATCAAATCCAATTGATGACCTATTAATGACAAAGGAAATAAATTGGTTTTTTCACCTAATCAATACTTACAAATATTTACAAGCCCATTGCCAATTCATTCAACAAACTTTGTTCAACACAATGATAATGAAGAAGATGATAATGATTTTTCCATCTTTATAAACATTACTAATATTCAAAATCATAAAGGAAAAACCAATATTTTGTTTGACATTTATTTTACATATATTGATTCTTCTATAACTACACTTGATGGTCTTCTTTATATCAAGTTTGCAGAAACCCGAAAAGGGGAATACTCATTGATCCCATGTACATAGTGAATATGATAAAAAAAGAGTTATTGTGTGTACATGAACTTTATGTAGATGATTATGAACAATAAAAAGTGGATTAAAGTTTTGGATGAAGGAAATTTTATACTGGGTTTTATAACCTCCCAAGAAGTGCTGGACCTAAATAGTTGGGTGGTTTATAGAATTTTTATGAAAAA
>VDFB02000015.1:303851950-303980028 GCA_007258455.2 Sequoia sempervirens | reverse complement strand
ATACCTTAGTGTATGTAAAATTATATATAAATCAAACATATATATAATTGTAATTCTATATAAATTTTCACAGTTTATATAAAATATCTCCTTTTACAATCTTCTTAAAATTTTGATTGTATTTTATAGCAAAAATCTTCAAATACAGTCATATGGCCATCAAATTTATGTTCTCATTTAAAAATATATGTATATTAATATTAAAAATAGGGTGTTCGACCGAACATTCTTGGAATGTTCGGTCGAACCCATTTAATAGGGTTTTTTAAATTGCATGTAGTGGTGGTTCAGTCGAACTAGAGTTCAACCAAACCCTAGTTCGACTGAAAAATTCTAAGATGTTCGACCGAACACATATTCGGTCGAACCACTCTTCTTTCACCCTTGCTTCCTAAGGCACTAGGATTGTTGAAAATTTTGCGTTTCAAAGCTCAATTTCAGAATGAAAATGGAGAAGATCTCAAAAACCCAACTAGTATCGGGTTCCCCTCAAAACAAGCTATCCAACGAATATAATTTTAGTATGTTTGATTATATTATCTATCTGTTTTTTAAGTTTTATTAAATATAGGTTTTTCACTGAAAACAAAACTTCTATTCTCGTACATAAGTGGAAAAAATAGAAGATTATCAAAAAAAAATTTAAAATATGAGTGCACCAGATCTTGAAGTCCTTGATCTAACCAAAAAAAAAAATTGAATTTTGATACATACAAAAAAATTTACGCGTTATACGGTCATGCTATGTCTGAATTGTAATTGGGTTGACTTTGAAACTTGATTAAAGAAACAATATTCAATAAGAAAGTATCTAACCAAGTGGAAGCACTAGATATCAGAGTTAGAAAATCTAAATTTGAAAGAATTGAATTTTATCCCTTCATGGAAAAGTTATGCATTATACGGCAAGGCCACTTTTTAAAAATGCTATTTTTTGAAAAAAACCATTTTTTGTGGAAGATGGAAAAAGAAGTGCAATCTGATTCCAAAAAAATTGAAAAAAATATTTTTAGAATCTACAGACAAAATATGACAAGACTCTAGTTTTCATCATCTTCAAATTCCTTACCGTTTAATTGCTATAGGTGCCCGAATGTGGAGATTGTGTTAAAAAAAATATATATCAGTGTCCAGTTAGGCCAAAAAGTGTAAACCACTATTGTGGGATCACCCCTGATGCATAAAATTTTGGAGAATCAATGGAAGATATTAATTTTTGTGACTCAATATTGGTGTTTGTTTTTTTTTGAAACTAAGGGACTATTGGAATATCTCCATAGTGTTATTTCTTTGTTATTTTAATCTACATGGGTATGTGCAGGATCATGATGGGCCAAAAAGCAGTGATATGATGAGTATGTGGCTGAATTTTTTTTTTTCCTAAAATTGATGAAACAAAAAGGGTTTTTAAAGGAGATTCTTAGCTTTCCACCAATATAAATTATGATTTACTTTGAATTTAATAAATAATTAGTATTCATTTTATATTTGAATTATGACTAAAGTCCTGATTGATATGCTAATTGAAAAAACATTTATAGCTTTCAAATGGTATCACATTTTTTGAATCTGAAAATGTCACATTCTATGTTTCACATACTATAGGATTAAAAAAATTTGAATTTCATGAAGTTTTGACCAAGTTAAGGTGGTTAGACATACAAGTTTTTATATTTTTTAAAAGATGTAATAAAAATTTCATAATTAATTATTTACTTGGAAAAAAATTACACAAAAATATGCATCACATCAGGACATGAGTCCTCTACTTATATAAAAAATCTTATAAAAAAATATTATCATTTTATTGTGGTTAGGGTGGTTAGACAGACACCTACTTCTTATTTTTTCCCTAAAATTTAAGTGCTACTGCATTGAAATTTCAAATTTTCACCTTGATAGATTTTATTTTTTAAATAAACCTAGTAGTTTAGAAATTAAATTAAATTTTCTATAGATTCTATTGTTACATGTTTTTCAAATAATATAGATAACTTATTCAAATTTTTATGTCAAGTTGCCTAACTCTGATTTTTCTGATTTTTTCGCCACTTAAGGGCCCATTTTTTCCATGATGATCCTGCACA
The DNA here is from genome assembly GCA_007258455.2 of Sequoia sempervirens. Classification (NCBI taxonomy): domain Eukaryota; kingdom Viridiplantae; phylum Streptophyta; class Pinopsida; order Cupressales; family Cupressaceae; genus Sequoia; species Sequoia sempervirens. The sequence continues at coordinate 303,977,941 of VDFB02000015.1, read as the reverse complement.
TACCCACATATCCAAGTTGATATCTGAGTTTCATCTAGACACATTTTCTACTCTTGTGTAATCAGTTGATTGGTTTCTTTTAAAGAATTAACTCCCTTTAAATTGATTACAATAACCTAGAAGTAACATTGGGATCAATAAGAAGAGCTTTGTAGTTGATAAAGCTATCATACTATCTCCATAATGGTATTTTCCTATTATTCAAATTAATATATCAAGGATATACTTAGTTTTTCAAAACACAATTTTTTTTCTTGTGTGATTTATTTGACTGGCTCCTTGAAGGAAGGATTAAATTCTTTTAATTAATCATAGTAACTTGGAAATATATCATTGGGATTCATAAGAAGAGTCTGCCAGTTACCTATTTGCACGTTTATACAAGTTATAGACATTCACAAGTGCCAAACAACTAGAACTATAGCCAATATTAGTCATCTATCATAATTCTACATTGACTCCATTTACCCAACAAGGCATTGGTCTTACCCATTTCATCATTTAATTTTATCATATCCATTTTTGAAACCTTACATCTATTAATTGAACATATTAATAAACTTCAACTTGATATTTCTTATACAATTTATACCAAATTAGGATCACATCTCTACACTCTCAATTGCCATTGTGGATAGATTGTTCAAGTAGGAAACACACAGTTTAAGTCTACCTCAATTGCATAGGTACACCCGCCTAAGTTTGGTAGAGCCTGAAGAGAAGAAGGTTCAAATACATTCTTTTTCCTTGTTCGTTAGCCTGAAACATACCAAGAGCTTGGTGACCTCTTGTAGTTTTTCAACCAATATTTTTGAAAACTAGCATGCACCTTTAGGATATAGTCTTATCTTTTCTTTCATAGGTGGCAATAGTATAAGTTCTTGGTTTAGAAGTATTTGTAATTTTCTTTAAATTTTACGTGGAAAACAAGGGAATTTTAATTTATTGAGTTTGTAAGGTCTTCTACGCTTGCTAAACTCACCAATTTCTCTAGTTGAATGTTGTGGAGGAGGACCTAAGATGATCCTATCATCCTTATTATCATTGTGAATCATAGGTTGTTCTTTAGGAAGGAGGACATTAATATCAGGGGGATGATCTTGATATCCTAGTCCTTTTGTATTTTCAATTGGAATTTTCTCTAAGAGTTGATGAATTTCATGTTCACTTGTGGTATCACATCCTTTTTTACTCAAGGTTGTGAATCCTTTTCCATATGTCTCTTCTAGATTGATTGGACTATTTGTCACTTTGTTAACATAGAATTTTTGGGTGTTTGCTTTCTTAGAGGAAATAGGTTCACTTATTATAGGGAACTTAGGTTTAATTTTTGTTTCAACTTTTGGATGTAAGTAACTAAACATCTCAAATGGTGGTATTATAAGGGATGTTGGTTGTTATATGGATGGATAAAATGATGTATTAGCTTCAATGTTGTTAAGGAAATCATTTAGGAATTTATTCATGATGCCATCATCTTCTCCTATGGTGTCAACATCATGAGCAAGAGATGCATTAGGAGTTGAGTGAGCATGATTTAGTTCAATTTCATTAGGGTCATTGCCAAAAGAACAACTTGACACATCCACTAAGGACTTCAAGGACATCCATAGTTTACCAAAGCACATATCCATGATGAAATGTAATGCAAATTTTAGATTCGAAACTATGTAACAATGTGAAATGCTCTAGATGCAATTGAGGAATACACAAGATGGACCAATTTGAACTAGGTGCAATGAAGTATATAAAGTAGAAAGTCTAAAAACTGAAACAAAAAGTTATTAACAACAATTAGGAGAAAAAAAAAGAGTTTTAAATTCTGGAAAATGCAGTTCAGAATCAGCACTGGGACTAAATTTCCCAAAGGGGCATATGAGTCCTAATGAGGATTTTTTTCAAAAATTTTAGAAAATTTCAAGTGATTTTTATGCTTTTTATGTTGCATGATCTATAAACTAAGTGATAATACATATTTTATATGATTTTCAATGATTTGAGATGCAAAAATGCAACCTATATGCACTTTCACTAATGCAAAATTTAGAAACCCTAGAATTCCAATTAACTAATCAAAACCCTAATGTAATGTTAATGAAATAAAGATATAGGGTGATTGTGCACTCCAAATCATAATTATGACATTCTATATGTAGGTTCACCAAAATGAAAGGAATAATTATGTTGGGGATTCTATGCTTGAGAGATAGAATAACAAAACTGAAACACTGTCATTCAAGGACAAAACCCTAGAGATCTCAATCTCAAGTATGCAAAGGAGAAAGAGATATTGCAATAGGGTTGTCCTAGTGGCTGATTGTAAACTAATGAGGGGTTCACCATAAAGCTAGGGCTTGGAAAGACAAATTAAATGCAAGATGTAATATTTAACCCTAATATGATGCAATCTTTCACTAAATGACCTAGAAAAGTATGTAAAATAGAATAGAAAGTTGCAAGATGAAATGTGTGCACCTAGAAATCTAAAGGAGATTGAATGAAGCTCTGAAATGTTGAAAACATTAATTTTAATGCTAATTGGGACTCATACAGTAGAATGGGTGATTTAGCTCAAGATCCAAGTTTTTGTGTAGAAATTGGAATCTGGAAAATGGGTGTCTAAAACTACAAAAACTAGAAAATTGACCTAAATTGGGACTCATATGCCAGAATTAGTGTATCAGTTTAGTTATGGTTTTATAAAGCTTCAAAGTCTCAATCTAGTGTTTAAGGTTTGCTTTATACTTACCAATTTTTTTTTGGATTTGAAACACCAATTTGCAACCTTTAGAAATCTTCCAATGATATCCAATACAAGGTGACAAATTTGAATACTTTGAACACTTTTACAAATTTCTCCAAAATTTCTCTTCAATATTCCTTCAATCTAAACCTGTAAATCACACACAAACCCTAGCAATAGGAGGTTGTAAACATGTATGAGATGGCTCCAATGGATGTAGATATTGACTCTTGCCTGAATAGGATAGATCTAGAATGAGATCCTAGCTTGAATCATGAAACCCTACATGATAATTGTTAGCTCAAAAACAAACATGATGCATGAAGACTTTGACAGGATGCTTGATACTTGAATAATGCTCCAAAATACTTGATAATCAGCCCTTTATTGCTTCTTGTAAACACTTGAATGCTCTTGTGAACTAAAATTTTCTATAAGGATGGTCATTCAACTTGCTAGGTGATCCCTTGAATGCTTAGGTGAAAATGAGTAAAAGAAACTTGTATTTATACTTAATTATTTAAAATTTCCTGAAATTACAACACTATAAGTTGACATCAGATCTAGGAGGATAAAATCCTATCAAGAATTTGAATTAATTTTAATTTTGGGAAATACGGGAATCATACACCCAAGGTTGTGTATGAGTCCCATTAGGCATAATTTATGGGACCAAATTCAAAAATACTTAGAAAGGTGTAAAATCAGGATCGAGACCCAAAACCCTAAGTGGGACTCAAACGTCCAAATTAGCGTATGAGTCCTAGATTACAAAATTTGTGCCACGTAACCTAAAAACACTTGAATTATGATTGGATATTGATTTATGTAAGGACTATCCTCGAAAATATGCATTAATTAAGGCTTGTGGATGTAAAATAAGGCTAATTAAAGCATAAAGAGATCTAATTATTTATGAAAACCCTAGGAAAGTGTGGAAGTGTGTTGTAACACTCTAAATAATGTACAATTAATTTTACTTAGTTCACAAGGGCCCAAGACCTAATGTGAGCCTGTTAAACACATTACAACAGTAAGCCAAGGCATCATTAAGCTTAATTTTACAAGGAATGCCCAAACAAGTGTGAAAATGTCATCAACAAAATTTTTCAACACTACAGGAAATACCAACCCTTTTAGTTAGATTTTCCTTGGGAATCCAACCCAAATGGTTGGATGACCATTTAATGCCAAAGACATGTTGTTTGAAAAGGTAAAAAAAATACACATTTAGTCATTTTCTCCATCAGGTTTGCATTTTTTTCAATGCAACTTTATAAAAATACCATGATGCCTTAACCTCTCTTTTAGCTATAAAACCAGATAATTTTGTTCACATTTTTACTATGTTATGGTTTTCACCTTTAATTTATTTTGTTATTGTGTCATTTTTTTGTCAATAACCAACTTGTGGTATTTTGGGTATAGTTTTTCACTCATTCATTAAAATTTGAAACAAATTACATTTTTAGAAACTAGACTTCATTTTTCATGTATTGAAAAAAATAAAAATCGATTAGTTTTCAAAAAATTTAGGGGGGAACATGCTCAAATTTTTATTTTTTAGGATATGTCCACATCAAAAATTAGTAAAAAAACTATATATTCATTAAAAAATTAGCCAAAAAATCTAGCATAAACTACATGGGTGAGTGTAAGATCATGGGGGTCCAAAAAGTTGCGATATGAGAAAAAGTCGCTAATGACTTTTTTATCCAAATTTGATGAAATAAAAAGGGCTTATTGAGAAAATCATTAGCTTTCCACTAATATAAGATATGGCTTATTTTGAATTTAATAGATAATTATTATTGATTTTCTACATGCATTATGACTAAAGTCCTAATTGATATGGTGATTGAAAAACACCTATAATTATCAAATGATTTCATTTGTTTTGAATTTGAAAGATGTGATACATTCTATGCTTCTCATACTATATGATAAAATTAAAAAAATGAATTTCATAAATTTTTGATGAAGTTATGGTGGTTAGAAAAAAATCATAACTAATTATGTACTTGCAAAAAACATACAAAAGAAATGCAACACATGTGGGCATGTATCATCTACTTATATTGAAAGTTTCAAAGAAAAAAAATATTTTTTTATACTTACGTTGGTCAAACATACACTTTCTTTTAATTTTTTCCTCAAAATTTAGTACTACAGCATTGAAATTTCAAATTTTCACCAAATAGATTTACAATTTTTGCAAAAAAGGACTAATATCTTAGAAACTACATTCAATTTGCTACAAATTTTGCTCTTACATATTTTTCAAATTATTTTTTTAACCTATTCAATTTTTTATGTCAAGTTGCCTAACTTTGTTTTTCTCAAATTTTATTGGGCACTTAAGGGCCTAGTTTGAACCCCCATGATCCTGCACTAACCCACATGGTGTTATCTAATTTCAAACTAAAATTAATTTTGAAATTCTAAAAAAGTTAACATTTTAGGCCCAGAACATACCAAATGCTCATATATTATTTTTCTTTGAAAATTTAGGACCACTTTGTGTGCTCCCCCTATTTGAAACCCTTAATCTTCACCATTTAAAAAAAAATTGGTAGTTTAGAAAGTAGATTTAGAGCACAAAAACTCTTATTCTTGTTGCATCTTTAAATTTTGAGTGTAACTATCTTCATTTTCTCATCGAATATTAGACTTTTTTAATTTTAAAACAAAGTGGCATGTTAAGACCCCCGTTTTTGTATCACATCTTGGTGCACTTACCCTTGAGAAAAAATTAAAACAATCCAAAATAAAACCTCCAATGAAAATAGTTAAAAAAAAAGGTAATGTAACATCAATTAAAGTGGGAGTCAACTAATCGATATACATTAACAACAATGATTTGACTATATGGAGGATTGATGTCATCCATGCCATGATGCATTGTGATGGCTGGATCTATTTTTTTTCTATCTTTCTAAACCTAAAAAATGAAATTTATTGATATTATCTTTAAATTGAGAGTAATGTTTAGACATGCCAATCTAAGAGTTGAGTAACCACATAAATTGAGATTATTGTTCATCCATGTCTCTTGTAAACATAATTTTAAATAATGTTATAAGAATTTGAGTCTATTATCTTACAATAATATTAAAGATTTTAAATCAAAATTCACATATGTTATGAAGTTAGTGATAAGCTTTTGAATTATAAAATGATTAATTAATTAATATTTTAAAATTTAAATAAAATTGACTTTGAATAAAAACAATTTTAATCAAATATAAAATTACTTTAAAAAATTAAGTATTACTAATTTTATTCGAAAACATGATGTTCATAAATATTTGTAATTGATGTTTTATAAAAATAAAATATTTTATAAAAAAACAAGGTATATATGATGTTTATATTAAGAAATGTGTGATATTATAGGTAAAATCTATTTTTAGAGTCAAAATATTCTTCAACTATTCATATTTTTTAGCATTACCCCTTTTATTTTGTATCTATGGTCTTCTCTTCTCAATTCTAAATTATTGTTATTTTAAACTGTCAAAAAATAAACATTAAATGTGTTTCGATTCTATTTTTAAAATAATATTTACTAAATTATTCTTTACATCTTTTCCATTCTTTAAAATAATTATTTTTCATCTACTTTTCTAAAAATAAAATATACACTTCAATCTTAATACCCTCAAGATTCATCTTCTTATTTAATTATTACTTTCAATTAAATAGGTTACTATGACTCAACAATTGTAAAGGGAAATTTAAAAGGTTGTTGAATATCCAAGACACTGAGAGGGGGGTGAATCAATATATTCTTAAATTTTCTTAAAAGATACCATCCAGTTATTCCAATGCATACAACAACAAAGATAAATAAGAGCATTAACAGAGCATGAAATCACAAGACACATGAACACCAAGATTTTTACATGGAAAATCCAAAAAGGGAAAAACCATGGTGAGTGTTAGCTCACAATATAGTATACTTGGTTATAAGATATTACAAAATGGGGTGGCTCACTGCTAGGACTCATTGTCCAAATACAAAGGCTCACTGCCTACAAAGTTACAATGACAAAATGGCTTACAGCCAAAAAAAGAACTGATAAAATACACCTAATGATTGTTGATTCAATTCCAATGAAGCTCAGTAAATTGATTTGACACATTTCATCATATTCACTCTTCTTCACATTCACACTCACAAATCTATCATCTCATATCCAGACTTCTCAAATTGTCCAATATATATCTGATCTTCTTGCAAGTATCAATTAGGTCAGCCTAATTATATGCACTTCTTATTTATCAAAAATACCCACATTCAGCTACAAGCTTTCACAAAATCTTCCCAAAAGGAAATTCAAATGCCCTACATGCTACATCATGTTGGCATGGACCTAAGATAGGTCACACAAGTATCCGCAAAAATAAAATTGATTCATCATTACATTATTTATCCATTAGGTTGAAAAAGGATAGACCTAATAGAAAAATTGCAGTCAATAGAATAATGCCAATACACCGTACGAGCATCTGAATATGTGAGATCTTGAATGTACGTGCTTAAAAAATTCGTGCACCATTTCCAAAAAACACAAGCAATGGTAATCACCAACAAACAATTCTAGACCAAAATACTAAAGGATATAAGCATTATACCAGTTCAGATACTGAACTAGGATACCAGAACAAATTCAAACTTGATCTTGCAGTTGCAATTCATATATCATTGTGACATCAATGAAAACACAAAATAACAAAATGAGATGTTCTTCTTCATTTCTCCAACAATCTCCCCCTTTTTCATTGATGGAAACATGTGCCAAAATTTCAAAACAAAACTTGTACAAACTTCCAGACTCTTATTTATAAAAGTCTCCCCCTATTACCAGTATTAACCTTCCACTGTCACCTTTTTTCTCCCCCTTTGACATCAAGGACGAAGGGTTTCCCAAAAGTTGAAATATGAAAAATAAGAAAACAATGAGACATTCATTAACCAGAGGATGGCAAGCCTTGAAGCTCCTTAAGAATACCTTCCCATAATGATTTACCATTCTTCCAACTCTCCTTTTTAGAAATCAACATCATGTTAAGGGATTCCAGCTCTACCAGAGTTTCGTTTGCACCATCTGAAGTATCAAGAGTTAAATTTATCTTCTCAAATTTTTTTGTGCTTGCTAAGGCCTTGCAAACTAGAGTGTATTCCACTCTTATAATGTCACTTATCTAATCCAATTTTCTAATAATCTCTTCCTTCTGCTTCTGTAAAACAAAAAATTTATATTTATGCATAGAGATAGCATTTGAGGTTGATATGTCTCTATCTTTGGATATACTGTAAGTACCAAAGATAGCAGTGAACTGAGACTCAATGGAGTACACAACAACCTTAATGTTCTAGATGGCATCTATCCACTTCAAGCAATAAGAAAGAACATAATTTTCTTTTCAACCACAATTCTTTACAGCTTCCAGGTTCTTTTCAACATTTGAGTGTGCTAGTGCACACTTGTCATGTAATGCCAATAGCCTTTTCTTTGCTAGTTTCTCATCAACATATTATTTTTATTTTCACTAAGTTATAGGTATACTCCTTGAAAGAATCCGATAGTAGTTTCAAATTTTCTATGGGAGTAATGGGCGTATCAATAGATGCACTAGGTGTACCTCCTGCAATTCCTTAAGAGAATCTTTTATGAGTTTTGTTCCTTTCTGATGAGTTTCAAGAATCTCCTTTCTTCTGGATGCCTACAATGCATCTCCTAACACCACTTCATGGACCAAAGACATCTTCTCCACATCTACAAACCCTTCAATCATAGGAAATTGTAGAAGCTCTTGAGGAATTATTGGCTAGAATCTGATTTGCTTGGATAGTAAGCCTTTTAGTACATCATTACTGGAGGATGATTCTCCGAGATGCTTAAGATATTTTACAATCTACTTTTGAATTTCTTAATTTTTCTCCATAGATTCCTCGCTTTTCTTTTCTTCCTCTCCCTTTTCATTTTCTTCTTCCTTCTTTTCTTCTTCCACTTTCTCTTCTTCTTCTTCTTTCATTTCTTCCTTTTCATTTTCATCTTTATCTTTATCCCTATTGTTTTCTTCATCATTTCCATCATTTCCATTTTCATTTTATTCTTCTTCAGGATTATCTTTTTCTTCTTCTTCATTTCCTTTTCCTTCTTCAAAATTACCTTTTCATCATTTCCTTTTTCAACATCATCATACTTTTCAGGCTCAACTTCACCTTCATTTTGCATCTCACTTTTTAGAGGACCATTTTCACTGTCGACATCATTTTCAACATCAATGTGTTTAGAAATACCTGCATCACCTGTATGAAAAGGAATATCTTCCTCAACATTTTCAACAAAGAAATCTTCATCAATCTTAAGCATGCCATATTTCTCTACTATACCCCCTTTTGTAGTTTCCTTTCTTATCTTCTTTATCTACTTTTTATCCCTTGTCATCAAAATATTTACCCTTTTCTTCATTCAAAAAAAATTGCACAAATATTTTTCAAAGTTTCTAGATCATTTGGGGTCAGAGAAGACCCAATTTTATCAAATGCATTGTTCTCAATTTTCTCTTCAAGCACAACAGCCTTTGATCTCGTTTTCATCAGTGCTTCCCACATATTCTCAGGTACATCTTCCTTCACATTATCCCATTTAACTTCCAAGATGATAACATATTGAATGACAACTAAAATTAAATTTTTCTTATCCTCTTTTTTAGTATTATCATAATACGCTATTGTAGGCTTCAATATGTTCTCAAAATCTAATAAGAAATTTAGAGTTGCCTCTTATTTGAAATAGGGGCCAAAACTTATCAGAATGTCCTGTTCTTCACTCTGGTCTGAAGAGGCTTCATTAGACACCTTAGTATTCTTTGACTTTGGTTTAGTGTGCACATGAACACCAAAATTCTACTCTTATTCATTAGAAGTTGACACAACATGCACTCTCTTAGAACCAATAGCTTCTTTAGAAGCACCTTCACTAGAGGATAAACTTCCACTTCTTTTCCTCACTTATTTTTTAGCAAGATGCTCTTCCTCTTCATCATAATTATCTGTGACACTAATATTTTTCTCTCTTGTAGCTTTATCTTTCTTTCCTCTTTTTCTAGAGGCCATCGGAGGAGTTTCTTACCTCTTCCTAGATCTAGTAGTAGGTCCAAAGGAAATTGGTCCTTTACCTTTATTAGAAATACTAGGTTCAACTCTTATTGCAGGAGCTATGGAGGGTTTAGCAGGAGTAGTCCTACCAGATTTCAGTCCAAATGATTCTCCCTTAAAATATTCTCCCTTAGCCCTTCCAAGTTCAATATTCTCATCAGTGAATATAGCTTCTCTAAGCTTCTTTTCCACTCTCTTTCTTATTATTGGCTTTTGGTGCTCCATGTGAACCTCCATGGATTTTTCTTCATAAGTACGAATTCTAGGTTCATTGGGATCCTTCAAATTTTTAAGCAACATTTGTACATAACCCTAAGCTTCATCTTTGTAATTTCATATCCTAATGGTTGAATCCATACGCTCTAGGTTTCTACTACTTCAATCATGCATTCATTAGAGGAAACATGAAATATGATGTCATCTTTATATTTCTCAATAATTTTCCTTGAAATCCCATCTCTCTCATTCATGTTGCTCTTAAATACAACAAATATTTGATGTGCCACTGGTTTGGATGAGTCCCAAAACAATTCATCATTCTCTCCAGGAAGTCTCTTCATGAAATAGAACAACAAACATACAATCAATGAGCCAAATTTAAAAGCATACTTTCTTTATTTGGTCAACTTCAAATTCTCAAGCAACTGTTGCCGGAGAATCTCACATAAGTCATAGTCAACACCATTCACTACCATATCAAAACTAGTATAAATAGTTGTGGCCAAAATAGAGTTCTCTCTATTTGTGAAGTATATTTTGTGACCAATCATGATAGCAACATACTTCACAGCCGGATTCGTGATGAAATTTGTTGTTAAATCTCTCTTGTCATATGAGGCTCCTGCAAGTTCTGTTACCACCTTATTCTTCATGACTTTCAATATAAGCACTGGTCCTTTATCCTAGAGGTCGGTAATAGCCCTAATCGCCTCCTTAGTTATTAGGTGAGGTTGGTCAATCCATAGGAATTTATCATGTATTCTGCTTAGGACTGGCTTCACAAATCTATCATCAACCACATAACTGAAGTTGGGAAAGTTGTTCCATTTATCTAACTTCTTTGCAACTAAGTTCAAGTATTTAGTTTTTATCAAGAAAATATCTCTAGTAAGCTCGTTCTACCAAATGTTGATCAATTTGGTGTGATTGAATTCCTCAGTCTTTACTCAAATATACATTCTTGTGTCCTCAGTCAACATAACCCCATGAGGGATTGATGAGAAGGCGCCCATAGGGTCATCTTCAAAATACTTCAAGGAATATTTCCTATAAGATGGTCTTAGTCTTTTCAACACCTTAACGACAATAGGGGTTGTCATTCTTCCAATTTCGAATTCAAACAACTCAAAGAACACAAACCCACAACTGCACAATAAAATACCTCTTTCTTCACAAAGAACTAGAACTAGGGTTTGCATGACTCGAACTCCAAATCACTTAAAAAATGCTCCAAAAATCTCTTTTATTTCTTCAAATGCATGAGTGATCAAAATTCCTTACACATTTTCTTTATAAAACAATGATCTTCCCTAGTTCGCATTAAACGCAACATATTTCAAAAAGCTACTAAAAACTCTTCTTCTTTGCTCAAAAAAATCCTAATTCACTTCGAAAAAGATCATGTTCATGTTTTCTTCTGATTCTTCTTGTGTAACCTCTAGCTAGTCATTTCTTACAGCATACCTTCATTCCAAATATTGACATGTTGAACTTTAGGGGGTTCAAGTAATTTTTTGTTAAAGCTCCCGCTAAGACCTTGCTAGATCCAATTCCCAAAGGAATTTTTTGTACCAGATATGGGCACAGGTGCATATGTCATCTCAGTCTCTTCTTTCTTCCTCCAACTATTATTCATTTCTTTCTTATTCTAATCTTTGTCAATCTTCTTCATAGGAAAATTATTTTCTACCATATTGGTCTCCTTACCCTTTTTTCTTTTGTAAAATCTTGAGATATCTCCTAGTTTGTTGCAATTATAGAAAACAATATTTCTCTAATTAGTCTGACTTCCACTGACTCTTGTTCTGCACTGATTAGCTTTGCGTCCATACTTGTTGCAAGTATAACAATAGCCATTAAAGGATTGATTCACTCTTCCTCCATTAAATTAATTCATCATCAAGGTTCTACATTTACTAGCCATATGTCCAATTCTTTTGCATGGAAAACATTGACTAGATAAGGGACCAGGAAATTGATTCATCCTACTCCTATATTCTATTGCCCTGTGACCAAATTTGTTGCATAAAAAATAAGTGCCATTAAAATATGAATACCTTTGTGCATTAGGCTATCTCGTAGGTGGTCTCCTAGAAAAGTTCCTTGAATTTCCTTTCTGATTTCCTTTATTCTGAGCCTTCCTTAGACTTTTCACCTCCTTCCATTCCCAAGCCAACTTTGTCTTTACTCAATTTTTGTCCTGAAATCAATTCATCTAGCTTGTCTAAGATAGATTTGAAACTATTTTCATAGAGTTTTGCTTTCTCCAGATCCACTTTTAGATTCACCACTTCTTGTTCAAGCTTGGTGCACTCATTAGAATTGCTTTGTACCAATTTGTTCAGAAATCCTTTAATTATTTTCTTCTCTTCTACTTGCACCTTCAAATCGGTAATCTCTTCATTAGCCTGCTTCAACTGATCAGTTACTTTCCTATGCCTTTCTTTGAGCTTTTTCAATTGCTCTTTTAATTTCTAGACACATTCATTTGCACATTCAATATTTTCTTTCAGATCTCTATTTTCACTTTCAACTTTGTCAAGATCCTCAAGTGCATCCCATATCTCTTATTTATCATTCATTTCTTCCATCTTCAGGATCTCCCTCAAGCTATTAGGCTTTTCTAAAGGAACCAAACTCTGATACCAATTGTTGAATATCCAAGATACTGAGATGGGGGTGAATTAGTATCTTCTTAAATTTTCTCAATAGATACCATCCAATTATTCCAATGCATACAACAACAAAGATAAATAAGAGCATTAATAGAGCATGAAATCACAAGACACATGAACATTAGGATTTTTACGTGGAAAAACCAAAAAGGGAAAAACCATGGTGAGTGTTAGCTCACAATATAGTATAACCAGTTATAAGATATTACAAAATGGTGTAGCTCACTGCCAGGACTCACTGTCCAAATACAAAGGCTTGTTACCTACAAAGTTACGCTGAAAAAATGGCTTACAACTAGAAAATGAATTGATAAAGTACAACTAATGAATGTCAATTTAGTTCCAATGAAGCTCAATAAATTGATTTGACACACTTCATCATATTCTCTCTTCTTCATATTTGCATTCACAACTCTATCATCTCATATCCAAACTTATCAAACTATCCAATATATATACTTGATCTATCTGCAAGCATCAATTAGGTCAGCCTAATTAGATGCACTTCTTATTTATCAAAAATACCAACTGTTGGCTACAAGCTTTCACAAAATATTCTAAAAAGGAAATTTAAACACCCAACACGCTACATCATCTCGGCATGGACCTAAGATAGGTCACACATATATCCACAAAAAAACAAAATTGATTCATCATTACATTATTTATCCATTAGGTCGACCAAGGATAGACCTAATAAGAAAATTGCAATCAAGCAAAATAATGTCGATACACCATATGAGCATCTAAGTATTTTAAATCTTGAATTTACGTGCTTACAACATCCATGCACCATTTCTAAAAACTACAAGCAACATTATTCACTAGTAAACAATTGCAAACTAAAATACCGAAGGATATAAGCATTATACTAGTTCAGATATTGGACCAGAATACCAGAACAAATTTAGAATTGATCTTTCAGTAGCAACTCATATATCATGGTGACATCAATGACAACACAAAAGAACAAAATGAGATGTTCTTCATTTTTCCAACAAAGGTAACAACCAAAATAATAAGAAGTAAAGGCCATCAAGACCTCCATACTTAGATACTTTTAGGATTTTTTAATGCTTAAATGAATGGGAGGGGAAAAAATGGGATCACATGGAAAAACTATAAAAGTTGGCAAAGAATTAGATGGATTTGTATTTATTTTTTAATTGGGTCACAACATGCATAATAGTGGAGTTTATGGGATTGGAGGAACTTGAATCTTGGGACAAGTTCCAAGGTCCTTGGTGGGCTCAAAAGCCTAAAATTACCTAGGATCACTTAGGGAAGGATTGTATTCCTTGATAATGAAATTTTAAGTGCACAATGACCAATTTCACTAAGGTAACATAGATAAAATGTTCAAGGTTAGCATCCCTAGGAAACTCATAAAACAAGAGATCTCCAACTAGATATTTCCTAGATAGATCATTAGTATTGGGTAATCAAAGTAAAATAATACAAAGGAGGTGGGAATTTAGAAAAAATTGGCACTATTAAATTAAGTCCCAACACTCTCTTAGCAAAGGTAGGGTGACCTATAGAGAAGGAAAGTAGTGTGCTCATATTCAAGCTAGTTATGGAGGATAGAGATCATCTATGCATGGGTACATCCTAGGTGGTGTGCTTCCCCACATTTACCACATAAAATAAAATCATATTGTACTCAAATTCTATATATGGGATCTTATTTCTTATAGCAAACCTCTCATACATAATCTCTATCTCTATAATAGCAAGGTTTATGAATGAGAGGTTGACCATCAAGAAGTGGTTTATGATTTTTTATAGGAAATACAATATCATTCATGGAATTTGAGTGTAATCTGATTTGATATATCTATATAATCTAAATTAATTAATTTATATGAGGCTACCCATAATTTTTTTAGATACAATAATTACATTTTCAATATTATGTACAAAAGAAAAACACTATCCTTTTGCACAAGTTACTTGGAATAATTTTAACTTGTACATTAATTTTCTTAACAAAGAACTTATATATCTATTTGGAAAGAAATGAATTATAAGATTTTTAAAGAAAAAATTAAACCCAAGGATATCAATAAGAAAATGTTAATCAACTCCATCATTCAAAATTTTGATGTTTCTCAAATTAAGAAGCCTAAGGCACTCCCCTCTAATTTGGAAAATAATTTTATCAACAAATGAACGAGCAAGCTCTCCCATTGTAGTGTTGACTTGGATAAAGTGGATATAAGAAAAATCACTGAGTGGTACCCACCCTACCCCCTAGGTGGATGAAAATGAACTTTTATGGTAGTTCCAAAGGAAATCCTAGAAAAGTAAAAGCTAGAGGTATTATTAGGGGGCAAAAAATGAACTTTGTTGTTAGATTATGCTAAGAATCTTGCAATCCATATGAATAATATAGAAAAATACATAACAACCTTTATTAGTCTCAACAATGGAAGAAGTTTGGGATTTCTTAACCTCATTGTTGATGGAGACTCCAAGATCATAGTTGATATGTTGAATAGAAAAGTTTCACCCAATTATATAAGGGATAGTTCAAGATTCCTTCAAATTAATCAAATTATTTTAAAAAATTGTCATTCCCATACTTATAGGGAAGGAAATAAGACCACTAACCCCAATGCCAACCTAGCCTCCACCTTTATGGTTTATATACAATGGTCTCATCTCATTTTTATGCTACAAAAATCTAGGCATGTATAATAATTGAGATGAGTAACAATTTACCCTCAATTCTAAGGGTGAAGAAAGTGTTTCACGTGAGTGTATTAATGGAGGATTATGAGGCTAATTGTGTTTTGGTTGTTCAAACAAAAAGGGAGCATTTAATTAATACTCTAAAGAGTATCATTAAAGATTACTTCATTTTTTAAAGAGAATGGTGTGCTATTGATGCCAATATTATCCTCTACAAAGTGTCAACCACAAGTATAGGAGGGATTAGAGTAATATTTGAACACTCATCATGTGGAGAGGTAAAGAGGAATACCACACTATAGGATATCCTCTATAGAGGAAGAATCTCTTATTTTCTTAAGGTTGTGAACAACCATGAATCAACTAAATGTTTAAGGAATTTTCCTATTCTTAGAAGAACTTGGTTTAGGAGAATATCCTTCTTCATGACTATAGAGCTAATTATAGAGGCCACCTTTTTTTATGTTGGAGGTTATTTGTATACAAAAGTATAACAAAGATGAGAATAAAAACCATCTGGTTAAGTTCATTAGAGATGACAAGAAAAATAAAATTTTAAAAAATCCTTTATGAAGAGGATTTTCCTAGAAATTAAGATAAGTGACAAATGTCTTGATTAAGGGTTGGTAGATCTTGGAAGATAGGTTGAATTTCATAGAGAACACTAAATGGGGTGGATTAAGCAAAGAGGCTATAGATATAGAAGATGTCACTTCCTGGCTATACAGGGAAGATAATCAAGAACCCCTTTTACTTGCTCATATTCCTACAATTCTATATGGAAAGGGTTTCAAAATCATGCAAAGCAAAGGATATGATGGACAAAGTGGTTTAGGTTTAAACCAAGATGGCAGAGTGGAACCAATATTTGTTTCTCAATGGCCAAAAGGAGTAGGGCTAGGGTTTCAACCGATTCAGATTGGCGTTCCTAGTACTCCATCACCCTTACTTGAGGAAGTACGTGCTTCAGAAGATACCAAGACATCTCACAAACCTGTAGGCCAACATCATTGTGACTCCCCCGATTCTAACAATTATGAGTGGGATTCCCTATCCTCTACTTCCTCCATGGACCTTGACAAGTTATTTGGAGAACTCGACTTGCTGTTAAGTTCTTCACCCAATCCTTTAAATTCCTGTCCACCAAAGAAAATGACAAAAGAGGAATGGTTTAAACATTACTATTGGGAATCACTTGATCCTACCTTTTGGCAACCTCAGCCATTTGTTTCCGATAGTCAAACCTTGGCATTAGGCCCACCTATTCATCCACCTAGACCCAAACCCAAGAGAAAAACGGACTTGGTACAAGACTTTTGTAATCACATGAATAATTCAATCTTTACCTTGACCCCATTAGACTTTGATAACTCTGATGATGACATGCCCTTAGTTTATCCCCAACTCATAGATTGGGATCAACAAGATACACATGTCTTAGACACTTTTGAGAATGACGAAGTGATTGCTGATTTCATGGGATTATATGAAGGCATACCTAACGGAGATCATAAAACCTGGTTTTACCATTGACTTGGACAAATAAAGCATATTTTGGGGAATCTGTTCAACCCTCCAGTCAAAAAATGAGAAAAAGAATAAACAAGATAAAAAGGATGAGTCTCTAGGTGAAAACCGAAAGGCACCCTCTAGACAATGAAAAAGTAAAAGAAAGGAAGCATCCGAAGGTGAAAACCCTCTGAGGCACCTAAGGATGGAGGTTTGAACATTCTCCCCATTGCATAGGAAAAGTCACCCATGCTCGTGGAAGAATCAGTAGAAGTCAACATAGGCACAAAAGAGAATCCTCGATTGATTTATTTGGCAGGTCACTGACAACACAAGAGAAATCAGAGTTCCACAATTTCTTTGAACAAAGACATAAATTTTGCTTGGTCATATGCCGATGCCCGGGTTGGATCCTGAACTTGTTCTACATCACTTGCCTTTACAACCAGGTGCCAAACCAGTAAAGCAGAAGTTGAGAAAAATGCATCCACAAATTGCTTTATTAGTCAAGGCAGAACTCAAGAAACTCTTAGACGTTGGTTTCATCAGACCTATTGACTATGCAGATTGGATTTCCAATATTGTACTAGTTACCAAACCAGCTGGGGGCATCTGCATCTGCACTGATTTTAGAGATATCAACAAAGCTTGTCCTAAGGATGACTTCCCTTTGCCTAATATAGACATGATAGTTGACATGACAGCATGATATGAGATGTTGTCCCTTATGGATGGATTCTCAGGATATAACTAGATCAGAATAGCCACTGAAGATCAACCTAAGACAACCTTCACTTGTCCTTGGGGAATGTATTGCTGGAATGTTATGCCCTTCGGACTCAAGAATGCAGGAGCAACCTATCAACGTGCCATGACTACTATCTTTCATGATCTAGTACACACTTGTATGGAGGATTATGTCGATGACCTTATTGTCAAATCCAAGACAAGGGCATAACATTTACAAGTTTTAGACAAGGTATTTCAGAGGCTAGAGAAGTATAATGTGAGACTCAATCCAAAGAAATGTGTGTTTGGAGTCAAGTCAAGAAAGCTGTTAGGTTATATCATTTCTAGACGAGGCATTGAAGTATATCCTGCTAAGGTAAAAGCAATCATGGACATGCCACCACCCAATAATCTCAGTCAACTAAGGACATTACAGGGAAGGTTGCAATCTATCAGAAGATTTATAGTGCAGCTAGCAGACAAGACACACCCTTTTCAACATCTACTTAAGAAAGGAGTACCCTTTGCATGGACATCTAGGTGTGAAGAGGCTTTTCAACTGATTAAAGAATATTTACTTACACCACCTGTCTTAATGCCACCTCTTGAAGGGAGACCATTGATTCTTTATATCACAGCAACCCATTCATCACTCGGAGCATTGCTTGCACAGAATGACGATGAAGTTCATGAATGGGCAGTCTATTACATCAGCCAAACTTTGGTTGGTTATGAGCTCAACTATAGTAAAATTGAACGTGCCTATCTTGCAGTAGTATTTGCTACCCAAAAACTGAGGCACTACATGTTAAACCATCAAAAAATGCTAGTTGCTAAAATAGACCCTCTAAAATATCTTCTTAGCAAGGCAACATTAACAGGGCGACTGGCCAAGTGGGTTATGATACTTAGTGAGTATGATATATAGTATGTAGAAAGAAAGGCTATTAAAGGATAGGTCATTGCTGATCAGTTAGCTGATGCACCCATACAGGCAGATCACCCATTAGTTGTAGACTTTCCTGATGAGTTCATATTCACATTTGACACAAACATAACATGGAAACTGTACTTTGATGGTTCACATACAAATCATGGTTCAGGGGCTGGGATATTGTTTATCACACCACAAGGTGATTCCATCCCTAAGTCATTCAGGATTGCATTCCCATGCACTAACAACATGGCAGAGTATGAAGCTCTAGTGATAGGGTTACGCATGGTGGTCAAGTGGAAAATTAAGGTTTTACAGGTTTATGGTGATTCTCAACTAGTAATCAGGCAGGTAAATGATGATTATGAGACTAAGGATGAGAAGCTTACTCCATACAAGCGCATGGCAGATAGTTTTAAAGAGTACTTTGACAAAATCAAATTTCATCAAATACCTCATGTTTTAAACAGGGCAGAAGACGCTATGGCTACAATTGCATCACTTCTTGACATTCCTAACAATGTGCCTAAATTTGAGTTCTTGGTAGAATAGCTTTTGATCCCAACCTACGATATCCTAGATTCTGAAATGGTGTGTGACATCATTGGTCTCGATTCCCCATGGTACAAAGAAATCTATGATTACCTTCATGCTGAAGTCATACCCATTGGCCTATCCAATAACCAACGTAGAACATTCCTCTGCAAGTCAGCCAAATATACCATCATCGGAGACACCCTATATAGGCGCGCTTTAGACAATACCTTACTGAGATGTCTTGATTCTACTGAAGCACAAGCAACCTTGCGTGGGGTGCATGAGGGTATATGTGGTTCCCATTCTAGCGGTCCTACCTTAGCCAAAAATATTATGAGACTGGGTTATTATTGGCCTACTATGGAAAAAGACTCATATGTCTTTGTAACAAAATGTTGCCAATGCCAAGTTCATGGAGATTTGATATATGCCCCAGCACAGGAGCTCCGTCCTATCATGTCACCATGGCCCTTTGCCCAATGGGGACTTGACTTCATAGGTAAGATCCACCCCACATCATCTAATGGACACAAGTTCATTATCACTGCCACTAAGTACTTTACGAAGTGGATTGAAGCCATTCCTATGACATACATTACCGGCACACAGATTTCTAGATTTATCTTAAACTATATCATCTGTCGGTATGGTGTCCCTCAGTCCATAATCACTGACAATGGCCGCCCATTTAAGAACCAAGAAGTCTTCCACTTGTGTGATGAATTTCATATCCAACATCACTTTTCCACCCCATACTACCCATAAGGTAACGGCCAAGCTGAGGCATCTAACAAGACCATCATTAGAATCCTCAAGAAGACTGTCAATGATGTTGGTCGTGACTAGCATTTATAGCTTAATCCTGCCTTATGGGCTTATCGTACAAGTATTCGTACTCCCACTGGTGCTACCCCATATTCACTTGTCTTTGGATCTGAAGCCATTTTACCTATTGAGGTTGAGATTCCTTCCCTAAGGGTATCCCTGAAAGGCCACATTGATGATGAAGAGTACCGAGTGTCCAGACTCCATGAGCTAGAATTTTTAGATGAGCGATGACAGAAGTCACTGGACCATCTTCAAGCATACCAGAATTGTCTTCGTCGTAGCTATAACAGAAGGGTTTTGAATAGGAACTTTGACATTGGTGACCTGGTTTTAATGGAGAACCCAAAGAATCAAGCAGAAAGAGAAAAACCAGGAAAGTTTGAACCTAACTGGTTAGGACCTTATATTATCACAGAAGCTTTTGGATCAGGAGCATACCAACTCTCTACTCCTGAAGGGGAACCATTGTCCTCACCAATCAATAGTATGCATCTGAAGAAGTTCTACGCATAGCTTCTGGGAGCCTTTGTCTTAATTAGTAAAAAAATCACAAAAAATCGTATCAAGGTGAAACCGGCAAATAGGCATCTTGGTAACACCAAAAAAATTAGATAATCTAGAAAATAGTAAAGACAAATCATTCGTCCAATAGTGAAAACCACTTCGGTGGCGCTTTGGATAGGTACCATGGTGAAAACCTGGAAAACAGGTGCCATGTGTACTCAATTCTGCTCCTGTGTCTACTATTATTCTAATCTACCCTGTACATTGTCCACTACCCTGTACATATTCCTTATCCCTGTACATAGTCCACTTCCCTGTATATATCCCTTATCTGTTGTATCCATCGCTTGTATATACCATTCATAATAAGTGGTAGTCTTTCCCATAACTTGGAACGATTGACATCGAGAGCATTTCATATCCCCCATTTTATCCTATTCATAATAAATTGGTCTTATACTCGACTGGGGGCAAACACTTGAAGTGAGTCATATTGGTTCTTACATTGGCTATGTTGAAGACGTAAAACCATGGAAAATCCACGAACATCACAAAATGACCTGAGAAAACACAAAAACATCGAAAAACTTCAAAAATCCAAAAAACAGAGTCAGAGTCATTCGCGTTTGTCAGTCTTTGTCATTTGTCGAACTACGTTGCCTCTGCAACTGTACGTAGGCAAGGCCATCTACCGATGTGCCCCTGAGGCATTAGGTCAATCCGTTTAGGTTTGTCTGTATCAAGTCCTGAGTCCTGAGTCAATCCACATGTATATATGACAAGGTCATCAGTCAAGTCGAACTACGAGGTCTCTGCATGTACAACGTAGGCAAGGCCATCAATCGATGAGCCCCCGAGGCCGCACTAGGTCAGTCCATTAGGGTTCATCACATTCACTTTCACACATATCTTCTATTTGTAGTCAGTCTTGTCGGTCGCAGTCAAGTCGAACTACGAGGTCTCTGCGTGTACAACATAGGCAAGGCCATCACACGATGAGCCCCTGAGGCCGCACTAGGTCAGTCCTTTAGGGTTTTTCATCACACACAGTCAATTGTCAATGCGTCATATCAAGTCATGTATCAATCTGGTGAACAGTCAGCAATGTCTCTAAGTCAAATCAAACAAATTGCAAAACAAAACAATTCAAAACGGATCAACCAATAGTTTGCTACAAGATGTGTCCTTCTTGGAAATAGATGTTATCAAAATGATCAACCTATGTCTTATTCAGGATGCATCCTTCTTGTGTAATCGACAAGGTGAAACAATCAAACGTAGCCTTACACAGGTTATCACATCAACGACATCTGACTCAACGTCTTATACGATACATGAATTTCTGAAACCAGGCTTTGTCATGCCTTATACAGATAGTCATAACATCGAAACCAGACTCACAGTCTTATCCGGTATGTGTATCTCCTGCAATCAGGCTCTATCAATCAACAAATCAAACAAACAAATCATGTTTTGGCAAATATTTTACTGGCTTTTTGGCTTTATGGCTTATTTATTTTATCATTTATCTTGAATTGATGACTGGGATTCATGTTACTAGCTTTCTCAAGGATGTCCCATGAAGGATTTAGAGAAGCAACGATGTATCATAATTCTATTTTCTTTGACTGCTGTCTATTGACTGTCTTTTCAATTTGATTTTGGGTCATGTTACTAGTTTCCTCAAGGATGTCCCATGAAGGATTTAGAGGAGCAATGACGTATCATGACCCATCTTTTACTTTGTTTGATGTCTATGGTTTGTCTTGACAAAAAGACTGTGGCAACTTGTGCCCTTAGTATGAGTTAATGACAATCCTTGTCTGCGACTATCTGTTATTAGCAAGTGGATGACCTTGCACACCTTGATCTATGTCATATCATGGTGTTTTTCTCCATTTGTATTAGTCCCACCCAATGATGATAAAGTGCAATACCTTTTGTGATACAAAAAAATATCGAAGATTCCTAATACTAACATCTATCTTCTGTCTTTTCCTTCTTTGTCGATCTTTCTTTTCACACTAATAGTTCTTCTTTCTTGCATTATGACGGAGTCTTGTGACACATAACGGTATACATCATCCTGCATCAACATACATGTTAGAAACAGTCATACATATAGTCATATTTCATGTTTAGATCATCATGGCTTAATAGACAATAATCATCATTTAACAGTGCATATCATAAGCAATCAACTGTAAATACATGCATCACATTACATTTTCATTAACACACATATCGTTTACATTATACATATAAGCATTATATTGCATCTTGTAAATATAAAATGCATAATCATGTAGAATCATATAGTACATACAATCATCCATCACATAGGAATATCATATAAACATCACATGTATAAATAAAGACTACATAATCCATACATAGATATGCATATCATGAGAATCGCCGCCAAAATCATATATATATATATAGCTCAAATGTGTCATATCACAATGTCATAATGTGTCACAAATACATGGAAGCCCGCAGGCTATCGGATCAAAATACAATGTCTCAAATGGACATCAAATGGTATCTCTATCCTGAACTGCCACTGCCATCATGTCGGGAGTGTGTGGGAGACTAATGCTGGGAACCTGCTAATCTCTGAGCTGTGGGAGGTCTGTCATAGGGCCCTGCTCTACGTGGCTGATCCACTCCCTCTGTGCTCACTGTCCATGTGTGGGTCCTGGTCTGAGACCTACTACTCTGTGCCACTGAAAAACTGGGAGCCTGTCTCTCTAGGGGAACCTCTGCCTCATACAAATCTCGGTAGTATCTCTCCCTCTCTCCGGCTCTGACCAACTCTCTGGTAAATGCTGCTGATGGTCTTGTACATAATGACCTGAGCTCTATGAATCTTTGCTTAGTCTCCTGCCATCGGGCTACTGCCTGATCCCTCTCCATCAAGGCTCTGTCTCTCTCCACCCTGTAGGCATCTCTCTCTGCCATCAACACTCTCATCTGCTCCTCCAAGGAGGCAACCCGGGCTCGTAACATATCAGTGTCGAGTACCTCTGCCTCTGTCTCATCCTGACAGACCCTGTCTCTCCCATCCTCCTCCTCATCTATCTCCTCTAGGATATGATCCTTGATCTCTCTCTCATGATCATCATCCTCATCATCGTCCTCCTAGTAGGCACCTAGCAATCCAAGGGCATCAATCTTTGCCTCCTCTCCAACGACCACCTCACCAACTGCCTCCTTGGCACCTATCTTTGCCTCTGCTGGGATATCAGGGATGTCTAGGATCACTGCCTCTGCCGGCTGCTCCTCCTCACCACCTTTGCCATCATCCCCTCCATCACCTCAGCCTCCTCTGCCTCCTCGGACTCCTCCTCTGCCTCGTCTGCCTCTAGGACCTGTACCACGCCGCTCTACCGGCGCTGGCTGCCCTGGATCTGTCATGGGAATCGGCCTGTGTGCAACCCACCACTGATTGTAAGCTGGAGTGGTCCCTGGATCTACTGGTCCACCCCTCCATCCCCATGGATGTGCCTGTAGTGCATCAATGTCAGCCTCCACAGTGGCAACGGGAATCTTTGGTCCCCACAGCAATACCTCTCGTGACGACCTGGCAAACTCTGCTCTGCCTCGAGGTACATCCTGTACCTCTCCATAGTATCTCAGGACCCAGTCCGGAAACTGCCACTCTATAATGTGCATGTGGGACACTGTCCGTCCCACCAAATACTGTGTCTATCTGCAAAATGGAAGATGCTCGTCCTCATCTAACCACACCTCGCAACCCAGGTACAATCTCCATGTGAACTCCTGCATCAGGTCTATCGCATGTCTGAAATAACCAGTTATCCCCAATATGGTGCTGAGTAGTGGCCCCTGCATAACGGAAAGCATATGGTGCCCCATGAGGTACATCAACTGTAACCGGTGGTCTGAATATAGCAATATGCTCCCACGCCCATACCATCAGGAGCATGGTACCGCAGCTCATAGACTACGCCTCTCTATAGGCAATGTCATGCAGGTGGAAGTATAACATCCCCAACACACATGAACCCCAGGCATATACAACTCGGCGCTCCAGCATGCCCACTAACATCTCTCCCCATCCTACAGGGAATCCATGTCATCAGCGGTTAGGCAGTACTATGTCGCCTATCAAAGTCGCTACTAGACAGTCTAACTGTCTATACCTCTGAGCCAATACCTGCCACCTAATCTCATAATCATCAACCCCTAGCTGTCTAACGTCAGCATGGGGATAATATCTGCACATCTCGGCTATACCCCTCTGGGTATCGTAGACCACCCGTGTCCCTCTAATCGGCAGTCTCAATATCCTGTATACGTCCTCCAATGTCACCGTGGCCTCCCCAGTCGGAAGGTGGAAGGAAGACGTCTCTGAGTGCCACTACTCGCATAGTGTTGTCAGTAACCCCCAATTTTCCCTAATCTAAGGCATATTGGTCACATGTAACAAACCCAAATGCCATAACATCCGTCGCTGGGCTAGCCGCAAGCTGTCTCTGAATCAAAACATGGTAGGTCTCGACTCCCGTGTATAAATAGGGTCCAATACAACCTGCAACAACATCATATATGCCTTAGGTCAGCATAAATCATCTATCCTAGTGAAAAATGCAAATACGTCGTTATTTTGCAAATGCGTCATTCTTTTACACATGCGTCGCTTTTCCACAAATGCGGTTCAAAAGTTACATATGCGTCATTATTAATCAAATGCGGCTAATAACAATCAAATGCGTCACAAAACTATCATTTGCGTTGCATAATCTCAAATGCATTTCCAAATAAGCAAATGCGGCTATAGATATTCATATGTGTTTCAGAAAATCACATGCGTTTCAAAATTAACAAATGCGTCTTTTAATATGCACATGCATTGCAAAATATCAAATGCATAACAAAATTAAGCAGATGCGGTTATTCGCTAAAACCTAACCTAACAGTCCGGCGTTAAAATTCAGATGCGGCTTTTCGCAGTCACATGTGTCGTTCGCACATACACATGTGGTGAAAAATTAAAAGCGACGCAGAACTTAAAATGCAATAAATATCTTAAAATACGCGCAAATTAAAAAATTTCAAAAGGAAAGTTTTAGGTCCATACTGGGGGGTCCGCGCCAGCTAGTCTCTGGTACGTCCTGATCCTGTATGCACGATGATGGGTGGCTGGAATTGGAGACATCCTCGCTGAAAGTCAGAGCAAATTTTGAAATCTCTAAGCTAGGTGGGTGCAAATGAATAGTTTTTCACCCCAATTCCAATATATACCTAGGGCTTAGGTGGCATTTCCTCCCTTCTGGCCATGTAAACTTCCATTTTCTATCATCACGTACCTGTCCCTCCCATTTCTGAACCCAATTCTATCAACTGTATTACCTTTCTACCTATCTACTGGACTAATCGGGCGCATTTCCAAATTTGTCTGACCCTTTCGAAAATTTGTCAATTTTCCCGAGGGGGCATACCTTCACCTATTCTAATCTGGAGCATGACTGGGGCATATTTTCATCGACTTTCTTTGACACAATGCCTAAACGACATTGTATCAAAGAGGGGCAAATGTAGACACCGAAATCTGGTTTAAGCCTGCGACTTCCATATTCTTCATAATTCTTATTCTTCATGGTCATGATTAAATAAGGTCAATTATTTAATTATTCATCTTAACATTAATTCTTCTATTAATTAAATAATCTTAATTACTTAATTAATTCACATTGTCTTTATTTCTTCTAATTAATTAAATAAACACTTGTTATTTAATTATGTTACTAATTAACCTTCTTCTTGTCAAATTAAATAAATTCTTATTTAATTTATCCTTTATCATATTTCAACTATAATTAAATAAATTCTTTAATTTATTTAATTATTCATTTTGAATCCCTTCATCATTTAATTAAATAAATCTTATTTATTTAATTATCCTTCGAATATTGTCTCTTGAATTAAATGAATTATTTAATTCATTAATTCTATTTTAACACATTCTTCTATATTTTAGATAATTATGTGAGTTATCTAAATATTCACTTTTACTCAACTCGACATCTATTTTAATCATTCAGTTAACTATTGATTTAATGTCTGAGTGGCGTCTTCGAGTAATCTCTTCATCTAATCATGCAATCGTCCACTTCTAACTCATTTGCGTGCACATGCATATTAATTAAATATTATTATTTAATTAATTAAATGTTGTGCATGCTTCGAACAAAGAGTCACTTTAATCAATCTTTATCTTTGTCATGCAAAGATATTTCTTCTATTTTCGAATGCCGAACTGAAGATTAAATCATTCATTTAATCTTTAATTCTATTTCTAATTCGAATCACTCATGTCATCACTATCAGTTAACAGAATGCATGACTAATCAGTCAATCTCAACCGTCTGTTAATCTTTCAATCTTGGCATGTCGTTCGAATAATCAATTTTCTATAAATTGATTTGTCATTCTTCATTCCAATCTCTCTCACGAATTTTGTAACTTTGGAGAGCACTTTGTCTTGAATCTTCGATATTTTGCTAATCACTATCTTAGGCTATACTTGCACGAACTTGAAAATCTGAGGGCAATTATACCACACAAGCAAAATGGAGAAGGGCAATCGAGATGAATCATGGAAATACATTTGAAGATTGGTGAGATTGTTCTAGTTTTTAATTATGATTTTGACTTCCCATGTTCTTTGTTGCTTAACGAATGAATTTGCATGTTGTATTTTGGTATTGTATGCATGTGTGCTTCTAATCAAATCTTCCTTGTTGTCTATTGTGCAAAGCTAATCATTTTCAGGCGTTACAGTTGACTCTCTAAAAGAAAGAACATGTTTAGTGGTTGAGGTTGGTCAGTTGGTTGTTAGTGTTTTTAGCTTGGTTATCATTGTATTGACATCTCTTCTAAAGAGTGCATATGTGTAATACCCCATGTTTCTGATACTATTTACTACTATTGTTTGCTTTTATATGTTAGTGTGATGCTGAATTGTGATGGTGATTGCGTAGTTTAGTTGATTGCTACAGTTGATATTATTATTATGATTTATGATACTCTGTATGTAGGGTTTGGATTATTTTATTTTGTAATGTTTTCTCTCTAATATTTTTATGTCGATGTGATAATCCTATGGTGATCATGTTATTTGAATTCAGTATTATTTTATAATGCAATGGTCAAATGATTAGTTATGATGCAGTAGTTAAGTATCATGTTATCTTATGAGCAATTTGGTTAGAAATGTTAGTTTGTCATTGATATTGTAATTGTTAGAATAGATTAAGTGAGAGGACAGTGTAGCATCACTCGTTCACGAGTGCCCTGCTACACTGCAATTCCTTCTCACGATAGGATGATGATTATATATATATATACATGTGCTACTTGACGTTTATTTGGATGCAGGATTGCAGGATTAAGTCTCGATTCCACCTGCTTCGGCAGGACAGGGCGAGCAATAAATTAACCCAACGAGTAAAAAAATGTTGAAAAAGGGAGTAGGTTTGGAAGTGTCCCCGTCCCAAGTCCGTTGTCCTGTTGTACGTTGTTGTGTCATGACTGAAGTTTTTGGTTCTCGTTGATCGTGTTGTTTGATTGTTGAAGTATTCATTTTATTTATGGTTCATGTTTATTTAATTAACCTTATTTTTATAAGATAATTGATTAAAGTTGTCTAGTTGTTTTGATTTAATGGTGAGTTAGTAGAATGTTAAATTTAAATATATTATAAATTAAAAAGTGATTTAATTTATTAAAAGAGTAAATAATTATTCTAAATTAATATTGTTGATAATAATTAAATTAAATAAATATTGTTGAAGATAATTGAATAATATCTTTTTTATTAATATTAAATTAGCAAATCTTGCATAGATAATATCATGATTAAATAAATTATTTTAATTAAAAACTGTAGATAAATTGTGCTTTTAAAAGCTGGAAAAAAGACCAATAAGGGAGAGGCTTTTTGAGAAAAGAAAGCAGAGAAGCTTTATTGTTTTTATTGATTCTTTTATTATTTTCATGAGGGAGTTATTTGGCAGACATAATTTCTGCTCTGTTGTTTTGGGGGATCTGGAAAAGAAAAATAAAAAAAGAAAAGAAAAGAATTTTTGTTGAAAACTTTGGGAAAAATAATTGATTTGAAGATAGATAGATTCAAAAAGAGAGTGGCAGGAGGTGATCGAGAAGGAGTTGCAGGAGGAATTCGAAAGGAGGTTTCAGAGGGGATTCTTCTTCAGACGAAGGACTTCAGGTTTTCTTATGTCATTTATCACTATTTCTGTTGTACTTTGAAACAATATTGTTTGATGTGTTTTGAAAAGTTATGGAAATAAGTTCTGTGATTTTAGAATTCATTCGTATGAACCCTTAAACCCTTTTTGTTGAAAACTTCAGAAAATCTTTCTTTGAAATGCTTCAATATAGTTAATAGGGAAGTGGATTATTTGAAATAAAAATCATTGCATGATGGAATGAATTTATTTACTAGGGTTATTTAGCATCTGGAATGAAAATCTTATTTTTCCTATTATTTATATTATAAGTTTTGAAGGATTTAAAAAAATAATAATAAACAAATAAATAAAAATAATACCTACATGTATTATTTCTATATAATCTGTCTTGTTTTTAAAATCTGTAGTTGTTGCTCCTGTGTACTCTATGTACTAAATATATCCTACTGAATAAAATATGTATTTATTTCTATATAATATTCTTAAAAATATATATATATATATATAAATAATATAATTCTAATTTAAAATTGTTATGGGAAATCTACCATTTGTCAAACTTTTGGAATAAAATATGCCTGTGAAAATTTATGTATTCTGGATTTCGTACTTATATTGTACAGGATTAAAATATATCAAAATATCAATAAATAAAAATTATATATATTAATGTGTTGGTTAAATTTGTGTAATTATTTTATAAAATGAATTTGTTTAACAAATTCATGCTTCAAATATTCATGGTTTATATTTGAAAACGAAATTTACTGTAAATTAAATTTAATTGAATTAAAAGTCCTTTTAAAAAAATAGAAAAATAATAATAAACTATATTTATTTATTGGGGAAGGTGGGAGGTCGGCCCAGGCCGTACCCCCATGCACCCCCGGGGCTCGCTGTACGCAGCCATCACCGGCTGCGCACAGCAGTCGAGACTACTGGGTGCAGTTCGGTGGGGACTGCGTACAACAGTCCCCTCACTGCCTTCTAGGATGCCGTGCGTCCTTCAAAGCACGGGTATTAATTTCTGCCGATTCATTTTTTTTGTTTAATTCAAAAAATTTATTCTATTTTTTTTAATTGCTATTTAAAATTCATTTTATATTTTATGAATATATATATATTATATATATATATATATATTATATATATATATATAAATAAATGTATACTTATTTACATTTCATGGTAATTTTTATAATATGATTTTAAAATAAGATTTTAATATACGTTTTTTTTATATAATTTAAAAGTGTGATTTCAATATATGTATTAATAATTATATTTTATTATATATATATATAAATATTTAATATATGTATATATTAATATGTATATATATATTAAATATATTTATATAAATATATATTGATATATGAATTATTTAATTAAATTTATCTATTTTTATATAGTGAACTTTAAATATTTATTTTTGTAAGTTTTTATACATATAATTTCGTGTGTTGTAATGTTGGAAAAATATGGTATAAACTAGGATTATATTAGTGTAATTGTAAAAATTAGAAATAAACTACGTGTTAGTTAACTCAGTGTTTTTGAGTAGTTGATTTAGTTAATTGGCGGAATTTGTTGTTTATTAGAATGAGTTTTTATGGCATTATTTATGTATTTTCTGCCTCTCGAGTTTATTTGTTTAATTGTGATTTTTCTTTTGTTTGAGTTATGTCTTGTAGGAAAACTCTAGAATTAGCTTGTTCGGTTATAGGAACCTAAGATGTGTTTAGGACTTCTAGAGGAGTGGTTACTATTATCTTTATTTAATCTTGTGGTTTGATGTTGTTCTTATGATTGGCCTTGGATGTGATGTTAATGAACATTTGGATTGTACCGTTTGTGAACGTTATATGTATGATTTTGGGCGAGAGGGTTATGCCTCGCGGTTGATCCATTGTTGGTTCAGTTATCCTTGTTGATACAATCCTGTTCAGTTGGATATTCTTGTGTTGAGTGTTTAGAGAGAGTGGCTCTAGTAGGGGCCAGCACACAAAGGGGCTGTCAGGGTAACCCACGTGGAGTTAGATTAATCAGTGATAACTTAAGTAATAAACCACGGGTGGGGATTAAACACTAAAAAGATAATTGTGAAGCCTCGTCCACCTGTTAGTGCTATCACAGACTAAAGGGGACTAAGAAGGCCGTGGTTGGCAAGGTCATTTCCTTGTCTTCACAAAAGGTTAATGACTCTGCATGAGTAACCCTATGGAGCGGCACCTTGAGATAGGCTGTCAGGAGAACTATAGATGGAGGCGGCACCTTAACTTGGTTGTCTAGAGAATCCATGTAGAGATGGAGGCGGCACCTTGTGATAGGTTGTCTGGAGAATCCATGTGAAACCATGCGATGACACTCTCATCTAACATTCTATTTGTGTTGATTTACTGAAGTCCTCTGGAAGTGATTTATTGGTTTGTCTTTGGTTATTGTTGGAAGTAGTATTTGATATTATGTCTTGAGTTTTGATATTGTGTCTTGAGTTTTATTGATGTTGTGATTATGACTTGTTGTTATGTTCATCAGTGGTTTGTTGCTGTGCCTTTTGGATTTGTCATTGTTGAGTTTTTAAGTGGCCTTTGATGTTAAGTTGTCTGTCTGGAGTTAGTTTTGTGTTATTGTTAGACGTGCTTGGTCGGGGACCCTTCCTTTCCTACTCTCAGCATGGGGGTGGTTGGGTGGAACATGCTTCACACCCCGTTGGGTTTCCCTTTCTGTTGCAGATGTATCTTTTATTGCAGGGCTTTTGGCGGATGTTGATGATTAAATAATTCTTTGTACCAGATGTATGTTATACTTTAGATGTAATGTAATCATTGATGTATTGTCTCCCACGTGTGTTGGGATGACCATGTTGTAAATTGTATATGTGGTTATTGGGATGTATGTTCAGACAGTTGTATTTCACTATCATTTGGATGTAATGTATATTTAGGCCTTGTATTTATTCAGGATCATTTGTTATAGTTGGTTATGTTGAGTTGTATCTATCAAAATATGTAACACTTTATATCTTTATAATTCCATGTATTGTCATATGTGCATATGTTATTAATATGGATATAGTTGATAGATATTTAAATGATGGAATGGGAATGAATAGTTTTACGTAATAGATTAATTATTGTTATCTTATTATCATTGTTATGGGTTAGTGTAGTCATGTCACTTTGTGTACCCCAATGGAACTAGTCATGTAACTTAATACATTGTTATTGGAATACTTAAGTAAGTTATTATGTTCTTTTAAAAAAAAAATTGTTCCATTGTTATTTGTTCCTTTGGGGTTCGCACGGTGGGGCGTTACAATATGTGAAACATGTTATGGGATATGTGGATATATTCTTGGACACACAGAGAATGCATTGGAAGAGATTGATGTTTCAAAAGTATTCATGTATACTTTGTTAGAATACTGTAAAAAAATTTATTACTAAATAATATATTAAGTGTGCATGCTTTTGGAGGCTAGGTTTTTACCTCTTGAATGTTTTCCTAGGGTATATCTTGTGTTATCTTATGGTATGTCTTTGATCTTTGTATATGATTATTTTGTAAGTTTGTATTGAATCATTTCTTCCATGGGGTTATGTAGGAAATGGTTTGATTAACATGTATTATTTTCCTAACAAGTGGTATGAGAGCCATTGTTGTGGTTGGTTTAGTTTTTATACCATTTTATGTACTATTGATATTACTTCGTTAATAGAAATGACTTAATTTTTTATAATGTATACTTACATTCATAATTATAAGTTATGTTTGTAATTATTATTAAAAGTGGGATAATTTTTATAGCTAGAATCTGGAGTATGGTACAAAAATATGTTTCACAGCTTATTCTTTGTCTTATGATGTACAAAGGCCATAATACTTCTTGATAGTAAGATTTCATCATGTGTTTCTCTTTGTAATATAAGGCCTTAATACTAGCCATACAAATAATTTGGTGACCTATACAACTTGAGGAAAATATTTACAAAGTTGATACCTCCTCCTTTGGCATTAATACCTATATTATTGTAGACATGAAAAATATCCTGATCAACTAACTTCGATTGTTCTTTAATCACCCCTCTATTAACCATTTAATTAATTCATCTTAATTCCTCTATTAATCAAATAAATCAAATTTATTTGATTAAATCATTATCCTCTTTTGATTAAATAAATCATTTTATTTATTTAATCCTAAAGTCCCCCTTTAATTAAATAAATCAATCTTATTTAATTAGTCTCTAAAATTATTCATTTAATTAAATAAATAAAATTTATTTAATTAAACCATTAACATCATCCCCTTTAGCTAAATAAATCAAAATATCTATTTAACTAATTCTAAATCATTTTCCATCTCTTTTTTATTTATTTGAATCCATAAATCTAAATCAAATGGGTCAAATCACCTAACCTCCTCTTATTTAATCAAACCATCATTAAATATAATCTTAATCCATGTCACATCCTCTAGCTTTTCCCACTTGCACAAATAAATCGATTTAATTAATTTATTAAATCTTCATTTTCTCTCAACAAGGCATAAAAGTGGAATATTCCTCCATTTCAAATCTCCCTCCAAATGAGATGTGTCCTTCCAACAAGGCATTTATTTCATCTTACAAGTCCTTTTTCCTTGAGCCAAGTGGTTATAACTCCATTTGACTCTCCCTCCACCTTATCATTTCACTAATTTCAAATTTCAACTAATTACATTTATGGGTACATTCATCAAAACATGTACATCCTTGGCCCATTCACATGGTGACAAGTGGCTTCTTCCTATTGGTTGAGTTTTTATCCCACATTCATCCCTTTTGCCTCTTATCTCATCAAATTATTCTATAAATAGAGAGGTTATCCTTCATTTTTATCATCCACAACTTAGAGAAAAGTTACTCTCTTCACATTGAGAGCTAATTTTGTCCACTTCATAGCATAGAATCTTCAAGGAATTTTGATCATTAAGCTTGTCAATGGTTGGGAAAGGGTCACTTCTCATATCAAAGTGGCACCAATCCACTATGGAATAGGTATACATCGTGCTTCTTTTATGCTTTTAATTAGTTTTTATTATTATTTTGTTTATGAGGCATGATGTATTATTTCATAGGAGCATAAGTATGTTTGCGTAGTTTGAACTAACCCATGCTAATGAGTGTTGGAGTTTAGATTGTTTGCAGATTTATGGTGCTCACATATGGCACTAGAAGGAGGGAAGTTGTATTCACATTTTGCATAAGTAATTTATCATGCTTTGGAAGAGATGATTTTTTTTTCTTTGCCTCAGAATCAATGATAGTTGGATCTTCTTTAGAAATTGTCAATGTAGTTGTCACTATCATAGGAGAGAATTTATTTTATTTTATTTTATTTTTTCTGAAAAAGAAGTCTTTACATTCAAGGATTGTATGTTCAGAGTAGAGCAAAGAAAAAGTGCGAACTGGATAAAAATATCCAAAATTTGATTGTGTGCTTCATTGGAATTGAATCTAGGCATTTGTAGATGCTATTTTCTCAATTCAAAATTTTGTTGTAATCTCAAATGTATTTTTTAGGCAGTGAGCCTTCTCTTTTGAGCAGTGAGCTTTAGGTAGTGAGCTTGAACGCAAGTGCATTCCCCTTTTATCATACTTTTAATAGAGTATACTTTGTGGATTAATCTCCGCCGTGGTTTTTCCCCTAACAGGGAGTTCCACATAAAAATACTAGTGTGATGGTGTTCCTTAATGTGTTTGCATGCTTACTTCCATCTATATATTGTGAATTCTATTGAGGGTTTAATTATTGTTGATATTTTAAGATCTGATTTGAAAATTAAATATTGTGGAACACTAATTCACCCCCCCTCTCAGTGTTCCTAGTGTCCAACAATTGGTATCAGAGCTTGTTCCTCTTCTGAAGTTTAATAGCTTAAGGTGGATCTTGAATTACAATGGATGCTAGTAGTCTTCAACAACAGCTTATGGTGGCACTTGATGATCTTGATCAGTCTAAAGAAGAAGTCATGGAACTAAAAGAAAATCTTTTGGCTGCTAAGAAATTCATTTAATCACTAAAGGATAAGATAAATGAGTCAAAGGAAAAGAGGAAGGAACTGTGTGATCAGTTGAAGCAGAAAGAAAGAAAAGTTCTGGATGATGTCCATCTGAATGAAACCCTAAGAGAAATAACAAAAGAATGTGAAAATATTGCTAAGGACAATGCAACTTTAAAGCTTGAAATGGAATTTGTGGTGATGGAGTTAACCAAATAGATTGAAGAAAGAAAGAAGAAAGAGGAGAATCTGGCCTAGTCCTTGAGAGAAAAATCCGAAGAATGTAGTAGAGTTAATAGTGAATTCATTCAGCTAGAGATTAAACTGCAACAATCTAGAAATAATGAACAAGAGCTTGAGAGACAGGTAGTTATTCTCATAAATGAGCTTACTATTGCAAATGAATTCAAGAAGAAATTTAGTATAAGTTCTGCTAAGCTTGATGAGATAACTAAAGGACAAAAGGATACTAAGGACAAGCGAGGATACTAAGGACAAGTGAGTCTTGGCTATGAGAAGGGTGAGAGCTCTAGATCTGAATAGAAGAACCTTGAAAAGAAGAACAAAGGAAAAAGACATCCGCTAAGGCAACCCAATGCTTAGAAATTTAATGGATACTACTTTGTTTGTAATAAATTTGGTCATATGGCTTCTCAGTGTAGAAGAAAGATAAATCTTAACACTCCATTTTTTGGTCAATGTTTTGAATGCAAGAATTTTGGTCTCAAGTCACTAGAATGCAGAAGTATGTCTATCAATGAAAGTAATATTAAATGCTATACCTATGGAAGATTTGGACATGTTGCTAATCAATGCAAATTAGGAGGAAATTAGTGGAATGAATGAAATAGATAGAAAAATTTGGTATGCTACAATTATAATAAATTTGGTCACATTGCAAGATTCTTTCAAAACAAAAACATGAATAAAAGAGGTCCAGTCTATCAAGGAAGAAAATCAAAAAAAGACAACAAAGGAAAGGAAAAAGCATCTATGGAAGAGATAAGAGATTAGAAGAAAACATGGGTAAAGAAAGGTGAATCTGATTAAGACAATAAGCCTGTATTGGAAGCTCCCTCTAGTAATTCTTCCAGCAATTGATTTTAGGCTAGTGGCCTAGGGGAGATTTTCAAGAAAATAATTTGTCCCCCTGTGTGTAGTTGGCACCAAATCACAGATGCCATCAGAAGTTGTGTTATTAAGTGTTAAATGTATGTATAATCTTTTTTGAGTTGGGTGAAATGTTAAAAGTTTGCAGTTGGATTTTTCACTTGTTGTCTGAGTTCACAGTGCAACAAGAACTTCTACGACAACACATTTAATGTGGTAGAAAGTTAAGTATTTGAAGTTATAAAAGGTCACTTGGAACCCTAATTTTTCATTGTGCGTTGAAGGAACAGTAGTTGGAGAACCTAATCTGTAAAATTTGAAGAAGTGAATATCAATCTAAGTGGAGAATCCTCCAGGTATCTCTATTGCTTATCAAATTCATATCCATTTGGTAGAACCCTACTTAGTACAAAAAATGAAGAAAATCCAAGGATCAATAATTTTGGATGAATATAGTAGTAAAAAGATCAAGGATATAAGAAATTTGTTGTTAGCTATCAAATTGAGAAGGCTTGGAGGAGCGAAACACAAGAATTTGGATATTTGGGATGAATTCCCTCATTTCATCAATGCGAAGGTAGTTTGATTTATCCTAAATAGATTGGATGTAGATATCCTTACTTTGGATAAACCTTCTTATATTTCTAAGGATGTAATCATAAATTTAATAGGTTTGTGCGAAGTTGGTGATGTCCCAAAAAAGAAATCAATTCAAAATGTAGAGGTCAAAGCCCTAACTAGAATAATGGGAGATCAGAGGGCTCTGGTGATTTCTACGATCAACGATACTTTAATGAAGCATATTATGCATGGAATTTCATATAAAATCTTCTTTAGAAATGAAGAAGGATCAACCTCAGTAGGTGCAGTGTATATTGCTCACAAAATGATAATAGAAAATGAAGACTTTGACCTATGTGATTTGATAAAGGATCAATTAATGGAGAAAGTACAATTGTCAAAAGATATAGGCTACCCTTTCAGGTTTGGCACCCTAGCTATATGCATTTTGATGTATTTCTTGAATTAATTGCCTCTAAATGACAATGTAGTATGGAAGGAAAATATACTAGTTTGTAGGGAAATCTTTGAGCATTTTAAATCCTTTGAAAATGGTGAAAGAGTTAATGAGAAATTATTTAGGAAGTTGCTAGGAAAATTTGGTGCAAATGATATTCCTCTTCTGGTAAAGATAGCTAAAGTTGGATCATCCTTTAGGAAGGTAGAGAAAAAGAAGAAGAGAGAAAGAGAATTGGGAGAATTGGCTGGTGTCACCCCTCTGGCACCCAAGTCAACAAAATTTGAGGTAAAAGGAAAATAATAGATGGTTGTAGATGTAGTCAATGAAGAATCTGAGGAATATACTCCAAGAGAAGAACCAAAACCAGTTGAACCGGTTGTGTAAATTTTAGAAGAGAGTGATGATGAAGGTGCTTTTTTTAAAGCAAGGATATTGCAAATTATTCAGGATAAAGATAGTATGTAAAAGATATATAATATATGGTTGAAAGGAACATCTTATGAGTAGTATTCCATTGAGAACACTATAGGAAGATACATTGTTGGCAACAACATTGAAATAGAGAGTTTGCAGAATGTTCTTCCAGAAGAGCTAATTGTGTGTGTCAAGGATGATATAGCCTCTGTGCCTCTAGACAAAAAGAGGAAGAAATAATCTCTCATCTAAAGATGTAGTTTAGAATATCTCTTGCTAAATTAAAGAAGAAAATGAATGAGCTGAGATAGTACATTGACTCAACAAACAAGATATACAATTATTGTCTTAGGTGGCCCCATGTGGTTGGCAAGTACAAGGATAAGCTGGAGGAAATTGAAAATGAGCTTGTTAGAATCAATCAAGATTATAGTATGTTTTTGGACAAGGACAAAGAAGTTAAGAAGAATATTCATGGTCTATAGATTGAGCATGCAAAGGTTCACTCTACCAGAAATACTCTTATGGATGCTTTCTGGAAAGTGAAAGATCATATCGAATGTAGGTTGGAACAAATGATAGAAATTCTAAACGAAGGAGAAAAATTGGGTAATGCCATTACCATTCCCGAATCCCTTGTTTAGATTATCAATAGGCCATCAGAGAATAATAGCCTAATCATATCTATTGGTATTTTGGTGGAATCTTGGAAGAAATATCTTCCAGAAATGAAAGCTAAGTATAAAATAATCTTCTGAATTGTGCAATAGTTTTCCAAATTTTGGTCAAATTTTGCAAAGTGGGAGAGAAGAGTAAAATTTTGTCTTATAAAAGTAGAGAAGTAAAATGAAAGTAGTGGAATCTTTGTCATTGATGTCAAAGGGGTAGAGAATGTGGTGAAAAATTCCTTGAAATCCTAAGGGGGAGCAACAATTTTGGTTTTGATGAGTTTTTGAGTTTTGACACTTAGTCATTTTTCACTAAATGTTGCCATCAATGCCAAAGGGGGAGATTGCTGGCATATGGATTTGAGTGACTATATTTTGGCCTATTTTGTTTTCATTGATGGCAATTGGAATTAGTAGTATGGTCTGCATTGTTGAAGTTGCTCCTACCAACAAGATATGTAAGAGTCTATAATCTACTGAAAAAATGTATGAAGAACATGACATCCGATTGACATGTCAATATAAATACTTCACCAGATCACTATTCTATGGTGTGGATCCCTAGGGAAGATTGTTTATCATGTATGCTATCCTATTGGAAAGTTTTGTGGTGTCACCTTAATTGGAGTATGAGTTAAGAGATTCAGTAGAATGATTTACTACTTATTTTTATCATTCTAGATGACCTGATGTATATGGCATGTTGCGGATGTATGTGGATTGTGTATTTAGTTATTTCTTATGTTTGGAATTTTGGTTTGGGTCCCTACTATAGTCTATCTAACTTGTGTGTGTGTGCATCAATTCTAACTAATTATTTGGGCCGACATAAAGAAAGTTGTTATGTTTTGTTTTGAAGTTGAAATATAACAAATTTGTATTAGCGAGTATATAAAGGAGATCAAAGAATCATTTTGATATATGTGTGTGAAAATATGGGTGTAGAGATAGAAGGGTGTTAGGATCAAGAAGAGTCATTGTGAAAAAGGATAGAACAATTATATATGCTTGAACAATAGAAGGGATTATATGTGTAGAGAAGAGCAGAGCAGAAGTGCGAACTAGATTAAAAAATCTAGAATCTGATTGTGTGCTTCATTGGAACTGAATCCAAGAATTTGTAGATGCTATATTCTCAGTTCAAAATTTTGTTGTAATCTCAAATGCATTTTGTAGGCAGTGAGCCTTCTCTTCTAAGTGGTGAGCTCTAGGTAGTGAGACTGAATGCAAGTGCATTCCCCTTTTATCATACATTTAACAGAGTATACTTTGTGGATTAATCTCTACCATGGTTTTTCCCCTAACAGGGTTTCCACATAAAAAATATTGGAGTTATGGTGTTCCTTAATGTGTTTGCAT
Source organism: Sequoia sempervirens (assembly GCA_007258455.2). Classification (NCBI taxonomy): domain Eukaryota; kingdom Viridiplantae; phylum Streptophyta; class Pinopsida; order Cupressales; family Cupressaceae; genus Sequoia; species Sequoia sempervirens. The sequence goes on along the minus strand of VDFB02000015.1, from coordinate 303,938,540 downwards.
GTTTACTTTTGTATATATACTATGAATTCTATTAAGGGTTTAATTACTATTGTTGATAGTTTAAGATCTAATTTGAAAATTAAATATTATGGAACACTGATTCACCCCCCCTCTCAGTGTTCTTAGTGTCCAAAATTTCTCCTCGACTTTGTAAACTTGTTTTATCCTAGGAGGTGTGACAAGGTTGTTTTCATTGTCTCTTGGTATTTTGTAGTATGTCAGTTAAGTTTTTTTCTTAGGCTAGTCTTGGTTTTTTGGAATTTCTTTAGGTTCAAGCATGGTTTCGTCAACAATAGTAGGCTTGATGGTGGGTGATTACTTGTTTTAGAGGGATAGTTCTACTGTCTTCTTTGCCTTGAAATTTTGATAAGAAAAGAAAAAGAAGTCTTCTCATGGTTTTATAGGTTCCTGTAATATAGGGGGATTTTCTACTCATGAGTTATCTTCACTTAGAGAGCCTCATGGGGCAAACTTCTCTATACCACTTCAATGGAACAACGAAGGGGGTTTCATAATTTGAAAGAGTAGGTCACAGAGATTCTTTGGACAAACTATCAAGCTCTCAGCCAAAGGACGACAATGTGGTGTTTTGGAATCCCAGAGGTGCACTAGCATCTTGTATGGACCAAAGAGTGAGAATGTCTCAAAAAGCAACAAATTGAATGCTTCTATCCAATTGCTAAGAACTTACAGAATATAGGGAAATAACAAAACATGATAAAGTAATAGAAAGTGATAGAAATGAAATGAAGTAAGGTAGAGAAGATAAGGAGGATAAATGAAATACTTACGACTGTGCAGGTGATGAAGCTTCTAGCTCATGAGTGTCTTCAATACCTACATACAAGAGGGGGAGAGAAATTTTTTGGTGGCTGTATAGGGACTTGCCTTAGTCAGACCTCATTTTGGTGTTCCCACCTCCATAGATAGCTAGATAGATAGAGAGAAAAGTAGAAATGAAGTAAAGAGCACATAAAGACTACAAAACAATGTTATGCTACTCAAACAAGTAATAGAGGAGAGGAGTGAAAGATTACCACCTCCACCAAGAGTTCTCAAGGATAATGGGGGAGAAAATGAGAGGAACTCAAGCCTCTGCTGCAATGGTGTTTTGTTCCAAACTTGCTCTACTGAAGTGGTGGAGTATTGATGTTGTTGTGAAGTGTAAATAGTTTGGAGATTGAAGAGATGGTGAAGAAGCTACTTAGAGCTTGAGAAGAGCTTGTGAATGAAGTGAATAATTTCTTAGAAGATGTGAAGGGATGTGTAGAAGATGGTAGAAGCTGAAATGATTGTTGAAGGAGTGAATATGAAGAATGAATGGAAGAAAATGACTATATTTGAATCAGTCGGCCAAAGGAGGCATTAAAATTTCACTCCTAATGAGAAGAGTAATGCCTCTACTGGCTCAACTACATGAATCTACTAGGGATGTAAGCACACCGCACAGGCATCCTTGATAGAAATGCCTCCACCGATGGTTAAAAAAGGCAACAAGTGTGATGCAAGCAATGGAGTTAGGTAGAATTAAGCCTCTGAACTTGGTTTTCTAAGGTGGATAAAGGAAAAAAGGGAATTTGCACATGGGGTGAAAATTCAATCTTATACAGCTCCATAGGCTCAAGCCAAAAGGAATCTAAGGAAAAGTTACCTTTAGAGGACAATGGGTTAAAGCCACTATAGTGGATGGTGAATATTTCATTGTCAAAAGGAAATTTTAAGCATTTATGCACAACCAAAGGGACAAACTTCATGGAGTGAAGCCATGGATGGCCTAGCTTCACATGAAATTGGTCTGACTATGAGAAGATGGACAATGAAACATCTAATATTTTTGGTCCTATTTGTAAAGGAAGAGTGATCGATCCCATCGTAGGGCAAGAAAAACCATTGTCTATCTTTATCCATGCTTTTGGTTTATTGTGTATATCTTGATAGAGATCATGCAAAAGTAAGAATTCCTTGGTGATCACATTCTCTCCACAAGCGGGATCTATTAGTATCCCATTAGTGGGCTTGTCACAGATACAATTGGCTATGTAAAGAGGACCATTGGGTACATGTTTAAGTATATCCTTAAAGGAGAAAGAAATTTCAAGAGGATTTTTAGTTTGGTGCTTATGAGGAATGATGTCTATCACTCCTACCATTTAATCCATAGGATCATTATCTATAGAATCATGTTGAATAGAATCATTGTTATAATCATCGGTATCAATATTCATCACATTATTCTTTGTAGTTTCACTAGCTTTGACAAATGAAATACTCTATTTTGGCAATGAGGTTAGCAAAGATTTTCAAGTTTTGGTTAGGAGGGGGCAACAAATTTATTTCCTTGATCACTAACACCTCCAATGGAAAGAAGACCAAAATCAATGAGGTCTTGCACAAGATGTTCAAGATGCTTACAATGTTTTGTATCATGTCCATTTTCTCAGTGATAATGGTAATAAGCATTTGATCTAAAGATTAGGGTAAAGGCTTATTAGGATTGAGTGTTTTGACAAGAGGAAAGGTAATCATTTGTTGTTCTAAAATTTGAGACATTGTATTATGAAGGGTATTGAGTAATTGAGTGAATTATCTTTTTAGGTCCCCATAGATAAAGGGCATTGTTTCTTTAATAGCAGTTACTTGGTTATTGACATTCAGAGTTGTTTGCTAACAGGGATTAAATTGAAGGAACCCTTTTTTTTTTCTAAAAGGTTGGGAATTGTTTAGGTTTACTGACTCAGATTTCTCAATTCGACTAGAAGTGGACTTTTTATCTTAACTACTAACCGAATTTTGATAATGACAGAGGGAGACACACAAGTGCATAAAGGACGAAATTTCATCATGCTAAGCTTTTCTTGGATCTTAATTTCATAAATTTCTATGAATATCTTTTGAAGCTGAGGGTTGGGAACTTTGACATCAATTTGGAAATAAAGCAATTGATAGTGTGAGATAAAGTCATTTATGCTTTCATCTTATTTTTGTTTCCATCTCATGAAATCAGCCAAGGTCATATTAGGGGTCATATGCAGTTAGAAATGGTTTACAAAGGCCTCAACATGTTTGTTGAATGAATGAATTGAGTTGTTTGGTAAAGAAGAAAACTATTCCAAGGTAGTATCTTTCAAGGACCTGGGAAAAATATTAGCCAAAAGTTTATCATCAAGGAAAAAGTCACTACATAAGGCGGTATAAGCATTAACATGCTTAGAAGGATCTAATTTCCCTCCATATTTCTCGAATCTAGGAACCTCTACACCTTGTGGCATCAATGTTTTCAATATCTCCAAGGATAATGGACTACTTTTGACATAATATGTAGGTGGGCCATTTTGATTTTGATTAATGGTGGAAACTTGCTTTTGAAGGGATGAAATGATTTAGAAGGGCTGATTTATGAGATGTTAATTTGTGTTATGAGATGGAAGTGAAAATGGTGAAGGGGTGTATGTGTTTGAGGGATAAGTGAATGGAATACTTATATGTGGTAAAGTGGTAGAAGTGAACAGTATATTTTTGGTGCCCTAGGGATTTCTTACTCTTCTAGGTTTTTTCACCTAAAAGGAGAAAGGAGGGCCAAAGAATCAAGCTAGTTCACTCAAATTATATAATGTGTAATGTAATTGAGGCTAAATGGAATGAAATGAATGCAACTAAACTAAGAAATTGAGCAATTATGAATGCAAAACCTAATATGAATGTAATGTTGGAAAACACAATTTGATATGCAAATAATGAACTATGAATAAATGTAAAATAGGAAGAAAAGGTTTGAATCAGAGTGCGCCTAGGTAGAGATCGGAGAATATGGAAACCTTTGAATGTTGTTTGGAATAACAAAAAATCAATAGTGGGAATCATTTGCCACTTATGGTGAATCAGTCCTACTTTTGATGAAAACAATCGAGAATAGGTTTCTGAGTGTTGGGATCCAGAATCTGACAATACATAGATTTTTGGCCTTAAGGTGGGACTCATTCATCACTGATGGTGAATCAGTCCTCTCCCAAAATTCTAAGAAATCAAGGGACCAGTTCTGTAGCACTAGATTTGAGGTTGTTTGCTTGTTGAGTTGACGAAGTTAACCGTGCAAAAAATAGACATAATGTCTTCTCCAAGCTTGAAATAGGATATTATTGACTTGAGACACTTTGTTGACTTCTTCACTTTTTAACACCTAAATTCTTGATAAATCTGCATACACAACACATGCACAAAGGGGAAAATTGGTTAAGGGTTAGGGAAAAGGGTTTTTCCTTGGTAAAATCCCACTTTGGTAATCAAACCCTTAAAGAAATGATGAAATGAAAGAGAAAGATAAACTAATAACATGAAAATTCTATCAACTTACCAAACCCTTGCTGAAGAAAATCTGAAGATATGTTAATGGATGCCTTTGAATGCTTGATTATTGCTTGATTTGTTGATGCAAAGTGTTCAAAATGCTAGTTGAATGCTTGAATTGCTTGAATGAGCTATGAGATTGTTAGGAGATGTAAAATGAGGAGAAAATCACATATTTATACATAATTGTTTCTTAGTAACTTGATGATACCTCATCATAGGTCAACATAAGGTGATTTTAAATAAAAAGATTAAAGAAAATTTGAAATATTTTGAATTTTGAGCCAAGAGGGACTCATTCGCCACCCATGGAAAATGGGTCCCACCTTGGACTTGAATATTGGTGTTAGGAATTAAGTCACATTTAATGTTGTTTGTTAGGTTTACATCCAAAATCACACTTAATTAAGCCTTATATGAGCATAAAGGGGTGGAATAAAGCATAAGAAAGGTGTAAATAGTGAAATTATGCCTAGAAAAGTGTGACATCTTGTTAAAAGACCTTACAACACTTCAAAATAGGACTTGATGATGAGTTAGAAGGTGATTTTTAGGTGAATTGTAATGAATAGAGTCTAGAAAAGTGTAGAAATGTTTTACAACACTTCACAACAACTTCACAAGATGTCATTTTTTGCATTTTAAAGACTTAATTATGCATGATCAAGCCACATTACATCAATAAATTAGAGAAAAATAGACCAAACATCGAGAGGAAAGGCCTAAAAGACCATGAAAATGACAAGGGGCTTTTTTTCTATAGCACATTTAGCCCCCACTTTAGTGAGAGGATGAACTTGCTTCAAACTCACACTAAAGTAGCCATGAATATTGAGAGAAGGGTTTCAATGTACTTTCATTAGAAAGTTGGAATGACAACCATCAAGAGGGATGATCAAGCCCCTAGGATGAAGATACCATGGAAAACTAAACATAAGAACAAATGAACATCAATATGATGAAAAAGAAATGAAAGCTTTGATCATTTATCCAACTAGTTGTGGATAAGATCTAGTCTGTTTGTTTGAAAAATGAAATGTATATTCAATCTGGGGTGAAAAAACTCATGGTGGTTCATCGAGTGAGAAGACCCAAGAAGGTGAAGTACATATGTTAGTTGGCATGCACCCACAAACATAAAGGTGGCTATGGGGAAAGTCATGCCACTCGATGGGCTTCCCACACAACCATATCAAAGTTATACCTCCAAATAACTTTAACATAGTGCCACAAAGGAAAATCATGGTTCGAGCTTCATGAGACAAGCAAAGATTTGTATGCTTAGAACTCATGGAAAAAAAGGAACGTACCATAGGCATGCAAGCTACGTTATGCAAGGTGTAAAAAATGTAAAAATGGAAAAATATAATATGTAAAAGATGTTCAAAGGAGTCTTGTTAAGTTAATGCAAGGTCTATCACTTAGGGGACATTGCATCTAATCTCTCCAAGAGAGGACCAATCAAAGAATAAATTATTCACAACTTAGGGTATGTAGTGTGTTGCATCAAGCAACCAAGAGGAATGCAATATGCTAAGATAGATCACATTATGAAGGACATCATACCCAATGTTATCCTCAAAGTGATAAATGCATCGTATGAAGTGACAAGTTTACACTAGGAACCAAGAATGCAAATGAAATGATGCCAATGTATGCCCCCCACTTTAAAAGAATTGCTACACATAAATCTAGGAGCAATTTATTTAATGTAGCAAAGGAAAGAAAATGAAAAAAGAAAACAAGACATGAGAGCCAACTTGGAAAGCCCCTATGCCAAGTCATATGTTTCTAAGTTAGGCTACATCATGTAAACGAAAAAGAGAACAAAAGAAAAGGGAATTTCCCCTAGAAAGGAACATACCAAACACATAAGGGATCTATGGATTTGGGGCCAGTATGTTCATTGTTGCAATTTTTTTATGAAAGAGCTTGAAACTGTCATCATTCCCAAAATTACATAGAACTGGAAGAATGATCCACAAAGAGAGTGAAAAAAAATGAAGAAAAAATCCATTTTGGGTCAACATGGAAGAGACATTGTGGTCTCAATGCTTTGCATCATCCCCAAAAGGAAAACACAAGCCAAAAGAAAATGAAAAGGAAAAAGAAAAGAAAAGAAAGCCTTTGGGTCAACATGAAGGAGACATTTCGGTCTCAATGCCTTGTGTCATCCCCAAAAGGAAAACAAAAGAAAAGAAAACTTAGAAGGAAAAAGGGACCGATTGGTCAACATGGAAGAGACATAGGGCATCTCTACACTTTGCATCATCCCCAAAAGGAGAACACAAAACAAAAGCAAAAAAGGAAAGGACCTTTTGGGTCAACATGGGAGAGACATTGTGGTCTCAACACTTTGCTTCATCCCCAAAAGGATAACACAAAACAAAAAGAAAAAAAGGAAATACACAACATAGAGAAGAATAGAGGAACAAATAGAAGAAGTGTACAAAGAGAAAAAACATTAAAAGCACATTATGGGGGAGCACATTACACACATAAAATGAAGAAAAAGTAAAAGGAGTTAGTAATGCAAATGTAAGTCAACCATTAACAAAGTTAGTGGTTTCTCAGTCTTAATTAATATAAGAAGAAAAGGAATACCCATAGTTAAGAAACAAAGGCAAGTGCATTACAAAGACAAGGCTAACAAATTCTTTCCCCCACACAAGGTAGAAAGACAAGAATGAGCTGAGATGGGTGATGTGAAAGGATTACACAATAGTGAGAATAGGGAATTCTACACCTATAGCATGAGGAAAGGGTTTTGGTTTAAGGAAAGATAGGAAATCAGTTGGTATCAATGAAGTGATACTTGTCTAGTATGTCATTTAATGTCTGACATTCTTTGGTTCAATGTCCAAGTATACAATAATATTTGCAATATGAAATGTTAGAATCTTTAGGGTGAATGACCAAAATGTTTGAAGGTGGTAAAAGTATAAGTACTTGGTTTAAAAGTAATTGAAGTCTCCTTTCACATTTAGGTGGATGATGAGTAGGAAACTTGAGCTTTTTCAATTTGTAAGGGTTTTTTCACTTGCTAGATTCTCCTTTTTCATGAATGGAAGAAGGAAGAGGACCCATGGGGATCGTAGCATCCTTGTTATTAGAATCATGTAAATGTTGTTCATGTGGAAGGAGAATGTTTACCTATCAGGAGGAGAATCAAAGATCACAGTACCATAATCATGAATGTTTCAATATTCAAAAAGAGGCTTATCAGGATGAGGAGGATCTTGATATCCTAGTCCTATTGTGTTTTCTTTAGTTGGTTTTTGTTCTAAAATTTGGTGAATGTCATGCTCATGTGTTGTGTCAGAACCTTGTTTACTTAGGATAGTAAAGCCATTTCCATATTTTTGTTCAAGGTTAATGGGAGTTTTTGTAACTTTATGATCATAAAATGGTTGATTATGTGTTTTTTAGAAGGAACTAGGTCTTCTTGATAGAGGGATCTGAGGTCCTTCTTGAGTTTCAGGATGAAGATAGCCAAAGTGATCAGGAGGTGCAATAGTAGGAAGATTTTGTGTGTTCATGGATGGATACAAGATTGCATTGGCTTTAAGGTTATCAAGACATTCATTTAATAACTTGTTCATGCTAGCATCATCTTCCCCAATGATGCCAACTGCACGAGGACAATCATGAGGAGAAAGAGCATGAGGCATCTCAAGGTCATTAGGATCACAACCAAAGGAACAATTGGACATGTCTACTAAGGATTTCAATGAATTCCAGAACTTATTAAAAGAGAATGCCATGATGCAAATAAAATAAGATGTAAGAAATAAAAACAAACAAAGAATCTAAAAAGTAAAACATAAAGCAACTACAAAAGACTATATTGTAGGAAATACCCAGAAAGTACCTAAAAATGCATAATGAAATGTGTAGGTGGACTGATTCGCCCAGGGTGGCGAATGAGTCCAACTATGAGATTGTTTTATGTTTTTCAAAAAAATTAAAGTGATTTAAATGCTTTTCAAATGTAATGAAGGATGCAAATGCAATTTTTGAGTTTTTTTGATGATATGCAATGCAAAAATGAAATCTAAATGAGTCTTTCACTAATGCAATATGAGGAACCTTAGGATGAAAAAAAAAATCCTAATTGAATGTTAATGCAAATGAAGTGTAAGATGCATAAGCTGATTGCGTGTATGTTTGTGTGTTCGTCGTGTGTATGCATGTAACCAAAGCTTGGATTTGCACCAATATTTATAGTGTTTTTGAAAGGATTTGATTGGATAATATGATTAATGGCCCAGATTAAGCTTGTTAGAATGGACGGTGAAAGATTTTCAAAAGTTTGAGAGAGGGATAAAAGGTTTCCCTTTTCCTTCAATTTTCATCATTCAGATCTGAAGGAAGGTTGTTGTTGGAAGAATGAGTTGAAATGAGTTCATAATTAAATAAAATAAATTTGTTTAATCATATGTGAAGATGGATTTAGAAAATCGCATAATTAAATAAATTATATTTAATTATGTTTTAGAACTGAATTTAGAGTGTAATTAAATATTTAAAAATATTTAATTATTTGTGGGGTGAGAAGATGAAGAGAATATTCCATATTTGAATTTTAAATATTCAAATTTAGAATAATATGATAATCAATATAAATAAATTATAAAAATTTATTTAATTTAATTAAGAGGAATATGGGAGATGTCAATAATTAAATAAAGTTATTTATTTAATTAAGGTAGAAGAATTATAAGAATGAACAAAATAAATCAGTAATTAAATTTATTTATATGTAGATGACTTTAGGAGATTAATTAAATAATTTATATCTAATTAATTATCAAGCTTAGTTAATTGTGACCATTTTTAGACGTATACATTTTGCCCCTCTTTGAAGTGATGTGTAAAACACATTGCTTCAAAGAAAAATAAGATTTTTTCCCCTGATACATTTTTGATGTTGATGTTGCTGCTGATGATGCCCCCTCGAGAGGTAAATCATGGATGATATGAATTCTGAAAATATGATAAACAATCAAGATTAGATAATGATATTTTGCTAAGGAGACAGTGATTTAGCTCCTGATAAATGATGTAAAGGATGCCCCACTTTTGAAAACAAAGTCAATTTTATCTTCTTTTTGAAATAGTAAAAGAAACCCACCTTTGTTTGACCATTAAAAGGTAAAAGGGGAAAAATACAAACCATTTGTACTTGTTGACTTTGTGAATATTGTAGCTCTGAGAGTGACCTCACTACATGGAGATTCCATATCATTGCCACCGATTTTAGAGATCTTGCCGATACAAGAGGCCAGCAGCATATGGACCATTGGTGAGTTGATCTAACCGCTCGTGTTTTTAAAAATTTTACATTTGAATAAAAATGTACTATTTTTCTATAGATTTTGAATATGAAAATGACGTTTTAGTGCTTTTAGGAAAGTTTTAGCACTTTCGATGTTTTTTCCGGTGCTTAGGGTAAAAATAGTAGCGCATACAGGGAAGATTTTATGTGTTTTAGCTTGAACTCAATGTAGCGCTTTTGATGAAAATAGTGGCACATATAGGATGCCACAAGAAGATTTAGGATTATAATGCATATAGGATAAATAGTAGTGCATATAGAAAAATATCTAGAAAACTATGTTTAAGCACATAAGGAGAAAACAGTAGCACATATAGGGAAATCACGCATTCAGTGATTAAAGTAGCGCTTAGGTTGATAGTGTTAGTGCATATAGGGAAATAGCGCATAGGGGAACTGTTTGAGCACATCTTGCGAAAAGAATGATGTATATGGGTTTTAGCACATCTCGCGAAAAGAATGGCGTATATGGGTTTTAGCACATAGAAGCCATAGAGTAGTGCATAGGGGTTTTAGTGCATAGAGACCATAGAGTAGTACTTCTAGGAAAAATAGGTAGAATGTATGATTTGATGATAGTAATGTGAAAATGATGACATATATATTGCTTCCTTGGTCAACAAATAGGTAAATTGTCGTGTCATCATGCTGATATGGATAAAAATGATGGAAAATTTGATGCTTGATTGATAACTTTGTTCCCCAAAATAGAAAACAAAGAATAAATTGATTGATTGTCTAATTGAACTGATAACTTTGCTTCTCATGAATGAAAAACAAAGAGTAAATGTCGGATAAATGATTGATATGACTTCTAATAAATTTTCTTTCTGTGATAGAAAACAAATAGTAATTAATGGTAGAGCAGATTAGTAGATTGATATGATATCCAGCTAGATAGATTTGTGTATTGGTTTGCTTGATAGGATTGATTGTGTGATACGGGTCCTTGATATGATGCACTGATACGAGTCATTGATATGGGTATAATATAGTTCACTTGATATATGTCACTGATAGATATGAGTCTAATTGATTTTGGTTGATTGAGATTGAATGATTGTTATGATTCTGATTAATTATCCTTGTGATGACCAAAAATAAAAATAGGAGGTTTTCAAAAACCTCCAGATTAGAGAGTGGCACTTAGCAGGATGGGATAAGATATCCGAGTTGACACTTGTTGACGTAGCTCTGATAGATACATGTGGTTTGAGATCCTTGTTGGCTATGCCACTGATTCAAGTCAATAGGGGATTGTTGACGACACTAGCAGAGCGATAGCATTCGGAGCACAACACCTTTCATATGTCGACTGGTGAGGTGACTGTGACTCTGGAGGATGTATACAGGATATTAGGTATCCCAGTGGTTGGTGCCCTTGTGTTCTATGATCACAAGGAGCTCAGGGGTATAGATGCTTTGAGGAGGGTGTATGGTGATGCATAGATAGCTAGGTATTGGGTACCATGGGCTAACTTTCGAGGATATCCAGCCTTGCCTATAGTTTTGGGTGCATTCATTGGAGATCTCCTTTGTCCAGATCACTAGTCAAAGGGATTATCAATGGGATGGGGAAGGATTTTGGAGTAGATGCTGCTATAGCAACAGAGATGTGCATGGGGGAGTTGTATGTTAGTGCACCTATATCATGATTTGCATCAGGTGGTGTATAGGGGTGCTTCCAGTTTGTCATGTGGTGTGACACTGCTACAAATCTGGACATGGGAGCATCTTGCTATGACGAGGCCAGCATACCCTAGAGTTAGGCCACCAGGTAGGCCTTATGTATATGCTTATTCTATGTTCCTTGTCCAGCCCAAGCTGGGAAATGTGGATTACTAGAGACGATGTCTAGATGATATGGATGCAGTGGTATGGAGACCATATCTTGAGTGTGATCCATGGGATACAGATGATCTAGAGATGCCATTTGTATGCATTCCTCGGTTCCTAATAGGGAGGACTCCTTTTATTCTTGAGAGGTTTCTAGCGTTGCGGGTGCAGAGACAGTTTGGATTTACCTAGGGGATGCCACAGGAGGTTGAACACTATGCCCAGAGTAGAGATGTGGCCGGATGGGGGCCATGTATTTCCTATCAGATAGCATATACAGAGTTCATATCATTAGCTCCCGAGGCATGGGATGATAGGTGAGACATTGTTGATGTCGGTATGCCCGATGAGTATTCATTATATTACCACACACATCCCTTTCCATAGTTTACTAGTCCCGTTGAACTGACACCCATTTTGGTAGTACCACAGCTAGGGGCAGTGAGACAGGAGGAGGGGGCAGGTGGAGAGCAGGGCACAGTTGGAGGAGAGGAGGAGGAGAGTTCTGACGGGGATGATGGAGATGATAGCGAGGATGAGGGGTAGGTGTTGAGGAGGTCGAGGCTAGATATTCTGAGGGGTGTCCATATCATGCGGTGGCCAAGGACAGGGATTGGGCGACGAATAGTGATCTGGGTGGGATCCTCATCTCAGCAAGGGAAGATAGCTACCCTTCAAGCCCAGGTGTAGACACTACAGGGACAGCAGGGACAGTTGCAGAGTTAGCTAATGCAGTCATAGGGATTTATTGTATAGGTACAGGCATAGCTGGCACAGGCTCAAGCATAGGCACAGGCATAGGTGCCTACCCTAGACACATAGTTAGCCCAAGTGATGACAAAGAGATGCATTTAGACGGAGGGCAGTGGAGGCTGAGGGCATCGCTTAGAGGCTTATGGGCACTGTAGAGAGTGCATCATTGTGGGATGCCATTGCAAAGGGCATGGAGATGGTGAGGGAGGCTGAGTATTACCGAGTCCGTTATGAGGAGTTATGTCCTCCTGATTGCAAAGAGCCATTCCTGTGGTCCCACACCAAGACCAAGAGCAGGTCATGGTCACGCACATAGAGCCTAGGGGTTACCAGGCCTCAACAGGATCCAAATGTGGCTACTAGTGACAGGTCACCTCCTTCTGGACCAGCTCCATCAGGGGCATCGACCAGCTAGTAGATATCTTTCACACATGTGTATCATTTTTGGAGCATGTATATTGATTTTTGATTATATCTCATGTATTTCTCTTTGGACATTTTAGTTTCATTGGATATTTGGACATTTGTATTATTGATGATGAGTGATGATATGCAGCGGCGATGATTTTTGATGATATGATGTGCATTTATGATATGATGATGTGATATGCATTTATTTCTGTGTTATGGATTTTGGTATGCATTTGAATGATTTGATGACTAACATGATATGCAGGATGATTTGATATGATGTCTTTTAATTATGATGATGATGATGATTGATGATGTGTACTAATGATGTCATGCAGGTGGATAACTTATGATGTGATTATGAAAATGAAAATGTATGTATGGTATGTTTATTTTTGGATTTTCCAATGCAAGTAAATGATGATAAATGAATGAAAAATGAATGTTGTGTTCATGATATGCATTATGAATTTGTATGATAAAATAATATGATATAATGTAAAATGATATGAATACTGATATGAAGTGAGATGGGTAAATAGTGATGAGATGTATGATAAAATGATATGTGATGAAATATAATGAATGGATAAATGAAATGATAAATGAAATGAATAATAATGGATTGATAATGATAATGAAATGTTATGATAAGATTATGATAAGAAAATGAAATGAATGATAATGGAATGAAATGATAATGATATGATATGATAATATAATGATACTGAGATGAAATAAATGATGATAATGATAATAAAATGAGATGATATGAATGAAATGAATAATAATGATAGTGAAATGATATGATACGATAATGATAATGAAATGAATGATAATGATATGGTAATGACATGAATGAGATGATAAGATATATGATATAAATGAAATGAATGATGATGCCATGAATGACAATGATAATGAAATAATGAAATGACAATGATAATGAAATGATGAAATGACAATGATAATGAAATAATGAAATGACATTGATAATGAGATAATGAAATGATAATGATAATAATATTAATGCTAATGATAATGAGAATGAATGAAATGATAATGAGAATGAGAATGAATGATATGAATGGAATGAATGATAATTCCATGAATGATAATAATAATGAATGATATGAATGGAATGAATGATAAATGTAATGATAATGAAAATGAATGATATGAATGGAATGAATGATAAATGATAATGATAATGAAAATGAATGATATGAATGGAATGAATGATAATTCAATGAACGATAATGATAATGATAATGAATGAAATGAATGATAATGATAATGAATGATAAATGTAATGAATGATAATGATAATGAAAATGAATGAAATGATAAGATAACAATAATGAGATGAGATGAATGAAATGAATGATAATGCGATGAATGATAATGATAATGAAATGATGAAATGATAATGAACAAGATGATGAGATAATGAAACAAATGTTTGCATTGTCCTCCACAAATAGTCCAAAGAAACATGACAACCATTGATATTTGTTGTTGGCCTTTCAAAACTTTGATGCAAATCCAATATGCAGATATGTATAATGACCTAAAATGAAATGCAAATAAATGAAACCAACCATTTTTTTGAGCCTTTTTGCTAGCCTTCTGGAATCATCATAGAGTGTTTTTAAATGTTGGAAGTATGTACAAGCATCAGAGGGGAAATTAGCACCAATGATGACCTGAGTACAACTTTCATGATTTTTGATATAGCAAGCGAACACAAGCATCTAGGTATAATTGAACAGAGATGACCTAAGCATTTCTTGCGTGAATAGAAAAAGACTAATTACCTTCTTATGCAAATTTGGAACTGTCATCAATGATAAACTTTGGAAATCATGTCTCATGACATACTTGCAATAGATGGATAGTTAACCTCAATACATCAGACAAAGAAAAATCATCCTCTTTCCTTGCCACTCTAGTTCAGTACATCATCGAGTGTGCTCCAGAGAGATGATATCAAAAATTAAACAACCATTGTTCAAAAATGAAATACTATTATTCCAAACATTATTCAGATTATAGATCATCTAGATATGAGTCATGATAGGGTACGCAACTGAAAACTACTATGATATGGATCAATGATTGGATAGTTATCCATATGGTTTGATTTGGTTGTTTTGTTTTGCATGATTTGGCTTTGATGTCGCTGTCTCATTGTTTCAGTAAAACCTAACAGTTGATTGCCCCTAGTATGCCAATGTTTTCCCTTGTATTGACACAACTTGCTGAAATGAATATGTACAATAAATCAAGCCATGATAAGACATTATCACTCTAGGAAAATGATGATAGCATGATGCTGGTGTGGCTCTAAGATGATGGAAAAGATGCATGAAAATGAAGGCTGAAAAGTTAAGTGCAGAACATGAATTAATAGATGGAGAGCTACAAATAATGTATGTTTGCCAAATTTTCGCTATTTATTTTTGTTGCATTTTTCTTATCAATAGACTGCCTGTCACCAGGTTTTCACATGACATTTTTTTTTTTTTGTATTTCTTCAAGACTTTGATTTTTTGTATTTCTTGGACTTTTTTTGATTTTTTTTTTTCTTTTAGGAATTTTTCTAATTTTTTTGTATTTCTTGGGACTTTTTCTATTTTTTTTGTATTTCTTCGGACTTTTTTAATTTTTTTGTATTTCTTTAGGACTTTTTCTAATTTTTTTGTATTTCTTTAGGAATTTTTTTTATTTTTTTGTATTTGTTTAGGAATTTTTCTGATTTGGATAACCGCTTTAGACATAATACTTTTTCAGGTGCATGCTATTGATAGGTTTTTCAAACAGGTCCCCTTCTGGCATTGATAACTTGTAGGCTTCTGAACCATAGACTGAGATAACCACATAAGGACCTAGCCAATTTAGTTCAAACTTTCCTTTCTTCTCTCTGTCTTGTTGATTGCATGGGTTTTCTTTCAGAACAAGATCACCCACTTGAAAGGTGCATGCCTTTACTTTGTGATTATAGCTATGAAACATCATCTGTTGATACACCTTTAAGTGATCAACTACTCTTTGTCTCTTCTCATCTAGGAGTTCCAGTTCTTGGAGTCAGGAAACTCTATATTCATCATTCATTGTAAGACCTTTCAATGATACTCTAAGTGAGGGAATCTCAACTTCTAATAGTAGTATGGCTTCTACTCCATAGACAAGAGAAAATGGCATTGCTCTTGTTGGTGTGCGGATACTGGTTCTGTAGGCCCATAAGGTGGGATTGAGTTGAACATGCCGATCCTTCCCTAAATCATTCACAGTCTTCTTCAAAAAATTTAATATTGTTTTAGTTGAGGCCTATGCTTGGCCATTTCCTTGTGGATAGTAAGGTGTTGAATATCTATGCTGAATGCGAAATCTTTCACAAAGTTCATCAATATCCTAATTTTTGAAAGGACATCCATTATCTGTAATACTGGAGTTGGGAATGCCATACCGACAAATAATATAGTTGAGTATGAATGATGATATTTCTTTGCCGATAACTTTAGTAAGAGGTACTACCTCAATCCACTTGGTAAAATATTTTGTAGCTGTGATGATGAACTTATGTCCATTTGATGAAGAAGGATGAATCTTGCCCACTAGATCTAACCCCCATTGAGAAAATGGCCAGGCTGGCATGAATGGTTGAAGTTCTTGTGTAGGATCATGAATGAGATTCCCATGAATCTGACATTTTGAGCATGTTTTCACAAAAGTGAATGATTCCCTCTCCATTGTAGGCCAGTAGTAACCCATTCTAATCAATTTCTTAGATAAGGTCAGTCCACTCGAATGAGTACCATAGATGCCACCATGAACTTCTTGTAAAGCTTTGTCAGATTCCTCACGTTCAAGACATCAAAGTAGAGTACCATCAAGACCACAACAATAAAGGGTGTTACCAATAAGAGTGTAGCGAGTGGATTGGTAGATAAAATTGTGTTTTTGGTTACGAGATAAATCAGAAGATAAGATATTGTCTTTGAGGTAGGCATAATTTTTCTCATACCAAGGTGAATCAGATCCTACCAAGTGGCAAATGATTTGGCTTTTAGGGGTATCATAAGTAGGCATAAATGATTATTCCACTAGAAATTCATAGCAAGTATGAGTTTCTAGGAGTTGTAACAATGATGCGATCATAGCCATGGTGTCAACTACTTTGTTATCAAGCCTTGGAATTTGTGTGAATTTGATGTCCACAAAGTATTTCTTGAAGTCATCAATAATCTTTTTATATGGTAATAGTTTGTCATCTTTGGTCTGATAATCATCATTGATCTGATAAATGACTAGCTGTGAGTCGCCATACACCTGTAATTCTGTAATTCTCCATTCCAATGCTATTTTAAGTCTATGATTAATGCTTCATATTCAGCTATGTTGTTGGTGCATGGAAACATCAGCCTATATGATCAAGGAATGGTGTGTCCTTGAGGGGTGACAAAAAGTATGCCTGCCCCCGATCCATGTTGAGTGAAAGAACCATCAAAATATAAGGACCATGGTTGTTTATATTTTGCAGTAAAGACATCAGCATCTGGAAATTCAATATGTCTTCTTGCAGTGGTGCTTCAGTTAGTTGATCAGTGATAACTTGTCCTTTGATTGCCTTGCGATCAACATAATGGATGTCAAACTCACTTAGAATCATTACCCACTTTGCTAACCTTCCTATCAATGATGCTTTGCTTAACAAATACTTGAGTGGATCAATCTTTGAAACCAGATTGATTGTATGAGTTAACATGTAATGCCAAAATTTATGTGAAGCAAAGACTACTGCCAGACAAGCCTTCTCGATAGAAGTGTAGTTGAGCTCATGACTTGTTAGTGTTTGGCTAATGTAGTAGATTACGCGTTCTTTTCCTGTAGAGTCTTCTTGCACTAGCAATACCCCCAAAGATGTCTCTATTGCAGCAATGTATAAGATTAATTATTTTTTTGGATTTGGTGGTACGAGAACTGGTGGAGTCATTAAATACTGTTTGATTTGTTGAAAAGCCAATTCACATTTGGCATCCCATTTGAAAGGAACATTCTTATGCAGTAGATGTGTGAAAGGTAAACTTTTTTCAGCCAATTGTGCAATGAACCTTCGTATAGATTGAAGTCATCCCTGCAACGATCTCAATTGAATGATGTTCCTTGGTGGAGGCATTTCCATAATTTCCTATACTTTTTCAGGATCTACTTCAATTCCTTTTTCTAAAACAATGTACCCCAAGAGTTTTGTAGATTTGAACCCAATAACACATTTCTTGGGGTTGAGGTGAACTTTGAATTTCTCTAATCTTGCAAATATTTTGGACAATATTTCAAGATGTCCTTCTCTAGTGTATGATTTTTCCAATATGTCATCTACATAATCTTCCATGAAGATATGCATCATGTCATGAAAGATTCTAGTCATGGCTCTTTGGTAAGTAGCCCCAGCATTCTTTAGACTGAAAGGCATGACGTTCCAACAATAAGTTCCCCATGGACATGTGAAAGATGTATTCTCCTAGTCTTCAGGTGCAATCTTGATTTGGTTGTAGCCAGAAAAACCATCCATTAATGAATACATGGCATGGCTAGCTGTTAGATCAACTATAGTGTCGATGTTTGGCAGTGGGAAGTCATCCTTAGGACATGATTTATTAAGATCTCTTAAATCTGTGCATATTCTCACAATTTTATCTAGCTTGGATACAAGAATAATGTTGGAGATCCATTCTGCATAGTCGATTGGTCTTATGAAGCCCACATCAAGGAGTTTTCTTAGTTCTTCCTTAACCAATAAGGCAACATGAGGGTGCATCTTTCTAATTTTTTGTTTCACCGGCTTGGCCCCTGGCTTGATAGACAAGTGATGCGTGATAAGATCAAGATCAAGACCAGGCATGTTAGCATAACCATGCAAAGTTGACTTGATTTTCTTTTAGGAATTCCATGAACTCTGGTATATCTTTCTCTATCATTGATGCAACTAACTATAAAATTCTTGGTTTGTCGAAAGTCTCAAGATTGACAACATTTGTAGGTTCAATCAAAAGAGGGGATCACTCATGGTAGTGCTTTGGGAGAGTGTCAAGATTCCCATCGTCTGGTGCCTCAAAGAGGTTTTCACCATCTGATACACTCTTTATTTCATCTTTTGTTTGATCTAATACTGCTAGATTCTAGTTTTCACCATTAGATCTTTCTTTTTTGTTTTTACTTTTGCAGCTAGGACACTTGACACTCTCCTGATCAAAAACTCTATGTCAAAAATTGCTGGTGGAACAATCATTTGTATCCTCTGCAAAAAGGAAGTTTATGATAGCTTCGTCACTTGGAAACATAGGTATATCAATAGGTTTTGTTGAATCCCAATCAATGAGATCAGGATGAACCAAATATAGCAGGTCATCGGGTTGTGTGAAATCGGCTATGGTTATTGTCATAATGGAGTGGTCCATAGGATCCAAGGTATGAGGTGGATCAATGATGATATTATCTTCATGATAGTCTTGTTTGTTTAGATCCGATTCAACATCACCAAAATCATGGTGACTTTGTAGTTTGAATTTGTGTGTTTGGGTTCCTGAACCTTGACCTTCAATTAGAGTTGAGGTATACTGGTGTATTACATCAACCTCTTTGTCCCTCCAGAAC
Organism: Sequoia sempervirens; assembly: GCA_007258455.2. Lineage (NCBI taxonomy): Eukaryota > Viridiplantae > Streptophyta > Pinopsida > Cupressales > Cupressaceae > Sequoia > Sequoia sempervirens. Next base: position 303,919,201 of record VDFB02000015.1, on the reverse strand, counting down.
TCATCATTATAAATGGTGTCCCATTCATATTCAACAGAGTTTTTCTCAAAATTGTTATCTATGAAGTTTTGAACTATTGCCAAACATGCTTCTCATGAATCTGAGCCTTCTTACAATGTGAAGACAGTGCCATGCAGTTGTTTGGATATGCTCTCTTTCGACTGAATGGTGATCACCAACGGAGATCAAGAGACACAAGAATAGTGATTTGCAAACATGAATTAAAGAAATGAATTAACCAAGAAGTGAATAATTACAAAGAGATCAACCCTTGAGAAAGGAGATCGAAATCCTAAAGTGAAAACCCTAGGATGAATAATTAATTATTAAAGGGCCTAAGTTTAGCTTAAGTGAAATAAAGTAAAGGTGACTTAATTAATTAATTTCAATATGATTAAATTAATTAAATAAACAACCTATTACTTTAACACCTCCCCTTAAGATGAACTTAGGGAAAGGCTAAAAAACTAAGGATAAATGCATGAAAACAAAGATGGATCTTGACAACTAGGCCAAATGAGGTACCCATGTACAAATCTAAAAGATCTCTATAATGTGGAGAAATAGAAAAAACCTCATGGGAAAACTCCACTCCAAAAGGAGATGAAATACAATTGAAAGACTAAAGATGCCTCCAAACAAGGGTTGTCCCAAAAGATAAAAACAAAGGATGAACAAAAGAACACCATTGAAGCATGAAGAATCTGCAAACATTGTTGAAGAATGGCTACTAAAATGTTGAAAGAAGAACATCCTTTGAAACATATGATGATCAAGATCAAGAAGACAAGAATTTGTATGAGTGCCCCCAACAACACTACTTGAATCTAATGGAAAAGCAAGGAAAACATCAAGAACTCAAAGATACAAATGGCATAAGTACCAATAGTCCAATGAATTGATCATGTAAAAAATCAAAGGTCACCTCCAGAAATAGGGAAGCAATGACTAGTTACCCATGCATTTCGGTGAGATGGAGCACTTATCATATGGATACATACCATGTAGAAGTTGATAATCCAACCTCACAGATCCCAATGAACACTTGCAAGAAAATAACCTATCACCAAAGGAGATCAAGAGACACAAGAATGGTTCTTTGCAACCATGAAGCAAAAATTGCATTAACCAAGAAGTGAATAATTACAAAGAGATGAATCCTTAAGAAAGGATATTGAAGCCCTAAAGTGAAAACCCTAGGATGAATAATTAATTATTAAAGTGCCTGATTTTAGCTTAAGGGTATGTGCAGGATCATGGTATGCCAAAAAGTGGCAATATTTGTAGGGTATGTGGCTGGCGACTTTTTTTTCACCCAAAATTAATGAAACGAAAAGGGTTTTTAGAGGAGATTCTCAGCTTTCCAAAAATATAAATTATGATTTAATTTGAATTTAATAAATAATTATTATTCATTTTCTATTAGAATTATGACTAAAGTCCCGACGATAGGCTGATTGAAAAACATCTATAACTTTCAAACGATCATATTTTTTGAATCCAAAACATGCGTCACATTCTATGCTTTACATACTATAGGATTAAAAAATAAAAATAAATTTCATGAATTTTGACCAAGTTAAGATGGTCAGCAGACGAGTTTTTATATTTTCTAAAAGTTGTAATAAACAATTCATAATTAATTTTGTACTTGGAAAAAATTACAAAAAATATGCATCACATCTGGACATGAGTCCTCTACTTATATATAAAATATTACAAAAAAATATTATCATTATATTATGGTTATTTATTCGAAATTTATACCTACTGCATTGAAATTTCAAATTTTCACCAAATAGATTTTATTTATTTTTAAATAAACCTAGTATTTTAGAAACTAAATTCAATTTTCTACAAATTCTATTCTTACATATTTTTGAAATAATATAGATAACCTATTCAAATATTTTACGTCAAGTTGCCTAACACTGATTTTTCTGAATTTTTTGCCACTTAAGGGCCTGTTTGGCATACCATGATCCTACACATGCCCTTAAGTGAAATGAAGTAAAGGTGAAATAATTAATTAATCAATATGCTTAAATTAATTAAGTAAACAACCTATTACTCTAACAACTATCATTCCTTGTTTCAACTTGCATACTACTTGAAGGAAAAGATTTGTTAAGGGTATTATCCATACCTAGTGTACTAATGTCCATACTAGGAGTGAGAGAGCTAGATAACCCAAGATCCACAATGATTTTTCTATCACGGGATGACATGAGTCTTGAAATTTGTCTCACTATAGTATTAGCAATAGGACACAAAATACTCATACAAGGAGTACTAAATGCAAGTTGAATGCAAATGCAACGTAAGATAAAAGCAATGAAATGCTTGTAACAAAAATTATAGAAGTTAAAACAAAAAGGAAATAACAACAAACAAAAACTTAGAAACAAAACTTTAAATGCCAAAAAATGTAGTGTAGAATCTACACTAGGATTGATTCACCCAAGGTGGCAAATGATTCCCAATGAGATTTTAAAAAAAAAAAAATTAGAAAATTTTAATTGAATTGTATGCTTTTTATGTTGGATGATCTATATACTAAGTGTAAATGTAGGTTTTGTTTGATTTTCAATGAAATGATATGCAAAAATTTAAGCTATATGAATTTTCGTTAATGAAATTTTTGAAAACACTAGAATGCAAGTTAACACATGCAAGTCCTAATGCAATGTTAGTGCAATCCAAATATGGGATGATGATACACTCCAAATTAGAATTTTAATGTTCTAAATGTAGGTTGACAAAAATGAAATGATAAAAAAGTGGGATGGGGTGAATTCTATCATATGGTTTAGGACATAGAGCATTCCCACTTCTTCAATTCCATTCAAGGATAACCCTAGAGATCTCAATGCAAAGGAGAAAGAGATCTTGCAATAGGGTTTTTCTAGGAGTTGAAAGTAAACTAGTAAGGGGTTCACCACCAAGTTTAGACTTGAATTTGATATGAAATGCAAGATGCAACACTAAACCCTAATTGAATATAATGACCTAGAAAAGTAAATGAAAAAGCACAGAAAGCTATAGAAATGAAGGTATGCACCTGAAAATATAGAGATGGCTTGAAGGAGGTCTGAAACACTAGAAATTCTACCTTTTTTGCTGATTGGGGCTCATTCACCAAGTTGGGAAAATTAGTCCAAAAACTGGGTTTCTATGTGAGAACAAAAATATGCCAAATGGGTATTTGAATCTGTAAAATACTAAAATTTGATTGGAACTGGGACTCATTCACCATAAGTGGTGAATTAGACCAATTAGGCTTTTTTGAAGCTTGAATGTTTGATCCTGCTCTTCCTAGTTTTCTCTATCCTTTTTCATTGATTTTTGGATCCGAATCTCTGATTTTCATCCTATAGGTCTTATCCATGGCTCTCCAAGGCTTGATGACAACTTTGACAAATTTGAACAACATTTCTCCATTCTCACTCCTTAGGAAATCTAAAAACTAGACCTATAAATTACACAAAAGGGAAAAGGAAAATTTTTGTTGGGTTAGTAAATAGGGGTTTGCCTTGGTCAAACCCCTTGTTGGTAATTAAACCTTGAAATAGAATGAAATATGATTGGAGAATGATGAATGAAAAAAATATGATGTTTCAACTCACTAAACCCTAGCAATAAGAGGCTACAACCATGTATGAGATGGCTCTAATGGATGTTGATCTTGATTCTTGTTTGAAGGAGATAGATCTTGAATGTAAAGCTTGCTTGAATAAAAAACCCTACATCACAATTGTTAGCTCAAAAACAAACATGATACATGAAGTCCTTGACATATTGATTGATTCTTGAATGCCATTCTAAAATGCTTGATAATCTACCCTTGAATGCTCTTGTGAACTCAAACTTTCTATAAGAATGCTCATTCAACTTGTGAGGTGTAAAATGAGTGAAATAAACTTGTATTTATACTCAATTATGCAAGAATTATCAAAATTACAACACTACAAGCCGACATTAGATCTAGGAGAATAAAATCCCACTTGAAATTTGAATTAATTTTAATTTTGGGCCACACTAGACTCATTCACCCAAGGTGGCGAATGAGTCCCACCAAGCCTAATTTTTGGGACCAATTTTAAAAATGCTTAGAAATGTGTAAAACCAGGTTTAGGACCAAAATATCTAGGTGGAACCCATTCAACCAAGGTGGCGAATTAGTCCTAGATCACCAAATTTGGACCATGCAAGCCTAAAACACCTAAATTATGATTTAGTATCGATTGGTGTCAGGATTATCCTTAGAAAGATGTATTAAATGGGGCTTCCAGATGCAAAATAGGGCTAATTAAAGCATAAGAAATCCCAATTATTAATGAAAAGCCTAGAAAAGTGTGAAAGTGTGTTACAATAGTTTACAACACTTTGAATGAGCGACCAATAAGCTCATTTAGTTCACAAGGGCCCAATACCTAATGTGAATATGTTAGCATATTACAACACTAAATAAATGCCAAGTTAGGGGGACCCTTTTCCATCATTACATCTTGATAATGAAATAATGATAAAATGAAGGAATTGATGAATGTACAAATCTTGTTACACCTCACCAAACCCTTTAATGGCTTCCCTTAGAGGACTAAAGTCAAACACATCTCTCTAAGGATTGGATCTTACATGGAATGGCTTGATTGCTTGATAGATCTTGATGCTTGAATGTTTGCTTGAAACTTGAAACCTACATCACAATGTTAGATCCAAAAACATGCATGAACACACATAAATTTGACATCATGATAGGATCTTGAATGTTGTTGTAGATGACTAATAAATCTACTCTTCAATGCTCTTGACAATAATATTTCCTCTTGTGAAAGTTTCCTCTTAATTCTTAGTGTTGAATTGATAAAATAATTATGTATTTACAAGTGTTTCCTTAATTACCTGATAACTAAACACCACAATCCAAATATTGCAATTTGAATTTAGATCAATAAAATGCTACCAAAAATCTATTAAAAAATGGGATCCAACACTTAAGGAGGACCCATTTTCCCTTGGCTAAATGGGTCCTAGACCCTAAACCTAGGACACACATTTTCCAAGATGTTACTTGATCAATGTAGGCATTAATTAAATGTGGGTTTCCTTTTTGGAAAATAAAATTAATAAGGCTTGTGAATGTATAATTGGGCCAATTAAAGGCTTAATTAAGTCCAATTAATTAAGGAGATGCAAACATGGTGTGAAAATGTAAAGGTGTACATTTTTCTACACTATAATATTTATACATATCAAAATGATAAGATTAACAACATATATATCTAGTAAATTTAACAATTATTACTAACCAATTCCTTTTATCAATGCACTTTTTCATTATATAAATAGCTAACTCATACTCTTAATCATTATATTTTCTTAATAAAATAGTTTCTTCCACTTTAATTTTGTTATAATAGAATACTTCAAAAATATTTTTCTTCAAAATATTTATGAAACAAAATAATTTCTGGTATGTTTATACACAACTTATACTCATTTTCATTATCTCCTTAAATTTACATATACTTTACACTTTTATAAATTCATACCGTTTATGTTCCATAGTATCATTTCAGTTACTTTCTATCTATCATACATTACTTACATTATTAAAATTATTAGGTTATATAAGCCTAATATCAACTCTTTATAGTATTTAATTTTTTTGAATTTTTAGTTTTAAAAATAATATAAATTTAAGAATAAAATTATGATATTTTATTAATTGTCATAAAGTAATTATAGCTATATTTATGATATGAAATCACAAAATAAAGGTATTTATGTTGAACTTGATTTCACTTAATCCACAAGTCTTGATTTTATTAACAAAAAATAGTTGAATTGGGATATGTATTCTAAAATTAAATAAAATCATCATCACATCACAAATATAGCCTTCGTAATTCAATCATTATCAAAGAACAAATTGTAATATCATTTACTTTTATTACTATATTTATCTTATATTACCTAAACAACATGGATTTACTGAAGAGAGGGATTCATACCCTTCAAATATGAAATCAAACAAAACTCAAAACATCACAACATATGAAAGAAGGAAAACACTATATTTTATTGCAATAAATATGAATTGGGATTACAATATGTGGAAGGTCATAAGCTCCCTTACAACATGGGCTTTCTACATATAAAAAACTGCAAAACTTGGATTCTTCAATCCTATGCTCAATCCGACAATGTTTGGTTATGTAAACCTACAACTCCTCCAAAGCCAACTTCTTAGATGAAAAATACATCAATATATAAAATTTTGTGAGACAAAACCATTATTGATTTCTCAAATCAATCTCCACTAAACCACTAGGAAAACTTGTCACTTTATGCCTATCAGTGCTCTATCATTTTTCAAAATGTTCTAAAATGGTTTCTGGGTTTGGTGGACCTCGTTAACAAATTTTTGAATCATTTTGAAATTATTAATTTTGTTACTGTATGAGAAAGTAAAGGCTATTTTACTGGGACTGGGTCTCACAATTATGACCCATACATGCAACAACATGCAAAGCTTGTGGCCAAAATGCAAATACATGCAAGGCATGCAAATGCTCATGCAAGAACATGTAAGAAAAGTGGTCCCCTCTTGGAAATGAATTACCAAGAATCATATTTCCTTTGGAGATACTTTAGAAATATTTATCAAAGCATAATTCCTTCAAAAATCACCTCTTCAAATCACCACAAGGGAAAATTATAATGTTGCAAATTAAAATAATTATTTTCCATGCACCTTATCCCTTATTGAAAATAAACCAATTAAAATTACAATATTTTTGGTGACATAGGATTGCCATTTCACCTTGGATGCTCCTGCATTAGACACCCATGCTAATTTGAAATTTTTCATGAGTTGAATAGATAAACATTTATAGATTGTATGCATGTTCTTCATCCATCCTTCTTCCTTATCTACCCATTTCTTCTTCTTCACTCTACTCTAAAACTTCCAATCTATTCCTTCCTTTATGTTTCCTCTCTTTCTTACTATTGCACTACAAAACTTTTAGCTTCCTCATATTCACACATTTCATTCACATAATTCATAATAAAATTAGAATCACCAATTAACTCACAAAATGCAAGTTTTGCCTCATCTTTTACTATTTCGACTTCAGTGTCCTCTTCTTCAATGTTCTCCATTGCACTCAATTATTTTTTGCTGTTGTAACCTCTATAATATTTTCTCCACTTTTCTCTTCCTCCTCAATCTCTTTCTATATGCATTCCTCAAAGCATACTTCTATAATATTTTCTCCTTCTTGTTCACCTTCATACACAACTATGAAAAACTATTTTCCTTCCTTCTTTGGAATTTTGTCAAACACTTGCCACACACCCTCAATCTTCAACTTCTCATGTGTAGATTGCCTCAAATTCAGCGATTAGTCTACACACTACACACACTCCACCACTAGGTCTTGGTGCAAACTTCCTCACATTTGGTGCTTTGCTTGCACACTCAGGAACTCCTGCTCTAGTACCATTAATGAAGAGAGGGATTCATACCCTTCAAATCTAAAATTAAATACAACTAAAAATAGTACAACATTTCAAGAAGTAAAACACTATTTTATTGCAATAAATATGAATTGGGATTACAATATGTGGAAGCTCATAAGATCCCTCACAACATTAGCTTTCTACATCTAAAAATCTGCAACTTTTGGAGTCTTCAATCCTATGCTCAATTTGACAACATCTAGTTATGTAAACCTACAACTCCTCTAAAGCCAACTTCTCAAATGAAAAAGGCCTCAATATATAAAATTTTGTGAGAAGAAACCACTATTGATTTCTCAAATCAACCTCCACTAAACCACCAGGAAAATCTGTCATTTTTTGCCTATCAACGCTTTGTCATTTTTCAAAATTTTCTAAAACAATTTTTGGGTTTGGTGCACCTCGTTTCTAGATTTTTGAATCATTTTGAAATTCTTAATTTTGTTACTGTATGAGAAATTTATGGTCATTTTACTAAGACTGGGTCTCATAATTATGACCCATACATGCAAGAACATGTAAAGCTTGTGGTCAAGATGCAAATACATGCAAGGAATGTAAATGATCATGTGAGAACATGTAAGAAAAGTGGTCCCCTCTTGAAAATGAATTCCCAAGAATCATTTTCCATTTGGGGATGCCTTAGAAATATTTATCAAAGCATAATTCCTTCAAAAATCACCTCTTCAAATCACCACAAGCGAAAATTTTAATTTTGCAAATTAAAATATTTATTTTCCATGCATCTCAGTCCTTATTGAAAATAAACCAATTAAGATAACAATATTTTTGGTGACACAATATTTCCATTTCACCTTGGGTGCTCCTGCATTAGATATTGTTGATGATTTTTTCTACACAAAAACAACTCAGATAGAATATGATATCCTATCTCTCTTGAAAGATAAATCTATATATTAGAAAGCCTCAAGAGATAACCCCAAGGTCTCTAATGTCAAGTCTTGACAATGCAACAAAAAAACTCAATGATAAATGTGAAAATGCTGGTAATCACAAGGGGCCTTAAAAAAAAGTGTTGAAACTTCAATATGCATCAAATGTAGCAATAAGGGTGATGCTTTGTAGATCTTTCTCTAATAATGATTAAAAGAAATAGAAAAATATAAGGGTTTGAGAGAGTATTACCTAATCTAAAACCTATGATCAGTTATGTAGACAACAGTGTGTTCAAGATGTACCAATCTTCCCAAGAAAAAATATTTGCTTAACCAAGATCAAATCCACAATATTACAAAGACAATACAATCTCCAAAAGAATCTAATGATTTTCAAATTGTAAATATTTAAGCATACATTAAAAAATTCATAATTGAACTTAAGTGCAAAATATATTAGGCCCAGACTAACTTTACACAACAATCCACAATCAGTAGATCACTAAAAGTATGGACCTAAAGATTCCACAACACCTCAAACACTTTATCATGAGCATAAATGAACTACAACTAGTTATAAGATTAACCATAAAAAAACTTACTCAAAATTAAATAGATAAGAGTATAAGAACCATGCACATATGAATAAAACATAGAAGAACATGAAATATCAATGTATTCAACTGTATTAACTTCACAAAAATTTGCAATGATTCAAGCTCTTTAGCATGTTACAACTCATAACTATTATCTATTCACTTGCCCACTATCCACTATCATCTATTAGTCTTAAAAATGAGGAGGAGACCTCCATTTATAGCAATCTCAAGATAGGTCAGCCCAAATTAGGGTTTACAATTAGGTCAGTTACATAGGTTGGCCTTAATACTTTTAAAATTCCCCTAATTTAAATTTACGATAAAATAATGAGGGTTAGACCCCAAAGTCAATTTTATAATAAATACATTTTAGGGCACAAAATTCAAGGAGTAGCTGACTTATATCATTGTATAGCTCGATGTAGATGGCACACTTTTCAAGGTCATCCAGCTTGGTCATCCTCTTTGTCATTTTCCTCTTCCCTTCTAGAAAATTCTTTAACTTTTGGAATCACATCATCTAGGTTAGCTAGATTAGGCACTGGGATGGAATTTATCCTTAGATTGATTGATTTTAATCCTTCATCAAATTTAATCAAATATTTCTCCCATTCTACATGAAGCCCTTGGTACTTATCAAAATTAGAGATATAGATGGTTGAATCCTCAAGATGATCCTTGGAAATTAGTCCATTGCTAGCTAGAGAATAAACTTCATGCCACCACTTTTGTAACTGATTAATATTCAAATTATTCTTCCCAAATTTTCTTCTCCCAATAAAAATTTCCATGAATGCAATAGACCCATCATAACTTCCTTTATCTTTCCCTAGACCTTTGTCATATTTTTAAGGGCCTTAGTCATTAGCTCTTTTCTATAATTCCACACTTCCATCCACTCCATTGAATTTTATATATCATTTGAAGTAAGGATAATTTTCTTGAGTAGCATTTCTTTTGGAGTTTCTTAAATTTTATTTAATTAAAAAATAGTTGTATTTTCTAACTTATAATAGTTTGTTGCAAATTGCGATGTGTTCTCCAAAATTTTTTATGTCTTCTCATAGGTATGCAATATTTTTGTAATTACACCATCTCCTCTCTAGCTCACATCATCCATCCATTCTCAAGTTACCTGTGCAAATGTCCTCATCTTTTCAATTTCTAAAACAACCTCTTTTGAAAGTAATCCTTCAAAAAAAGATGCTCCTTCACTAGATTGAGCCTACAGAGGCTTAACTAAATGTTGCACATATTTCTACACTTCCTTCAATTGTTTTTGCAATTCATCCTTCTCCTTCTTTTCCTTATCCAATCTTATGAGGATGGCCTATGATGATTCTTGAAAGTCTTCCTTTTCTTGTTCTTTTGTAGTAGGGCGAAGGTTAATAGTTTGTATCCTACAATCTGAAGGTCTTACCTCATCTATGTACTTTTCCTTAGCTAGAGTGGCCACGTGAATAATTTTCTTATTGGACTCATCTCTTGTGAGCTTAGAAATAGTCCTAGCCTTCTTTCTTTCTTTGGGTTTACCCCAACTAGTCAAGAACTTGTCCCAATCTAGGATTTCTTCTTGAGCAAAAATTGGTTTAGGCTTCAACTTCTCCTTCAACCAAGCAGTGATTTCAGACTCTTCATTGTTTGGAGAAGTATCACGCTCCTGTTGTCCTTTAGGAGGATCATTTTCAACATCCTCTTTTCCTTTGTCTACATTATGCTCCTCAACATTATCAAGTTCTTCATTAGCCACACAAAAATTTTCCTTCATAGGAGAATGGGAAGGAATCTCTTCTGTAACTCCTAACTCTATATTCTTGCTCATTATCTCCTCAGAAACTATTGGATCTAATTTCTGCACAAACCTATTTAGATCCCCACTCTTGGGTGTAGGTACATCTTCTTCTTCTTCCAAGCATTCAACAATATTCACTCCTTCATGCATGACTTCCTCATCCATGGGAATATTATTTAAAGTAGAAGTAGGGGAATAATTATTTCTTGGAAGTGATCTCTCCATATTTTTCTTAAGATCATTAGTAGGCACCTCTTCAGTATCTACCCTTTGATCTTTATTTACATATTCTACAGGAGATGCCCTTTTTTTAGGAGAACTTCTCCTCACATACACTTTATGTTTTTCTCCTAAGCTTTCCCCATCAATTACCTTGGTTAGAGTGGTCTTCTCTTCATTAACCTTTGTCTTCTGAGACTTGGAAATCCTTTTCCCTTCATTCATAATCTTTCTCTTCTTAGTGGGTTGGACCTCCTCTATAGCTTTTTAAGTGATTTCCTTTGTGTTGGTATGTGGCGATTGATCATGCTATACTGTATAGCCCATGGTTTACTATACACCCTAGCCCCCCATCCTAAAACCCTAATTCTGGAAGCTTCTAAAAATCTTGTTAAAAGGGGTTGGGATGGGGGTTATAGTATGAGGAGAAAAACGCGATTATTCGCAAGATTGTAATAGGTTTTGCACTGGATAATAAAATTTTTGGATGGTTGCGGTTTGGTGGATGTAGCCCAGATTGGGTGAACCACGTTAAATTCTCTGTGTTATGATTTATTCTGTGTATGTTTTAGTTTCTCTGTTTATTATTTAAATCTGCATTTAATTGTTAGATCTGCCATCTCTAACCCTAACACTTTGATGGTTTCCTAACTTTGACAATTGGTTCTCTTTTTTTTACCCTTTCCTTGGCTCCTCATTCTTCTCTTGATACCGAATTGTGCATCCTCTACATCCTCCTTCAGATGGAACTCAGATTCACCATCTTTAGTTGTTTCTACTTCTTCTAAGTGAGATTCAAGGTCTCCCATAAAATCATATGTAAACTTTGTCCCATCTGCCTCTAGCTCCAAAATCCTATGCTTTAACCACAACTTAAAATATCTTAGCACTGGGGCATTGAGCTCTTCCAAATCAACTACCTCTTCCTCAACCCAATTGATAATCGTTAATGGTTTATCTTTATATTGCTCATAATCATGGTATTGCAGAAGATCTCAATCATCATCAACTTGGTCAGGGACATTGGAAACTTTGTACAACCTTATCAATATCAAAGATATTTTGAAACACTTTCTCTTGATTACTTCAAATTCAACTCTACAATTGGCCCAATAATCTTCAATATGGTCCCTGTGTTTGAATCATTTACTTTCCATCTTTTGTGCAATATCATATGGATCAAAATTGTCCCTATTTGTGTGTGAATAGAAATTAAAATTAACCATTTCCTTTTCTAAATTATGTGCATTTAGAATTTAGGGGCATGCCTCCAATCCCCCAATCCTCAAAGGTAAATCTCCTCCAAGACCTATCCTATGCATGTTTTTCAAAATGGTGTCAAATGCTACAACTTTCCTAGATACTTCCAATAGTATGAGTTTTTTTGTTGGATATCTTGGAAGTCTAAGAGGCATTGTGGGTGAAACATATACCTTGACATAAGAAAACCTTGAGAGTTGGATAAAAAAATAACCATACTTCTTAATCAAATCCATTGCATCAGCAGAGACCCTAACATGAAGAGAGAATCCTAAAGAAACCTTGTTATGTACATGAAAAATGAATCATTATTGCTCCTATAGTTTTTGGCATTAAACCTCAATTGGGGATATACATCATAGATCCTGTCCTTCCCTAAGAATCCTCTACAACTTAACCCTTTATATTTCTTCTTCCCAGCTAATAAGTACACAAGGTATGATGTGATAGTGAATTTATTTGTGTCTTGTACACTCCTTAGTTGCATGTCTAGGTTGTCACCTATAATCCTTGCCCAATGGTAGTGTACTCCCTTGACAATATATGATATAACATATAAAATCCATTCCTTGAATATAAAAGCATCATCCAATCCCATAATTCTTCCCAAAAGAGTAATCATATCATTGTATTCTGTTTTGAAAGATCACTCATATGTAACTGCTTAGGAAAATTTGAGTAATGAGACTTTGGTTCGGATATCCAGTTGTTGTTCATCATTAATAGAGCCCTATTAGGATCCTTTGTATTGAAATATTTTGCTTCCTTGATGTTGAGACTTACCAACTTATGATGTGAACCAATATTGAAGGTCCATAATATAAATTCCTCAATAAGGTTGGCTACTACCCTCCCTTGGGGGCCTACAACTATTCTTTTTTCATAATCATAATATTTAGAAGATTCCACAACAAGCTCAGGGAGTTCTATTGAAGGAGGAAATCCAACAGCCTAATCCAATCAAGTGGTCATGATAATTTGGGAAAGTAGTGTTTGTGCATCACCAAACATCCTTTGTTTGAAATCATTGTAGTCTATGTGGCCCATGTTGGTATCTCCAACGTTATTGTATGTAGGGATGATCTTGGTTTCTGGCTTTGTCCCCTTGAAATCATACTTCATCCTTTATGCTCTTGTTAGGGGGGCCTCCTTGACAGGTTCAATTGGCTTAACCTCTGACTTTGTAGCCTTGTTGGACTAACCCTAAATCTGTGTAGGAAACATCACAATCATTATAATATTAAGAAAAAACCCTAATTACATTATTAAATGAACCATTCAAATACTCATACAATTCCAAGAGGCACTTCAAGCAGGCACCAATACCATTAATCCAAGTTTGAAACTCACATAATGCATTTCAAGACAACTTCAAGTTTATCCGCCTCTAGCGGATTTTCATGAGGAAATCACCTTCGGGGAAATCTACCCTAGATAGATTTTCATGAAGAGGAGAATTATTCAATCTAAACATAGTCAATAAACATCATGCTTTTCATGCAAACTTACCATTCAATATTCTTAAGGTTCATCCTTCAAACACCACTTACCTTCTTACCTCAGGGATTTCAGATGTAGATGGATTTGGGGAATTCCTCAAGCAAGGTATTTTCACGCAAAGATAAACTTTCAAGGAATTCCACAGAAAAAGGATTTTCATGAAAAGACAAACTTTCAAGGAATTTTGTGAACAATGGATTTTTGTGACAAGATGGATCTTCAGGTGAACCAAAAATTTTATGAGGTGTGAAATTCTATGTCTCTTTTTCTCAATTAAGGTCTTTCACCTAAAGTAAAGAGATAGATCTCACACCAAAAATATAGGTAGTTCACTCAAACTAATTCAAGTACAATGGAAATATGAATGAAATATTTCTAAACGAGATAAACTAAATGAAAATAACTGATAAAAGCTATTGATCATTAAGTAACAAAATGTAACAATTGATTTTGGTTCCTTAGGACTTTCTTGCACTTCTAGGTTTTTTCACCTAAAAGCAGAAAGAAGGGCCAAGATAGGAAATGTTACACTGAAGATTAATTCAATATGAATAAAAAGTGACTAAATGTAATGATATAAATGAAATAACCTGGAAAAGAAGATGAATTATTGATGAAAAACCTAAGAAATGTAAGGGTATGTGCAGGATCATCATGGAAAAGATAGGCCCTTAAGTGGCAATGGAATTCAGAAAAATTAGAGTTAGGAAACTTCACGTTAAAATTTGAATAAGTTGTCTATATTATTTCAAACATATGTAAGAATAGAATCTATAGCAAATTGAATGTAGTTTCTAAACTACTATGTTTTTTTTTTTTAAATCTATTTGGTGAAAAATTGAAATTTCAATGCAGTAGTACTTAAATTTTAGGGAAAAATAAGTAGGTGTCTGTCTAACGACTCTAACCACAATAAAATGATAATATTTTTATAAGATTTTAGATATAAGTAGAGGACTCATGTCTCGATGTGATGCATATTATTTTTGTAATTTTTTTCCAAATAAATAATTAATTATAAAAAATTTATTACAACTTTTAAAAAATATAAAGACTTGTATGTCTAACCACCTTAACTTGGTCAAAACTTCATGAAATTCTTTTTTTTAATCCTATAGTATGTGAAGCATAGAATGTGACAAATGTTTTGGATTCAAAAAATTTGATACCATTTGAAAGCTATAGATGTTTTTCAATCAACCTATCAATCAAGACTTTAATCATAATTCAAATAGAAAATGAATAATAATAATTTATTAAATTTAAAGTAAAGCATAATTTATATTGGCAGAAAGTTGAGAATCTCTTTAAAAACCTTTTCGTTTCATCAATTTTTGATAATAAAAAAATTCGTCAGCCACATACCCTACACATACCCATCATATTGCCACTTTTTGGCTCATCATGATCCTACACATACCCTTAACTTATTTGAAAACACAATGTGATTTGCAAACCTAAACTAAATGACCTAGAAATGAAGGTAAATTGTAACAAAAATTGATGAAACTGAATGGGTGCACTTGTAAAGTTGTTGAGGAGTGGAAATGACTGAAATATTTTTAGGCTAGTGGGAATCATTCACCATTCTGGGTGAATTAGTCCCATATCTAGGAAATTGTTCTAGAGCCCATTTTAGACAAAAGGGTATCCAAAATTATAGAAAACCCTATTCAGGCTTGGCAATGGGAATCATTCACCATCAATGGTTAATTAGTCCACTTTTGAATTTCTAAGAATTCAAAAGTTGAAACTAAAGTCTTTGGTCTGCACTTCGGTTCTTGACAGGTGTTCTCCTTTGAAAGTTTGATTTTTGAACCTGAAAGTGAATTTTTGTTGATATTTTTCCTTGGTCAATAGGATGGTGTCTTCAAAAACTTTACAACTTGATCTTCAATGATTTCCAAGTCTTCAATGTACCTAAATTTGCAAACATACAAGATGAGAGAGAAATGTTCAATGTTAGGGCATGGGGGTTTTCCTTGGTCAAACCCCTTTGTAGGTAATTAAACCAAAATGGAGAAAGAATGTAATGAAGCATGCAACAATTTAGTTATTTACCTTTCCATGATGATTATCTTCAATTTTTGTAGGAAAACATGAAGAATCTTCCTTTGAATATTTTAAAAAGCTATCTTGATGACTTGCAATGATGAAACCCTAACTTGCTTGACTTCAAAGAGAAGATAAATGATGAATGCATTATGAAATGAGTTAAGAGATGTGAATTATGGTTTGGAGACTTCATTTTATAGGTAATTTACCTTATTTTCCCATCAATTGGATCCCTAAGGCCGACATTGAAGAAAATTCAACTTAAAATCCAACTTTTCCCACTTAAACCTCAAAAAGTGGCTCAAATGGGACTCATTTGCCAACAAGGGTGAATGGGTCCCACCTAGATGGGATTGATTCACCATCAAGGGCAAATGGGTCACACAGGGGCCATTTTTCTAGCTACGATGCTAGGAAGTAAGGAAATAAGGTTTATATGATGACTTTGTTGATTATTTGATCAATTTATGCCTCAAGATGCATAATAAGGGGTAATAGCGGCCTATTAATGATGATATAAAGGTTAATTAGGGATTGGGACACAAAATTCAATGTGAAAGTGTGATTAAATACACTTTACAACATTAAAATGAGGATTGCATAGCCTAGAAAGGCACAACATCCAATGTGAATGTGTAAGACACATTACAACACTAGATTATCATTAAGTTTATTTCACAAGCCTTCTAGATTGATGTGATAATGCAATTAAATATATTTTATAATGTTGAATTAAGGGAAAATGGGTTCATTAAGTCTAGAGAGGCATGAAATTATCTTACAACACCTTTACAAGACATTGTTAAATGCATTTGAAAGAGTCCAAGACCTAGTGTGGATGTGAAAAACACCTCACAACACTAAATCAAGGCCTTTTTAAGTCTAATTTATCATCAATTATTCTTAAATCAAGAAAGTTTCCTTTTTTCTATAGTACATTTAGCCCCCACTTTAGTGAGAGGATGAAATTACTTCAAAATCACACTAAATTCAAACATTCAAGAGAGATCCAAGTGTACAGATGTAGATGACAAAGGATAACAAAGATCAAGAAGGTAGACAAACCCCCAGGATCCAAGATCCTAAGTCAAACCATCAAGATACACAATCATGCAATGGAAAGAAATAAAGGAAAGAGAAATGAGGTGGAAAATATGTGATTACTATGGGACCATAGAACATCAGGTCATCTGCAGGGTGAGTTATCCATAATACACTCACTCTGGCCACGAAACATAAGGTCGGCTGCAGGGTGAGTAATCCCAAAGAGGTAGTTTAGTGAGAAAGTCATGCCAGCGTGTTAGCCTCCCACTGTATAATGAGAAATTCATGCTAGTGTGTGAGCTTCCCATTATACTAACCATACCGAAGTTATGCTCCTAATAACATTGATAAGGAACCACAATGTAATTCTTTTTGTGAATATTTTTGAATATGTAAAGAATTTTGCTAAAGGGGATTTTTCTTTGTTCATGTATGGTCTTCTTCTTAGGGAGCATTGTATCTAATGTCTCCAAGAGAGGACAATTCAGGGTGTTAGATCATTATCCATGGGATGCCTTATTTTGCATCAGGCCACTACAGTTGACCGTACACTCTTGGGATGCATCAAACCCAATGAAACCACGAAGAAGAGAACATATCACAAGAAAAGGAAAAATCACACCATGAAATTTGCACAAAGATGTTGTTTATGTATGCCCCCACTTTAAAGTGGTTGCTAGACCATTACTATGAGCAATTACTTTAAAGTAGAAGAGGGTATGAGAGCTTACTCAAAAATCCCTATGCCAAGTCATATGTTTTCGATAAGCTGCATCATGAAGACAGGGAGTATATCACATGTGAGTCAATCTTAAGACATGTCATCCACATCCCGAGCTTGATCTTATATGTTCATGAAAGATTAACGACTAGCCAAAAGAGACAACAACAAGTGACATATGGGAACAAGGATGAGCTTAGAATAGATGATTATATGTTGCCCCTTGCGATGAATGGAAAACATTTAGTAGTGAGTATGTTATGATCCTAAAACTATCGCATGGAAAGGAGCAGAAACTAATGTTATTTATGTTGATAAGTAAACAAATTTTATTCTTGATACATGTTTAATGAGGTGTTTATGAGTTTAGGATGTACCAAGGTTATAGTTGTCTTATAAAAGTCTTGTGTGATATTATTGATGTTCAGTGAAGGTTTGTTGGATGGGTTGATTTCTATGGAAGGACAATCAGCATTACCATGATTTGGTGCTTGTGTTTTGGGTGCCAGAGGGGCATGGATACCTTTTTGTATAACATCACATCCTTTCCCAAGTTGTTTGGTTTCCTTTCTTGGATTTGGTGGTTGTTCAATTTCCTCAAATTTTTTCTTGGATGTTGTTTTTGCATGTAAGGTGGTTGAAGAGGATTTTATTTTTACTAGTTTCTCTTTTCTTTGGTTAGACTCTTTTTGTATAATCTTGTATTCTCCCTTGGATAGAGGTATGGATTCAAAGGTTTTCAACATCTCTTAAAATAACCTTGAGGCCTCTTTAATTTTCTTTTGGATTTCTATATCATTTTGCTTGGTACTAATCATAGAACATGTAACCTTGTTGTTTTAAGGAGTAGAGGGT
Source organism: Sequoia sempervirens (assembly GCA_007258455.2). Classification (NCBI taxonomy): domain Eukaryota; kingdom Viridiplantae; phylum Streptophyta; class Pinopsida; order Cupressales; family Cupressaceae; genus Sequoia; species Sequoia sempervirens. The sequence goes on along the minus strand of VDFB02000015.1, from coordinate 303,900,730 downwards.
GACTTCTCATGAATTCCTAAGATTAACATCAAGGCTTGATCCATATCAATCAATTCATGATGCTTCAAGGTGAGGTTGATTTTTGGTTTGCACACGATATTGTTGATGTTTTATCATACCATGATACCTTACCTATTAGGAGAGTGTTTAGGAGAACTACAAACTAGATGTTCTTGACATTCAATGTTTGGTTCTTCCATATTGGCTTCATCACAAGAAGGGGAATGATCAATGGTTGAAGTGTCTTGATCAATAAGGGTTGTCCTAGTTGAAGAGGGATCACTAAGATTCACATAATTTCTATCCATTGTGTTTTCCAACATCAAAATATCATCTTCATAGCTATAAGAGATACTAGGAGAAGAAAAAGTATGGTTATCATGATCATTTATAAGTTCATTCCTTTGTTCCTCAATGTCTTCCAAAATAGGATAGGTAGGGGAAGGAATGTAAAGAGGGTTGCTATAGACATTCAAGATTTGATTATTTAAGACCAATCTATAATCCTCATCATTTAAAATCTCATTTTATTGTGCTATAGTATCTACCCAAGGGGATGAGGAGAAGGAAAATAAATATTTGTATGATGCTCAATGATTTTATCTTCTTTTTCCAAGATAACTTTGCCACTAAAAGGAGAGGTATTGGGATAAGAACAACTGTAATCATCATGAGTATCTATGTTTGTATTCTCTTCTATCACATCATCCTCACAAATAGGAGAGATAGTATAGGGTTTATGTTTAATGCAAGCATTAACAATTTCATTCTCTTCAATGAAGAGAATCTCATAACTAGGGAATGCATTGAATGAATGACTATCATGCTTATTGACTAACTTTCTCTTTGCAAATTTGGAGAATATTGAAACTAAAATTTTGAAAGAACAATAGATGCCAACTCAAAATGCAATGTAAAAGGCTGAAATGAAATGCAATTTTCAGATGATAATTGATTGATTATGATATGCAATAATGTGGGAATGCAAATTTAAAATTAAGCAATGCATGAAATGAGCCAAATTGAGCTATATTTAATGAAGTGCATGTTACAAAAACTCAACTAATTGATACAGATAGGTATTGGCACCAAAAAGAATCCTAAAAATATGTTTTTTAGTTCTATAAAAGAAAGTTTCAAGGGTGAAAAGGGACTGATTCGCCCAAGGTGGTGAATGAGTCCCAGTAGGGACTTTTTAAAAAAATTCAAAAACATTTGAGTGATTTTGATGTTTTCTGTGTTGTAGGATGCATACCTAAAATGAAAATGAAAAAGTTTAGAAAATTTTAATGATTTTAGATGCAAAAAATGCAACCTAAATGCACTTTCATGAATGCAAAATTTGAAACCTAGCATGCAAATTTATCCATGCAAATCTTAATACAAGGTCAATGTGAGGCTAGATCAATGATGAAAGACTCCAAATTAGAAAAAGAATGTATTTGAAAAGTAGATTTACCAAAATGAACCAAAGATTTTATGAGGTGTGAAATGCTATGTCTCTTTTTCTCAATTAGGATCTTTTACCTAAAGGAAAGAGATAGATCTCACACCAAAAATCTAGGTGGTTCACTCAAACTAATGCAAGTACAATGGAAATAAAAATGAAATGTGTCTAAATGAGATAAAATAAATTAAAATAACTGATAAAAGCTATTGATAATTAAGTAAGAAAATGTAACAATGAATTTTGGTTCCTTAGGACTTTCTTGCACTTCTAGGGTTTTTCACCTAAAAGGACAAAGAGGGGCCAAAATAGGCAATGTTACACTAAAGATTAATGCAATATGAATGAGAAGTGACTAAATGTAATGATCTAAATGAAATAACCTAAAAAAGAAGATGAATTATTCATGCAAAACCTAAGAAATGTAACTTGTTTGAAAACACATTATGATATGCAAACCTAAACTAACTTACCTAGAAATGAGGGTAAATTGTAACAAAAATTGATGAAACTAAATGTGTGCACCTGTAAAATTGATGAGTATTGGAAATGACTCTAAAATTATGAAGATGTTGATTTTTAGGCCTGGTGGGACTCATTCACCAATCTTGAAGAATTAGTCCCAGATTTGGCAAATTGTTCTAAAGCCCGGTTAAGACAAAAGGGTATCCAAAATTGTAGAAAACCCTATTCAAGCTTGGTAATGGGACTCATTCACCATCAATGGAGAATCATTCCACTTTTGAATTTCTAAGAATTCAAAAGTGGAAACTAAAGTCTCCAGTCTGCACTTTGGTTCCTTACAGGTGTCTGCCTCCAAAAGTCTGATTTCCAAACCTGAAAGTGACTTTTTGTTGATATTTTGCCTTGGGAAATAGGAAGGTGTCTTCAAAAACTTTATAACTTGATATTCAATTTTTTCAAAGTCTTCAATGCACCTAAATCTACAAACACACAAGACAAGAGAGAGAAATGTTGAATGTTAGGGCATGGGGATTTTCCTTGGTCAAACCCCTTTGTAGGTAATTAAACCAAAATAGAGAAAGAATGTAATGAAGCATGCAAAAATGGAGTTATTTACATTTCCATGATGATTTATCTTGAATTTTTATAGAAAAACATGAATAATCTACCCTTGAATGTATTAGGAAGCTATCTTGATGACTTGCAATGATGAAACCCTAACTTGCTTGAGTTGAAAGAGAAGATAAATGATGAATGAGTTATGAAATGAGTTAAGAGATGTGAATTATGGTTTAGGGACTTGATTTTATAGGAAATATACCTTATTTTCCTATAAGTTGGATCCCTAAGGCCGACATTAAAGAAAATTAAACTTAAAATCCAACTTTTCCTGCTTAAACCGCTAAAATGGCTGAAATGGGACTCATTCACTATCAAGGGTGAATGGTTCCCACCTAGATGGGATTGATTTTCCATCAAGGGTGAATGGGTCCCATAGGGGCCATTTTTCCAACTAGGCTGCTAAGAAGTAAGGAAATAAGGTTTATATGATGACTTTGTTGATTATTTGATCAATTTATGCCTCAAGATGCATAACATGGAGTAATAGGGGCCTATTAATGATGATGTAAAGATTAATTAGGGATTGGGACACAAAATTCAATGTGAAATTGTGATTAAATACACTTTACAACATTAAAATGAGGTCCACATAGCCTAGAAAGGTATAACATCCAATGTGAATGTGTAAGACACATTACAACACTAGATTATCTTTAAGTTTATTTCACAAGCCTTATAGATTGATGTGATAATGTAATTAAATACATTTTATAATGCTGAATTAAGGGAAAATGGGTTCATTAAGTCTAGAGAGGCATGAAAGTATTTTACAACACTTTACAACACCTTTATAAGACACTGTTATATGTATTTGAAAGGGTCCAAGACCTAGTGTGGATGTGAAAAATACCTCACAACACCAAATCAAGGGCTTATTAAGTCTAATTTATCATCAATTATTCCTAAATAAAGCAAGTTTCCTTTTTTCTATGGTACATCAGGGAATTCCACATGCAAAGGATTTTCATGAAGGAAAGGTGTGTCAAGATAATTCAATAAGGACGTATTTGCACATTATTTTTTTCTCTTTTCTCCTAGTTTCTCTAAGATCATGAACCTAAATTGTCCATTCACAAAAAAATCCTAAATAAAAAAAGAAATGATTCTAATACAAGCTTAATTTTTAATACAAGAACAATTTCCATGAATGCAAGAGGATCTAATATATGATTGCAAGTCATCTTAATAAAATTGCTCCATTTTGAATCACAACTAGGGTTTATAGTTGTTCATGCTTCAAAATTCAATCCCATGCATCTAGGGCATCAAGTATTTTCAATTTTAGTTCAAGTGGGTATTCTACAAGTGAAAAAACATTTAAACTTAAAACCCTAATTCAAACAAGATTTATGGTTCCCAAATTTAGTGATGAATCTAAAAAACAAAAATTGAAGAACCCTAGCCTAAAATTGACTTACCCCATTCAACAATAAAGCCCAAACTTGCAAAAGGAACAAACCTATCAAATCAAAGGAAACCAAAGAAATTGAATGCACATAATTGGAATAATGATTCCAAACTAATCCAAAAATTGAAACCTAAATCATTAAGAAATGCAACTAAACCCACAATAGAGGATGAGAACCATACCTCTATCCAAACAGACGTGCAACAATAGTGAAGAATCCTTACTCAGGAGCCCTAGTCAATGGTTTCCACAAATAAAAGATCACTCCCAACTTGTTCCACATCAAACGTGAAATCACCTAAATCTCTATTCAAACCACAACTTAAAATGAACACAAAATGACCATACAAGGGCATAAATTGAGCCAAAAAAGAGCAATAAATGGCAAGTATGACAACCTAGGAAATAAAAAATTCATTAAAAAGACATCACACTGCATTTCAGGGATTCGAGGCTGAGTAAAACTCAGAGAAATCTGGATGTCATGAATTTTCACGCTAGCTTAGACACTTGAGAAAATCCCTTCCAAATGGATTTTCACAAAGACCAGTATTTCAGGAAAATCTAGCAAGAGCAAATAAACCTAAAGCTCACTCTAAATTGCATAACTTAGTGTCTCCAAGAAATTGCACAAGGAGCTAAGATTCAAGACATCATTTAAGATGAAGATGTTGCAAATAATAATGCCTAAAGTGAAGATAGATCAATAATTCGAGTGGGTGAAGAAAACCGAAAACCAAGAACCTTTCCCTTAAGGGGAAAATTCCAAACCTAAGGCAAAAAAAAATGAAAGCAAGAAAAAGAGGGTCCTTGCCTATGGTGGGGTGTGTACACAAAATGTGCACAACAAATGGTGACTCCACCAGGGAAATGCTTCAGAGCATTTTGATGACAAACTAGAATCGAGAACCAAGAATCTCTGGTTTTGATCCTCACGTAAGGTCAACCAATAAACTAAAGTCTCAAAATAAATGAACAAGCTAGCCCTTCTTGTGTTGGAAATCCAAGTGTGTGTAGATGTATACATTTTCCTCCCTTACACACTACAGAAACCATGCCCAGTGATGTTAAGCTCCATAAGAAATTCTAACTCCAAAAGTAACCTGGATAGAGTCTCACTGCCAATCAGGGATTCATAGCCCTGACAAGGTTATCATTTTGGTTCTCCCAAACATAGCTCTACTACCATCTAGGAATCTATAGCCCTAATAGAGATACTCTGATCCCCCTAAAAAGTTGAATTTCTTTTGATTTTCAATATTTTTCTTTTTTCTTTCTTTCTTTTTGATATTTCTTTTCACTTATTTTCATTTTTAACATATAAGAAATGAAGCTCACACTTAGGACTAAGAATCATAGTGGCACTAAATCATAAATATAAGATTTTTCACTTAACAAAATCTTACAAGGAAACCAACAACAACCTTAGGATTCTTAAGATATGTGTAAAATAAAAGATCCAAACACATTTAGAAACTAACTCCATCTAATGAATTATCAACTTTAACATTTAGCACACATGACACTGAATAGAGGACTTCCACCATGTCATCTGAAAGAATGATTAGAGTTTGTAAAGGAAATACTTGAAAATCATCCTAGATGAGAAAAAATTGTTGTGCAAATAAGACACTTCCCAAACCAAAATAACAAGGAAACCTCAAAACTAAAATGAAGAACTTAAAGCAACCTAAACTAACCAAAACCAAAAAAAAAAGTAAAACAAATAAAAAGAAAACAACACCTAAATAACTATTTACAAGGATGAGCCGAGAACAACTCGGGCAAGGAAATAATGCTTCAAGTATTTCCTATTTCCTATTGACTGGAAATGGTACATCTTCTCCAATGAGAGTCTTGAGGCAGAAAACATTATCTCCTAGAATCTCAAAAATTTGGTAGAGACCAAGCCATAATTTTTCAAATTTACCATGTTCCCCCTTTTTCTCATGTGCCTTATCTCAGTATAGAACTAGGTCAGAGATCTTGAAAGCTTTAACTTTGGCCTTATGGTCAAACCATCTTTTAACAACACCCTGGTGCTTAGCAAAATTCTTTCATCTCTCTTTTCTCCCAGTTGTAATAATTCAACTAGGTGGGCCTCCAAATGTTCCCCTTCCTCATAATATTCATTGATGAACTAAAGGGAAAGGATTCTCAGCTAGACAGGAATGAAAAGATCAAGTCCAGAAACCAAGTGGTAAAGGGAGGTCCCTAATGAAGCCTTATGCCAGGTATGGTCATCCCATGGAGAAAATATTAATTATGTGTGCCACTCCCTCAGGTTCTTATCAATAAACTTCCTAATGATAACCAATAGGTTCTTATTAGTGGATTCTACCAAACCATTCCCCTAAGGGTAGTAGTTAGAAGAAAAATTAATTATGATACCATGATCAAATGCCCACCTAGAGAATTTTAAAGATGCAAATGCAGGTCCATTTTCACACACAATAGAAAAAGGGAAACCAAAATGGTTAACAATCCCTACCTAAAGAAAGTTTATAACTACCTCTATTGTGCACTGTTTACAAGGAATTTCCTTCTAGTCCACCAAGTAAAGTAATCAGTTGCAGTTAAGACATACCTATGTCCAACTAAAGATGGTGGACTTATAGGACCAATAAAGTCCAATCCCCACTGAGAAAAAGGTCTTACCTCGATCACATGATGTAGTGGTCAAGCCGCATTTCTCTCCTTCGTGGAAAAGGTTTGACAGACATGACAAGCCCTTATGTGATCAAGTATCTATCCTTGAATATGGTGGGCTAGTAGTATCCAACACACATAAGTTGGGCAGTAGTGGCCATAACTAACCCATGGCATGTCCCATACCTTTCATGCAATTCCTCCATAACCTTGGTAGCTTCTTCTTTTCCAAGATATTGGAGGTATATCACTTCATTATTTTTCTTATAGAGGACTCCCCCTTTCAGCATATAACTGACACTCTTCAAATGTAACAATATTTTCTACACTATGTTCAGGTGATTTGGTCATCTTTGGTTTAGAAAATAGTAGACTAGGTCATCATACCATTCATCGGGTGAGGCGTCCTAAAGATGATACTATTCTGCTATAACCTCTGGCTAGTTTTTGCCATTTTTTGTGTCAAATCTTGTCCTCTCACTAGCTTCATTGGTTTAATTTCTATTCCATATTCTTGTAACATTATAACCCACTTGGCTCTCCTTTCTTCCATCTCACTCAACATTAATAGGAGCTTTACTTTTGGATTGGGCACAATGGAAAATACTTTATTTCTCAAAATGTAATGTCTATATTTTTTGAATCCTCTGACCAAAGCATAAGCTTGTTTCTCCACATTTGGGTACCTCATCTCCACATCTCTGAGAGGAATACTCATGAAAGCTATTGGGTTTGCATTCCCCTCATCAAAATTTTGTGTTAACATGCTTGCACAGGAATGGTCTGATGCAAAAGAGTAGATATAAAATGGGTTGGTATAATCAGGACTTACTAGCACTAGAGAAACAACTATTTCCCTCTTGATTTAATCAAATGTCTACTTGGTTTTAGTAGTCCACTCCACTTTTGCATCCTATTTGAGCATGGAATTCAGTGGTTTAACTATCTCTACAAAACCCATGATGAAATTTCAAACAAAATTAATCTTTTTGAAGAATGAATTCATTTCTTTTTTGTTGGCAGGGGGTTGTATCTTTAGGATAGCCAAAAAAAATTTAGGATTAATTGAAATTCCATGTTTAGAAATCACATTTTCTAAAAGATTTCCTTCAGTCACCCAAAATATACATTTCTTGGGATTAAGGGAGATACCAAACCCCCTGCATCTCTGGAATACTTTACATAGATCTAATATATAATCTCCTCTATTCTTGGAAAAGATAGTCAGGTCATCCATATAAATGATTATGCATTTATTTATTGTATCTTTAAAAGCATTGTCCATGGCCCTCTGAAAGGTGGCTCCTGCATTAATCAATCCAAAGGGAATTCTCCTGTATGCAAATGTGCCCCATTTAGTGGTAAAAGAATTCTTGTATCTATCTTCATATTGTACCATGACTTGATTGTAACTAGATTAGCCATCTAAAAAAGACATCATTTGGGAGTTGTTCATGATTTGCAATACCTCATCCAATGAAGGAATTGAATAGTTTTCCTTTTCTAAAGCACGGTTGAGATTTTTGAAGTCCATACACAATCTTATTTCTTTGTTCCTTTTATGAACCAGGATGAAATTGGCTACCCATGTTGAGTGTCTAACCGAAAAAATGATACGATTTGACAATAATTTATGCACTTCCTTTTGAATGATAGGTTCTAACAGTGCATTAATAGGCCTTTTTATCTGTTGAAATGGCTTTCCATTAGGCTTCAAAAGAATCATGTGTGTGATTATTTAAGTATCATAGGTCTTTAAGTCCTCATAAATCCATGCTATTAAATCATGGTAATCTTGTAATGCCTCTATCAAGCGTTTCCTTTCTTCGAGAGTTCACACCTTACCTATGAACATGTTCTTGAGATCATCTAGAGTACCCATATTGTATGCTTCACACTAGCTGGATATAGAGTCCTTTTTGTCTATTGATCCTTGTCTCATATCCTATCCAAGTCAACGATTCTCTCTAGTTGTACCATTCCTCTTGGAATTGTATTCATTTTCAAGTTGATGAATCCTTCCATATCTAGTTCTTTTTCTTAGAGTTCAACTTCATTAATTATCTGAGAGGTAAACACATTAGAACTAGTAATAAAGTCTAAAATATTCTTATCATCCTCAAACACCTAAAAATTTGTCACATTGTTTAGCACAGAAGGAATTAGAGTGAGCTCAACTATGATTTTTTTCAATCTAGACAAGGATAATAGCTCCAATGTATTAGCTACTTGTGCAAGAGCATATGTAATGTGATTCTTGCTCCTAGGAATCAACTGAATGTTGAATGCGTCAAATCCTTCAATCAAATCCCACACTCGATGCTTGTAATTAGTCATCCTCATGTAATGGAAAGAGTATTGTCTCCTTACCTGATTGACTACTAGTTTAGAATCTTCAAACACTTGTAGTATTTTAGCCTTCTTCCTCAAAGCCATGAGTAATTCATGTACTAATGCTTCATATTCTACAACATTATTAGTGCACTGGAATTACAACCTATGTGTTGTAAAGAAGTTTTTACCCATTAGGATAATGAGATCAAATCTAGCACCTACTCCTTGTTTAGATTTAGAACCATCAAAGCATAAAGACCAAAATTTAGTAGAAGGCCTACCTCTAAAATTTCATATACTCTTACTTCAGGAAGGATCCTACTGAACCATCAGTTGCTTTTCTTTATAATCTCTTGGAATCTCTTGTACCTCTAATTTAATTATTGGATGTGAATTGATACATCTCTTGATCTACTCTACAGTAGTCTAGAAAAGAAAACATTCAAGCTCAGGATGGGAAGCATTGTGTACTTTGCACCAGTTGTGTAGCAACAACTCCTCAAAGTTTATTTGCCTTCCTATATTTATCTGATCTTTGATGCACTTTTGATTGGATTCCTAAAAAATTATCAAATAGTCCAATATTACCATCACTATGATTAGAATCTTCATCTACTTCTATAAGTGGATCAGTTCCACTGGAAAACCAAGTCAAATTATTGGGCACATCATGCATTATCAATACTTCCTCCATCTCTATTTCATCTAGAGCTATTGCTAGGATATAATTTCCTAGAATGGCCTTAGAAACCAATACTTAATTCGAAGTCTTTTGATACTTAGTAATCAGGTACCTCAACCTCTCTCTCAATCTTGATTTGATTTGGAACACCCTTCCATCGAAGCCACATATGGGAGTGATCCATAGAAGTGTACCCATTAAGCACTATCAGAAATCTCTTCCAAGAATCATGCTATAGGCATCTAGAATCTCTTCCACCTGGATATTAATGACCTGCTACACACGTTGATCTAATGCTACGTGCGTTGGGATCATATTCAATTCTCCCACTACACTCACCTCAATCTTGTCCAACTAAGTCACCTTACACTGGGAAGGAACAGGAGTGATGCCTAAAGCCTTTCAAAATGAGAAGGGCATAACATTTGTTGATGCTCTAGAATCCAGTAGACAATTATATAAATTCTTTCCAAATATATGAATGGAAATAAGAAAAGGAGTACCCTACTTGGTTTGGAATAAACTTACTCAAGAATCAACATTAGCCACTTGATTTTTATCTTTTTCTTTGCTCCTATCCTTTGTCTGCACTTGAGGTTTCTCTTTAGTAGGTTGATTACTCTTTCTTGAAGCTTATTGAGAGTTTTGTGTCCCTTCAGCTATCTCCTTGATCACTAGCTTAGTAAAACCAACTTTCTTAACTACAGAATCAAGTGATGACCTCATAAATTCATGGTCATTCAAGGAACCTAACAAAAAATTCCTAATTTCTAGAACTCTTAACAACTCAAAGGATAAAAGAGTCACCTTTACTTTCTTGAGGGTATGTGTAGGATCATCATGGAAAAAATAGACCCTTAAGTGGCAAAAAGTTTAGAAAAATTAGAGTTAGGAAACTAGACGTAAAAATTTGAATAAGTTATCTATATTATTTCATAAATATGTAATAATAGAATCTATAGAAAATTGAATGTAGTTTCTAAACTGCTAAATTTTATTTTATTTTTTAAATCTATTTTGTGAAAAATTGAAATTTCAATGTAGTAGTACTTAAATTTTAGGGAAAAAAATAAGAAGTAGGTGTCTGTCTAACCAACCTAACCACAATAAAATGATAATATTTTTTTATATGATTTAGATATAAGTAGAGGACTCATGTCCTGATGTGATGCATATTTATTTGTAATTTTTTTCCAAGTAAATAATTAATTATGAATTTATTATTACAACTTTTAAAAAATATTAAAAAACTCATATGTTTGACCACCTTAACTTGGTCAAAACTTCATCTTTTTTTAATCCTATAGTATGTGAAGCATAGAATGTGATGCATATTTTGGATTCAAAAAAAGTGATACCGTTTGAAAGCTATATATGTTTTGAATCAACCTATCAATCAAAAATTTAGTTGTAATTCAAATAGAAAATGAATAATAAATATTTATTAAATTCAAAGTAAAGCATAATTTATATTGGTGGAAAGTTGAGAATCTCCTTTAAAAACCCTTTTCATTTCATCAATTTTAGGTAAAAAAATTTGTCAACCACATACCCTACACATACGCATCATATTGCTACTTTTTGGCCCATCATGATCTTGCACATACCCTTGAGTTCCTCTGCTACATATTCTCCCATTTGAAACATAGTTATGTCTAATTGATTTCCCTTAGATTGTATTCCTTGTTGACCCTTGATAGCCTCTCCTTTTGAAGCATCATAAGATCCTCCTCTAGAGAAGTATTTCTTTGGCACATGAGGATATGAGGGGTTGTTACCGACATTAGGATTAGGTAGTACTAATTTTTTTTGGAGGTGTGGATGTGGTAAATGGTTGACCAATCTGCCTATTCCTTAGATTGTATGGCCTAGTTCTTTGGTGACACATCAGGACCTCATCTATTCTTTGCTCCTCTTCATCTAAAGGACCATTATCAATAGTACCATCATTTTCAAAGAATTAAGCTATTGACTCCCCATTGCATACCTGTTCTTTTTTTACACATTTTTTGTGGATTCTTCCTTAGGTCCATTCTCTTCACCTCTCAGAAAAGGAGCATGATTCAATACTAACACTAGAAAATCATACAGATTTGATGGCACAATTTCCTTTCTAGCTACACTAGTACCAACAACCTATTGAACCTCCATCTGGAAAATGACTTCTACTATATGAAATTTAGGACGTCACACTCTGAATGTTGTGTTGTCTTATGAAGTCTGCAATATCCTTTTAGAGAAGCCTCTTCCAAGAGGACTCTACTAGTTGACTTCTCTTGATTCCAAGCCATGTTCTACCTTGGTGAAGGTCTTCTATCAAAATTTTGTCTTGAAGATTAACCCCCATCATAACCATATCCTTGACCTTTCCCTCTCTCAATTTTATATCCTTGATCATGAGAAAAATCCCTATTATCTCTATTGTAGTTGGATTGTATCCCTCTTTGTGCAGCCTATAGTTGACTATTTTGATTTCTTAAATAGGTGACTTCACTGGAAAACTTCTTCACTTGCTCACTCAATTCATCCAACTATTCCTTATCAATGTTGCTTGGTGGAACAACATTAAGTGATTGGTTCAACACTTCAAAATGTTGCAAGTATGTCAGGATATTGGACTGTTGTTTGGGAAATGTAGTCTATCTTGAATTCTCTAGATAAGGAGGGAGTGGCTAATACTGATTCAGTGGAGGACCAGGGTGAGGAACTAAGGAAATTTGATGAATTGGGTTCATGAGAGGAGTTTGATTAGTCAAAACTTGATTCATACCTTGGACCTATCCTAGATGTATAATAGGTCCTAATGAAGGAAAAGGTCTAGAAAAATGTTGCCTTAAATCAATGCTATCTTTTACTACCTCAATGTATGCATTAGTTAGTGAAGATGGGGGTTGATGTTTCCACTTAATGAATATGGAGGTGAGGTTTTCCAATGCTTCATAATAGACCTCCTTGTTTGATGCTTCATCTATAGAATATGGTGGCTACAATCTAGAGTAGGCCCTATGAAACCTATTGTTTAATGAGCCTATTGGTTCATTGACTTCCATTTTGATTGATATGAACTAGTAGTATAAGACATTAGGGATGAGTGGAATCCTAAATTTCTACAAGAAGGAAGTGTCCATTTGATCCTAGTTGGTTATAGAACCAACCGGTAAATGATTGTACCAGTAGAATGCCTCTTCCCCAAATGAGTAGGGAAACAGTCTATAGGCCACATCCTCACGAACAATCTACATATCCTTTAGGGCAGTCCAAAAAATCCTGATATGCTCTTCAATAGTCCTATTGGGATCATTGATATGGAACTTAGAGCATAAATGCTCATAATTTTTGGGCATGACATTATAATTGTTGAAAGCTAGAGGTGAAGGATTGTTAGCTAAGAAGGCCATTGGTGGTGGTGGAGGTGGTAGTGGCTTATAGATAGGAATTTGGGTTTGCTAAATGGGTGAAAGGTTTGACTCAATAGGAGTGGGTTCAATGGAAATTGGCTCATAATCAGATGATGAAGAAGATGATGGCCAAATGGGTGAAGATGATGATTTCTTTCCATTTTTGGTCCTCCTTGACCTAGTAGGGACTCCTAATTCCTAAAAATATCCTTCTATTGTAGATCTTGTTTGTCTTCTAAACCTCTGTGGAGATATTGATGATAGAAAATGCTCTAGCTTGTTGAATCAACCCTCCCTCTAGCACCAATCTATTGATGGTGTTTTGGCATAATAACAACTCAGATAGAATATGATATCCTATCTCTCTTGAAAGGTAAATCTCTATTAGTAGGCCTCAAGAGATAACCCTGAGGTCTCTAATATCAGGGCCTGATAATGCAAAAAAATAACTCAGTGATAAATGTAAAAATGTTGGTAATCACAAGGGGCCTTACAAACAAAGTGTTGAAGCTTCAATATTCATCAAATATAGCAATAAGGGTGATGCTTTGTGGATATTTCTCTAATAATGATTAAAATAAATAGAGAAAGATAAGATTTTGAGAGAGAATTACCTAATCTAAAACCTATGATTAATTATGCAGACAATAGAGTGTTCAAGATGGACCAATCTTCTTGAGAACCAATCTTTTCTTAACCAAGATCAAATCCAAAGTATTACAAAGATAGTGCAATCTCCAAAAGAATCTAATGTATTTCATATTGTAAGTATTCAAACATACATTCAAACATTCACAATTGAACTTGAGTGCAAATATATTAGGCCCAAGATAACTTTACACAACAATCCACAATCAACAAATCACTAAAAGTATAGACCTAAAGATTACTCAACACCTCAAACACTTTATCATGAAAATAAATGAACTGCAACTTGTTCTAAGATTAACCATAAACCAACTTACTCAAAATGAAATAGATAAGATTCACAAGAACCATGCACATATGAATAACACATAGAAGAACATCAAAGATCAATGTGTTCAATGCATTAACTTCACCAAAATTTGCAACAATTCAAGTCCCTCAACATGTAGCAACTCAATAACTATTAACTATTCACTTTCCCACTATCCACTATGAGCTACCAGTCTTACAAATGAGGAGGAGACCTCCATTTATAGAAATATAAAGTTAGGTTAACACAAATTAGGGTTTACAATTAGGTCAGCCACATATGTCGGCCTTAATACTTTTAAAATTCCCCAATTTAAATTTACAATAAAATAATGATGGTTGGTCCCCAAAGTCAAATTTATAATAAATGCATTTCAGGGCACATAATTCAAGGAGTAGTTGACTTATATCCTTGTCTAGCTCGATGTAGATGACACACTTTTTAAGGTCATCCAACCTAGTCATCCTCTTTGTCCTTTTCCCCCTCCTTTCTTCTAGAAATTTCTTTAACTTTTGGAGTCAAATCATTTAGGTTAGTTGGATGAGGCATTGCGATGAACTTTATCCTTAGCTTAATTGATTTTAATTCTTCATCAAATTTAATCGAAGATTTCTCCCATTCTACATGAAGCCCTTAGTACTTATCCAAATTAGAGATATAAATGGTTTCATCCTCAAGCTGATCCTTGGAAATTAGTCCATTGCTAGCTACAAAATAAACTCCATGCCGCCACTTTAGCAATTGATTAGCATTAAAATTATTCTTCCCAAATTTTCTTCTCCCAGTAAAAATTTCCATGAATGCAATACAACCATCATACACTTCCTTTATCTAGTGCCCTAGAACTTTTTCATCTTTTTAGGGGTCTTAGTCATTAGCTCTTTTCTATAATTCCACACTTCCATCAACTCCATTGACTTGGCTATATCATATGAAGTAAGCATACTTTTCTTGAGCATCTCTTCATTTGGTGTTTGTAAAATTTTCTTTAATTCAGAAATAGTGGCATCGTCTAACTTTTGACAGTCTACTACAAATTGGGATGTGTCATCCAAAAATTTTGTTGTCTTCTCATAGGTGTGCAATATTTTTGCAATTACACCATCTCCTCTCTGGCTCACATCATCCATCCATTCTCGGGTTACCTGTTCAGATGTCCTCATCTTTTGAATTTCTAAAACAACCTCTTTTGAAAGTAATCCTTCAGAAAAAGATGCTCCTTCACTAGATTGAGCCTACAAAGGCTTGACTAAATGTTGTACATATTTCTACACCTCCTCCAAAAAAAATTTCAATTCCTCCTTCTCCTTGGTTTCCTTATCCAATCTCCTAAGGATGGCATGTGATGATTCTTGAAAGTCTTTCTTTTCTTGTTCTTTTGTAGTAGGGCCAAGGTTAATAGTTTGTACCCTATAATCTGAAGGCCTTACCTCATCCTTGTACTTGTCCCTAGCTTGATTGGCCACATTAATAATTCTATTATTGGAATAATCTCTTATGAACTTAGAAATAGTCCTAGCCTTCTTTCTTTCTTTGGGTTGACCCCAACTAGTCAAGAACTTGTCTCAAACAAGGATTTCTTCTTCAACAACAATCGGTTTAGGCTTTAACTTATCCTTCAACCAAGCGAGAATTCCAGACTCTTCATTATTTGGAGAAGTATCATGCTCTTTATATCTTTTAGGAGGATCATTTTCAACATCCTCTTTTCCTTTTTCTGCATTATGCTCCTCAACATTACCAAGTTATTCATCAGCCACATCTAAATGTTGTTTCATAGGAAAATGGGAAGGAATATCTTCTGTAACTCCTGAATCTACATTATTTCTCATTATCTCCTTAGAAACTATTGGATACAATTGTTGCATGAACCTATTCAAATCCCCACTCTTGGTTATAGGTGCATCTTCTTCTTCATCCAGGTCTTCAGTAATATTCACTCCTTCATGCACGAATTCCTCATCCGTGGATATATTATTGAAAGGAGAAGTAGGGGAAGAATGGTTTCCTATAACTTCTCTCTCCATATTCTTCTTAAGATCATCAGTAGGTGCCTCTTTAATATCCATCCTTTGATCTTTATTTACGTCTTTTGCAGGAGATGTGTTTTGTTTAGGAGAACTTCTCTTACATACACTTGTTGTTTTTATCCTGAGCTTTCCACATCAATTACCTTGGCTAAAGTGGCCTTCTCCTCATTAAGCTTTGTCTTCTAAGACTTAGAAATCATTTTCCCTTTAGGCATAATCTTTCTCTTCTTAATAGGTCAGACCTCTTCTACACCTTCAGTGATTTCCTTTGATGGTCTCCTAACTTTGGCAATTGGTTGTCTCTTTTCCTTTCCCTTTTCTTGGATCCTTTTTCTTCTCTTGATATGGAATTGTGCATCCTCTACATCCTCCTCCAAATGGAAATCAGATTTACCATATTTAGTTGTTTGATCTTCTTCTTCTGAGTGATATTTGAGGCCTCCCATCAAATCATATGTAAACTTTTTCCCATCTGCCTCCAATTCTAGAATATTGTGCTTTACCAACAACTTAGAATATCTCAGCATTGGGGCATTAAGCTCTTCCAATTTAACTACCTATTCTTCATCCCAATTGACATCAAGCAATGGTTTATCTTTATATTTTTCATAATCATGGTATTGGAGAAGATCCCCATCGTCATCAACTTGGTTAGGGACATTGGCAACTTTGTGCAACCTGTACCATAGAAAAATGGCCCCTTGTCATTTTCATGGTCTTTTAGGCCTTTCTTCATGATTCTTGGTCCATTTTTCTTTGATTTAATGTTGCAATATGCCTTGGACACTCACATTAGGTTGTTAAAATTCAAATTATGGCATCTTGTGAAGGTGTTGTGAAGTTTTGTAAAAAAATTCTACACTTTTCTAGACTCTATTCATTACAATTTACCTAAAAATCTCCTTTTCATCCCTTATCAAGTCCTCTTTTGAAGTGTTGTAAAGTCTTGTAACAAGATTTCACACTTTTCTAGGCTTAATTTCACTATTTACACCTTTCTTATGCTTTATTTGACCCTTTTATGCACTTATAAGGCTTAATTAAGTGTTTTTTTCAATGTAAACCTAATGAACAACATTAAATGCAAGATAATTCCTGAAACCCACTTTCAAGTCCAACGTGGGACCCATTCGCCATGGGTGGTGAATGAGTCCCTCTTGGCTCAAAATTTGAAATATTTCAAAATTTCTTTTGGGTTTTTATTTAAAATCACCTTATGTCGGCCTATGATGAGGTATCATTGGGTTACTAAGGCAAAGTGTGTATAAATATGTAATTTTATCCTCATTTTACATCTCCCATTCATCAAGTTCACTTGCATTCAAGCAATCATCCATTCAAAACACTTTGCATCATTCAATCAAGCATCAATCAAGCATTAAAGAGTAGCCATTGATATATCTTCAAAAAAATTCAAACAAGGGTTTGGTAAGTTAATAGAATTTGTATGTTTCTTGTTTATCATTCTCTTCCATTTCATTATTTCATTAAGGGTTTGATTACCAAATTGGGATTTGACCAAGGAAAATCCCTATAACCTAACCCTTAACCATTTTCCCCCTTTGCATGTGTGTTTGTATACTTTTGTATGCAGATTTGACAAGAATTTAGGTGTTGAAAAGTGAACAACAAGTCAAAAAAGTGTTTCAAGTAAAATCAACTTTATTTCAAACTTGGAGAAGACATTCTGTCTATTTTCTACATAATTAACTTCGTCAACCTGACATGCAGACAACCTTAGATCTGGTGCTACAGAATTGGTTCTTGATTTCTAAAAATTTTGGGAGAGGAATGATTCACCATTAGTGGCAAATGAGTCCCATCTTAAGGCTAGAAATCTAGATTTTTTAATTTTGGATCCTAGCACTCAAAAACTAGCTATCAACAGTTTTCATCATAAGCAAGATTGATTCACCATCAGTGGAAAATGAGTCCCACTGGTGATTTTTAGTGATTAATGTCAACATTCAAAATATTCTAGAATCTTCATCAGACCTCTAGGTGCACTCTGAATCAGCCTTCTTCTTTTCTATTTTGCATTTGTTCATACTTTAGTTCATGTTTTCATATCACATTGTGTTTTCCAACATTGCATAATTCTTAGGTTTTGCATTAATAATCATTCAAATAATTCATTTAATTACACTTAGATAATTCCATTTAGCCTAAATAACATAATAAATTGCATAATTATCGTGAACCACCTAGACTTTTGAGTGGGATTTATCTCTCTTCTTTTAGGTGAAACATTCCTAAGAGTGCAAGAGTAGCCTATAAGCCCTACCCAAAAATCTGTGATTCACAACCTTATCAATCTAAAAGATAGTTTGGAACAATTTCTCTTGATTACTTCAAATTCATCTCTACAATTGGCCCAATTATCTTCAATATGGTCCCTATCTTTGAATTCTTTGGTTGTCATCTTTTGTCCAATATCACGTGGATTGAAATTGTCCCTATTTGAGTTTGAATACAAATTAAAATTAAACATTTCCTTTTTTGAATGATGAGCACTCATAATTTAATGGAATGCCTCCAATACCCCAATCCTCAAAGGGAAATCTCCTCCAAGATTTGTCCTATGCATGTTTTTCAAAATGGTGTCAAATGCTACAACCTACCTAGATACTTCAAGTAGTATGAGTTTTTTTGTTGGATATTTTGGAAGCCTGAGAGGCACTACAGGTGAAGCATGTACCTTGAAATAAGAAAACCTCAAGAATTGGATAAACCAATAACCATACTTCTTAATCAAATCCACTGCATCAGCAGAGACCCTCGCATGAAGAGCATCCTAAAGCATCCTTGTTATGTACATGAAAAATGCATCGTTCGACCTCCTATATTTTTTGGAATTGAACTATAGTTGGGGATATACATCACAAATCCTATCCTTCCCTAATACACCCCTACAACTTAACCCTTTATATTTTTTCTTTCCATCCAATAAGTACACAAGGTATGATGTCATAGTGAATTTTTGTGTCTTGTACACTCCTTAGCTGCATGTATAGGTTGTCACTTATAATCCTTGCCCAATGGTAGTGTACTCTCTTGACAATCTATGATATAACATAGAACATCCATTCCTTGAATATAAAAGCATCATCCAATCCCATAATTCTTCCCAAAAGAGTAATCATATCATTTTATTCTTGCTTGAAATCACTCCTATATAATTTCTTAGGCAGCTTCGAGTAATGAAACTTTGGTTTGGACATCAGTTGTTTTTCATCATCAACAGAGCCCTGTCAGGATCCTTTTTATAGAAATCTTTTGCTTCCTTGATGTTGAGCCTTACCAACTTATGATGTGAACCAATATTGAAGGTCCCTGCTATGAATTCCTTAGTAAGGTTGGATATTACCCTCCCTTGGAGGCCTACAACTATTATTTTTTTAGAATCATAATATTTAGAACATTCCACAACAAGCTTAGGGAATTCTATTGAAGGAGGAAAGCCAATATCTTGAGCCAATCCATTGGTGGTGATAATTTGACAAGTGTTATTTATGCATCACCAAACCTCCTTTATTTGAAATCATTGTAGTCTACATGGCCCATGTTGGTATCTCCAACCTTATTGTATGTAGAGATGATCTTGGTTTCTATCTTTGTCTCATTGAAATCGTATTTCATCCTTTATGCTCTTGTTAGGGGGCCCTCCTTGATAGGTTTAGTTGGCTTAACCTATGACTCTACAGCCTTTCTAGACTCACCCTGCATCTATGTAGGAAACATCACAATCATTATAATGTTAAGAAAACATCCTAATTGCATCATTAAATGAACCATTCAAATTCTCATGCAATTTCAAGAGGCACTTCAAGCAAGCACCAATACAATTAATCCAAGTTTGAAACTCACAAAATGCATTTCAAGAGCTTTAGGTTTATCCACCTCTAGAGGATTTTTCATGAGGGAATCACCTTCAGGGAAATCCACCCTAGATGTATTTTCGTGAAGAGGAGAATTATTTAATCCAAACATAGTCAATAAACATCATTCTCTTCATGCAAACTTACCATTCAATATTCTTAAGGTTCATCCTTCAAACAACACTTACCTTCTTACCTCAGGGATTTCATATGGGGATGGATTCGAGGAAATCCTCAAGCAAGGGATTTTCATGCAAAGATAAACTTTTTTGGGAATTCCACAGATAAAGGATTTTTGCGAAAAGACAAAATTTTGAGGAATTCTGTGGACAGGGGATTTTACGACAAGAAGGATCTTTGAGGAATTTTGTGAGTGGAGGATTTTCATGAAGGAAAGGTACATCAGGATAATTCACTAAGGATGTATTCACATTTGATTTCTTCTCTTTTCCCTTGGTTTCTCTAAGACCACAAACCTAACTTGTCCATTTACAAAACACTCCTGAATCGAAAAGAAATGATCCTAACACAAGCTTAATTTTTAATACAAACATAATCGCCATGAATGCAAGAGGATCTAATATATGCTTGCAAGTCATCTCGATTATATTTTTCCATTTTGAATCACAACCAGGGTTTACAGTTGTTCATGCTTCACGATTAAAACCCATGCATCTAGGGCAAAAAAGGTTTTTTGAATTAAGACTGGGTAGGTATTCTACAATTGAAAAGTCATTTAAACTTAAAACCCTAATTCAAACAAGAGCCATGGTTCCCAAATACAATGGTGAATCTAAAAAAATTGAAGAACCCTAGCCTAAAATCAACATACCCAATTCAATAATAAAGCCCAACATTGCAAAAGGAACAACCCTATCAAATTGAAGGAAACCAAAGAAATTGAATGCACCTAATTGGAAAAATGATGCCAAAAAAATCTAAAAATAAAAACCCAAATCACCAAGAAATGCAACTAAACCCACAATAGAGGATGAGAACCATACCTCTTTCCAAACAAACATGCAAAAATGGTGAAGAATCCTTACTCAGGAGCCCTAGTCAATGGTTTCCACAAATACAAGATCACTCTTGACTCATTCCAAAGCAAGCATGAAATCACCCAAAGCTCTACACAAACCACAACTTAAAATGAGCACAAAATGACCATACAAGGGCATAAATCAATCAAAAAAAAGAGAAATAAATGGAAACTATGGCTACCCAGGAAACAATAAATGCATCAACAAGACATCACACCACATTTTGAGGATTTGGTTTCAAGGAGGACTTGGGGAAATCTAGATGTCATGGATTTTCATGTTAGCTTAGACACCCAGGAAAATTGGTTCCAGATAGATTTTTGTGAAGACCAGCTTTTCAAGAAAATTTGGCAAGGGAGGATAAACCCAAAACTCACTCCAACCTACATAACTTAGGGTCTCCAAGAAATTTCACAAGGAGCTAAGATTCAAGACATCATTTAAGACCAAGATGTTGTAAATAATGACACCTAAAGTGTAGATAGATCAATAATTCAAGTGGGTTAAGCAAACCCAAAACTGAGAAGAACTTGTCCCTTAAGGGGAAAAATTCAAACCTAAGGAAAAATAGAAAACTAAAGAAAGAAAAATAGGGTCCCTACCTATGGTGGGACGTGTACGCAAAAATTGCACAACAGAAACCCATAGTAATTTTAAATGTTTCATGAGTTGAACTCATAAACTTTTGTAGATCATGTGCTTTTTCTTCATCCATCCTTCTTCCTTATCTACCACTTTCTTCTTCTTCACTCTACTTTGAAACTTCCTATCTATTCCTTCCTTTATATTTTCTCTCTTTCTAATTGTTGTAACAAAACTTTTAGCTTCCTCATATTCATACATTTCACTCACTTAATTTATAAGAAAATTAGAATCACCAATTAACTCACAAAATGTAAGTTTTACCTCATCTTTTATTGTTTCGACTTTGGTGTCCTCTTATTCAATGCTATCCATTGTACTCAACTCCTTTTTTTTCTATTGTAACCTATATAATATTTTCTCCTTCATGTTCACCCGTATACACAACTATGACACTTTTTCCCTTTCTTCTTTGAATGTTTTCAAACACTTACTACACACTGTCAATCTTCAACATCTCAGGTATAGACTGCCTCATTCGGTGATTGGTCTACACACCACACACACTCCACCATTAGGTCTTGTTTCAAACTACCTCATGTTCGACGCTCTGCCT
This sequence comes from Sequoia sempervirens, assembly GCA_007258455.2. Taxonomy (NCBI): domain Eukaryota; kingdom Viridiplantae; phylum Streptophyta; class Pinopsida; order Cupressales; family Cupressaceae; genus Sequoia; species Sequoia sempervirens. The sequence continues at coordinate 303,878,622 of VDFB02000015.1, read as the reverse complement.
GCACACTCAGGAACTCCTCCTCTAGTACCACTAATGAAGAGAGGGATCCATACCCTTCAAATCTAAAATAAAAAACAACTCAAAATAGCACAACAAATGCAAGAAGGAAAACACGATATTTTATTGTAGCAAATATGAATTAGGATTACAATATGTGGAAGCACATAGGCAAGCCCTTAAAACATGGGATCTCTACATTAAAAAAATCTGCAAAACTTAGAGTCTTCAATCCTATGCTCAATCTGACAACATCTGGTTATAAACTTGCAACTCCTCCAAAGCCAACTTCTCAAATGAAAGAGGCCTCAATATATAAAATTTTGTGAGAAGAAACCACTATTGATTTCTCAAATCAACCTCTACTAAACCACTAGGAAAACCTATTAGTTTTTTCCTATCAATGCTCTATCATTTGTCATAATTTTCTAAAATGGTTTTTATGGCCATTTTATTAAGACCGTGTCTCACAAATATGACCCAAACATGTAATAACATGCAAAGATTGTGGCCAACATGCAAATGCATGCAAGGCATGCAAATGATCATGCGAGAACATATAAGAAAAGTGGTCCCCTCTTTGAAATGAATGTCCAAGAATCGTATTCCCTTTGGAGATGCTTTAGAAATATTTATCAAAGCATAATTCTTTCAAAAATCACCTCTTCAAATCACCACAAGGGAAAACTATAATGTTGAAAATTTAAATAAATATTTATTTTCCACACACCTTAGCCCATATTGAAAATAAACCAACTAAAATAACAATATTTTTGGTGACACAGGATTGTCATTTCACCTTGGATTCTCCTACATTGGACACCCATGGTAATTTGGAATGGTAATTTGGAATGTTTCATGATTTGAAATCATAAACATTTGTAGATCATGTGCTTGTGCTTCATCCATCCTTCTTCCTTATCCACTCGTTTCTTCTTCTTCACTCTACTCTAAAACTTCCTATCTATTCCTTCCTTTATATTTCCTCTCTTTCTTACTACTGTAACAAAACTTTTAGTTTCCTCATATTCACACATTTCATTCACATAATTCAGAAGAAAATTATAATCACCAATTAACTCACAAAATGCAAGTTTTACCTCATCTTTTACTATTTCAACTTCAGTGTCCTCTTCTTCAATTTTCTCCATTGTACTCAACCCTTCTTTTTGTTGCAACCTTTGTAATATTTTCTCTAATTTTCTCTTCCTCCTCACTCTCTTTCTCTATGGCTTCATCAAATCATACTTCTACAATATTATATCCTTCCTATTCACCTACATACACAACTATGACAAAAAAATTTCCTTTCTTCTTTGGAATTTTTTCAAACAATTGCCACACACTCTCAATCTTCAACTTCTTAGGTATAGACTGCCTCACATTCGATGATTGGTCTACACAACACACACACTCCACCACTAGGTCTTGGTGCAAACTACCTCATGTTCAACACTTTTCCTACACATTCAAGAACTCCTACTCTGGTACCACTAATGAAGAGAGTGATTCATACCCTTCAAATTCCAAAATCAAATACAACTCAAAATAGAACATATGCAAGAAGGAAAACACTATATTTTATTGCAAAATATATGAATTGGGATTACAATATGTGGAAGCTCATAAGCTCCCTTACAACATGGGATTTCTACATATAAAATTTTGTAACACTTGGAGTCTTCAATCCTATGCTCAATCCGACAACATCTAGTTATGTAAACCTGCAACTCCTCCAAAGCCAACTTCTCAAATGAAAAATTCCTCAATATAGAAAATTTTGTGAGAAGAAACCACTATTGATTTCTCAAATCAACCTCCACTAAACCTCTAGGAAAACCTGTCACTTTCTGATTATCAATGCTCTTTCATTTGTTAGAATTTTCTAAAATGATTTATGGTTTTGGTGCACCTCATTTCCATATTTTTGAATCATTTTGAAATTCTTAATTTTGTTACTGTATGAGAAATTCATGGTCATTTTATTGAGACTAGGTCTCACAATTATGACCTAGACATGCAACAACATGCAAAGCTTGTGGCCAACATGTGAATACATGAAAGGCATGCAAATGATCATGCGCGAACATGTAAGAAAACCTGTCCCCTATTGGAAATGAATTCCCAAGAATCATATTCCCTTCGAAGATGTTTTAGAAATATTTATCAAAGCATAATTCCTTCAAAAATTACCTCTTCAAATCACCACAAGGGAAAATTATAATTTTAAAAATTAAAATATTTATTTTCCACACACCTTAGCCCTTATAAAAAATAAACCAATTAAAATAACAATATTTTTGGTGACACAAGATTGTTATTTCACCTTGGATGCTCCTGCGTTAGGATTTCTTACCAAACATAAAAATTTCCAATTGATACATGAATTAAACAATAAATACTCAAAATATAATACAATTATTTGTAAATGATTATAAAATCAATGGTTTAAGTACATAGTATACATTCCTCTTAATAGAAATATTGTCCTACAGATGTTTTTGTAAAAAAATATATTTTTACATGTTTACCCAATGAAGTGCATTCTAAAGTGCTTGTGCTCTAATACATCTAATCACACAATACTCTAGTTAAATTTATATATTAATATGTCAATAATAGATTATCAATTTACTTCTTGTTATAACATTAACAATTATTTATGTTATTTAATTTTTATCTCTTTTAATATCTACTATTGTTAATATTACATTATTTGTGGAGCCAGCCTAAAGGAATTTCCATGTTTTTTTACCAACTCAAAAATGGGAAGTCCCTATAATAGGTATAATGTAAAATGGCCATTTAAAAACAATCTTCCACTGAAGAGATCAACAATGTTATTCATGAAGTTATTAGTGAAACTATTGTAAAACTTTCGCCAATAACAATATATCGCTCTCAACTGGTCTCAATTTTCTTATTAATTATAATGGATCTTCTTCAATCTCCAAAATTACTCCATAAGTTAGCATTTTGATGTCAAATACATATTATTACAAAAGACAGATTCCTTAAAGTTGTTACAAACAAATAGTTAAATGCATTTTTATATCTTTCAATTAAAATCTACAAAATAATTCTTCATACACAACTATTAATTCTTTACAATTTCACACAAATGTATTAGAACATTAACTTATTGTTAGGGAAACAAAACTCTTTCAATGCCCTATTCACTTTATTGGATCTTATAATTTTATTTTATTTTTTAGGAAAAAGACATATATGCCTATATATTACATTATATTTAGATATAAATTTTTTATACAAAAGTGCCAAACATGGCATGAATCTTATAATTATCATTTTTATTAATTAACATATTTCTATCTATACAGTAACTTTTACACAATAGTTATTCTATTCAATTTCATTACTATCAATGCTTTCTTAATACATATATTCAAATGCATTCTACATTCATATTTTATTTATAAAATTATTTTTTTTTTATTTTTTTATTTTAAAAAAATAACATCAAACAACAAATGTTTATTCTATACAGAAAGGGACCTGTCATTTGAGGAGAAGCTCCATTTCCTAGCCAAGGAGTGGTAGGAAATTAGTGATCTTAGGTTTTTGGGAGACCAATGACTATTCTAGTCCTTTGTTGGTTTTGCTTTGTTTGTTGTTTTGCTAGTCATTTAGTGTTGTTTTTATTGTTTTTTTTTCTTTCTGGGTGTTTCACTTCTCGTGATCCCCTCCTATCTCGATGTCTCTCTTTGGTAAAAGGGTATGGACCCTTCCAATCTTAATCTAATCAAAACAAACATTTATTCTAAAATAATTATATAATTTAATAGAGAGAATAATATAATATATCGACTTTCTGATCTACAAAAATTATCAAGCAACTTATTCTTTATTTTATTTGTTACTTTCAAAATTTGTGAATCAATCTGAAACCCTTCTATAAAATCAGAAGGAAAAATGATTACGAATCCTAGTTGTTTTTATTTTTTAATACTAACCAGTTTTTCCATTTTGCAGGTATAGGAAATTCTTTATTTTATTTGTTACACATCTATAGGGAAGCTAACAATGTGGTAGATTACTTTGTGAATGAGGGGGTTAAGAGGCAAGGATTGAACATGTGGTAGAATTTTAGGGATTTGGGAGCTAAAGTCAGGGCCTTATTAGATTATGATGTTACGCATGGGAAAGAGGAAAATATCTTTAATGATGAAAAGGAAAAGGGATAAGTACATCGAAATCAAGAGATTTGATGGGGTTGTGTCATATTACTTCGCTGAGGAAGATTTGACAATTTAAGAAAACATGACTGTCATTTGTAGATTCATAAGCCCCAAGTTTGAAAGAAGCAAGATTAAGAAATGGATTGAAAAACTTGGAAAACCCAAGAGATATATATAAGACCATGGAGTACAAGTCTAAGATTGTGCATACGGTTGCTATAGAAGTTCAAAAACTTTGCATATACTATATTGGGTTTCCTAATCATATACTATGGAACCCTTGAATATTAACCCCTCTATATAAAAGAGAAATAATCCTCTTCAACTATAATTTTCAAAGAGATAGGTTTTGGAAAAAAATAAAAAATAATCTTTATCTTATCCTTGAACTTAAATTTATGTAGTTCAAAAAAGAGGAGGCTTAATCTTGAAACCCTATTCTTCAAATCAACAAAGTTTGCTAGCCATTAAATATCCCTAACTGGAACGAAATGATAAAGCTTCTCGAAAAAATCATAACATATTTTTGCTCGAGAGTGGTGATTCCAATGGTCAGCTCCAGAAACATCTGGAAGAAAAGGGAGAAACTCAGTAGTAGAATTCATGTGGTGTTCCAGGTCTCCAAGACGAGAAATCTTGGTGCCCAAATGAGTGGCTACAAGCACATTATCCAAGCATCCCAGAAGTGTGGGATCAAAGGTTTCCCTATTAAGTTCAGCAACCACTTCTTTAGCCACATGAAGATCCAATAATGAAGCAACAAAACAGGAGGTAATGTCAGTGTTGACTCGATATCTTTCTCTAGAAACCAAAAAGCTTTTACCCAAAACCATTTTAACTGCTTTGATCGTTAAACAATCATTCTCCATCAATATCTTTTTCAGACGCTGTTCAAAAACTTACCCAAGAAAGGCAAGCTGACTCTTTGAGCTAGTTGGGAAAATTAGGGTCTCCATTTTCCGTCGTTGTTCGGCTTTCTCCATCTTTGGCATGATATAGATATAAGAAAGATAGCCAAAAATGGTTTTTGTGTGCCCTATAATGATTATTCTGCGACATCAAAGGAAATGGGTAGACGTGGGTACCAAAAACATTCATAATCTGATAAAACACACACAAATTTGGTCTTTTTGACTCAAGTGTTCAATGGTGTATCATGAACAAGTGTGGCTTGACAGCTCAACAACTATGCCAGTTATTTGGGATCAATTCCCTGTGCATCTCTCGATGGGACCTTTTATCTTTGATTCCCTTTGTGTTTTTCGTGGGGTAAATCTTTATACTCTAGGCTTGTTCGTTTGCATGAAGGTGGCCCTTTTTTCCCGTAGGAGGGTGGGGTTGTTTTATAATGGTCTATGTTTTGGCCTTTGGTCTTCTCACCATATTATTCCTCTCTTTGAAGAAATGTGGTGTATGTTATATCGACAAATGAAGGAAATCAGAAGGTAAAATGTCATACAATAATGAAAAAGTCATAAAGTCAACAATGGATCAAGAGCAAGTACATGGTGAGTGGAACAAGACCAATTATATGGCAATTGGAAACCTTTCTAAGTTGCATGCTAAGGAAATCTCAATTTATGAGATCCACCCCTTGTAGAACTTACCTTTTGAAAAACCAAAAATAAAAACAAAACATTTATTCTAGTTTATTTTATTTTATTTTTAAATTAAAAAGTTATACGTACAAATATGTTTAGTATTAAGTAGTTTCCATTATTTCCTAAACACCAGCATAATGCTTCCAAGCCTTATCAATTGAAGGGCTTATCAATTGAACTGGGGAAAAAAAGAAATTGAAGGGCTTATCGGCCCATTACAAAGGCCGCGGACCATTTCATTGCTCTAAATTGTACAGAATTTTCTCTGAGCTTTGATAATATGTTAAAAAAAATTTACAGAGAGTCTGTATTTGGTGTGCTAGACTACTGGTATTCATATTTTCCATTAAGCGAAGAATTTAAATTGAAAATAAAAATATGTGATGTTAACTTTATTTTCACAACAACACTAAAACAAAAAGTAACTGGAATAATTCGGCACCCTCCCTAACGTCAGCCACCTCGATCTTTAAATAGATCAGACTACAAAAGTAGATAGCGAGCAGAAATTATCGTGTAAACTTCAATCAAGCGCAATCATATGAATTAATCATCGAATCATTACACAGCCGACCATAGAAATGAAATCAATCGATCCAAAAACACTTACCAAAAAGGTAAAATGCCACGAATAGCTGCGGACCAATTTCAATTCTATATACATTTAGCAGTGAAGGCAAAGTTGTGAATCATTTCATGGGGAAAACACTGCATGTATATTTACAATATAAAATCGTACCATTTCAAAAAGAAAACTTCCAAAATCAATGGAAACTTGCAGGTTGAAAACGTAGGATTTTTGTTTAAATTCAATTGACATGAATTCGAACCCATTATCCTTATCCTGTGTTGTGTATTTTGTATCCTTATCATGCGTTCTGAGTTTTACAGCCGTTTTGCATGTCGCATCAGGATCTTGCATGGATGGTAGGACTTTTGGATGAACGATCCTTATTTTCTTCGATGGACTGTTCATTGAAATGTCCTACCATCTTTGCAAGATCCCGTCCACCGTCAATCACAGAAATGACAGGTATCATTTGTTGTGTCTTCTTATAAAACTCCATTAGAATTGATACATGTAATCTGTTATAAAAAGCATCTAAATTTATAATCTGATAGAAAATGCACAATAGAAGCCTTATTTGATAATTAATTCCGCCTAAAGTTTTAAAGCTTACTCTAAGGCATTCGCATCCATAATTTCACTGCACTAGCTAAAAGCAGGAATATCAGATTTATATCATGCAAACGGGCAGCCATCCTTGCATATAGTTTTATGTATGAAAATCACTTCTAGCAAAACAAAGTAAACCCCATAGTATAGTGGCAGCAACCAAAGTTAAATGATATTCCTTATCTCATCGGTTGTTATCTATAATAACAGGCATAGTAATTTTATATGATGCAAATGAAATATGTAAATGCCTTATAAACAGAGAAGCAGAAAAGAAAGTTAAATCTACACCTTGTTTTTATTAAGGAGATAAGTGAGAAATCTTTGCCATTCATCATGTTCATACCGGTTTTTCTCAGATGAATCGATGTAAGTTTGAGGCAAACTTTCTAGTGGAAAGTGAAAGACAATACACAGAGCACAATTTAGACAAACACACAACATAGCAAATATATTTCTATTGATATTAATATCAATACAAGTGCAGATACATCTACCTTAGCTCTGTGGAGCAACTCTATCAAAACTGAGTGCTACTGAATCCATGTTCATGTGCTCAATTTATAGCTAGAGTCATAATAGATTCTGAGTATACTGTAGCATAGTGTTAGCTGTGTAATGTTCTCTTATTAGAGACATAAAATGCACAAGTTAGGGTAAGGGATTTTGTATTTACCTATCGATTAACTTGTAAGTGAAACTTGCTTTTAGGACCCGCACACATCATGCATAACGAACAAATACACAGTTCCTTGATCAAGATTAAATTAGACAATTTTAGACTAAACATTTTAAGAACTAGCAGTCGCATGCACAGGCATGCAACAATCAGACGATAGGGGTCTACTACAAATGATGCAACCAAAAAAACTATACTTTCCCACGTTGTAACATTGAATATTGCATTTACTTCCTCCTGTGCCGTCAAACAACAATGCCAAGATGCATTAACCTTCATGCGAGCAAACACTTACCATTCTGCTTCCGCATATCGAGGCAACCACCCTGGGAAACTTGTCTAGTGCCGAGAAATTCTAATTAGTTTTAAGTATCTCAATTGTCGCTTTTTAATTATTTTCTATTATTCGAATGTTGTAAAGTAGTATTGATATTTTAACTTAGGGAAAGCTCAAAGCGGCATAAGAGCTACTAGCCCTAAATTTAACACTTGTATAGTTGTAGTTAGGTTTTTTTTTTAAAATATATATTAAAATTTTCCGAAGATCTTATCACATTAAGGGAGAGATTTTGGATATACTCTTCAAAATTATGTAAATTTTTTTGACATAAATTTATTTTTTATTTTTTATTAATAATTGTCACAAAAAAAAATTATTTTTTATTTTTTATTAATAATTGTCACAAAAAATTGTTTGGTATATAGGGTGGATTGATCATCAAACTTAAGTCATGGAGGAGATCATACATTAACAAGTTTGTCCCATTGAAATATTGTGCTTATAGTTAGGTAAGGATGGAATAGAAGGTTTTAAGATTTATGAGACTAAAGATATCTTGAGGAACAATTGAACTCAACATTCTAGCTTTTGTATAAGTGATCTTTTACTCTTTATTTTGATGAGGAAAAATTGAATTAATTTAAGGGATCATGGGTTCACAAGTTTGTTCCATTAAAATATTGTACTTATAGTTAGGTATAGAATAGAATATGAAGGTTTTAACATTAATGAGACTAAAGATAATTTCAGAATAGTTGATCTAGAGATTTTAGTTTTTTATAGTATTAATAATTTACTCTTTGTTTTGATAGGAAAATCTTAATTTATTTAGAGGACCATAAAGATGTTGCTCCTAATATTAAAAAAATGTGGACTTATTAAAATGCAATGGTGTAAAAAATAAATAGTATGTAAATTAGAAATAGCACATAGATGTATTTATTGAATGGTTGATAGGTGCAAATATTTATAGGTATGCCAACTATGTATTACACAAAATGGTGCTACCAAAAAATAATAAATGTGTAGTGTTTGTCAAATAGGACTCTAAATATTTGTAATATTGGCCATTAAATATAATCTTTATGCTATGTTTTTAGTTTTTATGTTTTCATATTGCATACATGTGATAATATAGAAATTTAATGAGGAAATTAGCATAGCCATGTTATTTGGCATTTAATCTTATACCCACCTTGATGAGAATATCTTAATGCAGTAACACATCAACAAGTGTCATACTCTTATGCTACATTAGGCTCACAATCTCACACTTGTTCATCTCTATTTCATCTCAATTCATACTGATTTCTAGATATTCATTTTCTAACTCAAAATCAACACTCTATTTCTTCAAATCATTCGTGCAGGACATAGGATTGACAAGGAATGCGGAAATGACCTCTAAAATTCAATTTGAATTAATTTCAAAATACAATGTTTTCACTCCCTTTCATTAGTCATTTTGAGCCAACTTAGCACACATTTCTTAAGACATGTTATTGTCATGGTTTTTAAAAACATTTATTATGCACTTAATTTGGTAAGATGGGTTGGCAAAGCATGCTTCAATTTTAAAGAGAAATAAAGGAATCAAATTTGTATCATCATATAAGTCATATATATGCTCATGAATGTTATCTTTGACCTTTTTGTTGTCATTAATTCGGTCCACTCAAATGTTTGACCTAGGAGAACCTATTCGCCTAATGAGTCAATAAGATCCTCAATGATGTCTATAGACACCACCTTGACTCCTTAAATACTCAATAGGTGAAGGTGAACAAATTTTTAGCCATTATTTTATTAGATAATTTGTGTCAAATCAAGGTTACAACTATTGAAATTGATCATGTATGACATGATATTGATCTACAAATATTTTTCTATCAATTCAAACTCTAATTTATTCATTAGAACATGGCAAAGAATTTTATGTTAGCAATGAATCATTCTAGAATAGTATCAACATCATTTATCCATCGTCAGTCCTAAAGCTAAGTACAGATATCCTCCTTAATTATCACATTACCACTCAGCTATGAAGCCTACATGCAATATGAAGGAAATGACATCAATTGAAAAATATCCCTCCCATTAACCATTGTTTGAAACTGCATTTGTCTAAATAAATTTGAACATAGAATATCTAGAAAGAAGATGAAAAATCAAGAAGCTTGTATGCAATCAATTACTAGTTCAAATAAATGCCAACAAGAGACTATGAAATTTGAACATTTCCAGTTCAGAAAAATTAGCAAAAGGCTAAACAGTTCCTGTTATTTTATATTACAGCTCCCTTCTGTCTTTTTTCATTACTCTAATCATTAGACAGAAGCAAAAATATAATAAGTTAGACTATAATCGGTGCAATGTATACTTTGATAGTTGCAACAAGACCCGGCCTGCAATTTGCAAGAAACACAATGCCCTCATCAGAAAGCGTTGAAATAGTGAGAACTTTAAAGTTTACATCTAAAAAAAAAGGTATGCAATCTGTGTTATATTAGTAACTTAATAGTCACTCAAGCACCGTATTCATAAATTTATAGCATGACTCTCAATCTAGTATGGTTAGTCAGTAGATGATTAGTATAAACCAGACATCACAAAACCAAAACAGCCCCAGCCACAACTTAACCACACAATACACTAAAATGGTCCTATTGTCTTCAACAAGTGTTTTTGGCAAAAGGAAGCCCAAAAAGCATTATCATGGTTCTCTTTTTCAATTTATTACTACCATTTTGTCATCGATATGTTATTGGACATGCCACACAGCCCAACAATACAGTTGCTTGGTTCCACCATGTAATAGCTATACTTAATAGTTGTTTATAGGATCATAGGATCATTGTGTTTCTTGTACAATATGCCACGGAATCATATATTAATACAATTAAACAATACTATGAACTTAAAACAATTACAGGATGTGATGAATTAAAAGTGCTAACAATGCATCTACAGTGTAACCAATTGAAACATCAACACACAACTCAGTGCAGAGAATCATCATCCATCTGACTTTTCTTTTTGGTAAAAATACCTCCAATATTTGGAATCAGTTGTTTTTTCTTCTTGAGAATATAACATCTATCAATAGAATAAACATAGTCAACTTTTTCTGGAGGAGCAATTTTGATGTTAATCACCTTACCAAGAGGTTGTGAATGCACAGATTTATCTTATGTAAATGTCCTTGAAATATTATTTTTTCTCCATAAGCTCCCGTCACTGCAATAAACATTTTACTTCAAAAATAAAATAACAAATAGTGGGCCTATAAGAAAATACCTTGGAAAGCGACATTCATTTTAACTGCAAAATTTATTCAACACTAGTGGTAAAATGAATGGAGGGTTAATAGACATTGCCTTAAAATGAAAGGGTTTGCATTACAAAAGTTACCGCGCAGTGAAGCAGCTTGAAACTGATAAAATTCATTGCTTGAAGATTGACCCGTTCTTAGTTAAAAGAAATAACCCAACGCCACTGGTAAAAGCAATAAAGGTTTAGCAACCATTGAGTAATAATGAAAGGGTTTCAATTAAAATAGCACATGAAGCATAAAAGTAGAAATCGCCTTCACCCCTCCGATGTTTCATTGCTCTCCTCCTGTCATAACTGCCACTGCCATTTCATTCAAAAGAAGGCTGCTAGTATCTGTGGTGTTGGCTTTCACTGGATTGATTGCAAATTTACCTATCATTAAGAATCAGTCTAATAGACATCAACGTGAACATAAAACCATGTACAAATAGGAAATGTCACTCTAGTATAATGCAGATGATCAATATAAATCTTTTTACATTTTTTACACTCCTACTTTGTTCATTTAGAGTTGTTGTCATACAACTAACTCTCTAGAATAAGTTAACAAGCAGAAGATAAACAATTTTGCTTTGGGTGAAGAATTCTTCACTAACTCAACCGAAAAGATAGACAAAATTCATTTTCTTGGAGAGTAACGTTAAACTTGTGAATTGCCTCATATGACTGACATGATATTTTTAACATTTTATTTTTATATTTAAAAGCTATGACTGACACACACCCGTATAAACCAGCATCTGACATGTTCCTATATGGTACTTCAGTTTTTCAGAACCTTTGGTAATGAGCTTCTTCAAGTCTCTTCTTAGACCCTTCAGCCATGTCCCCTTGACTCACGTAATGGCTGAGTGGAAATTCATCTATTAAAATTTTCTTAGAAACCAACAAACTAAAACCTTCCCCCGGCATCTTCTTTCATGAATATACGTACCTACATGTATACACGTAAAAATTATGGAAGGAGCCCTGGGGGTTGTGGTGTAACAATAAAGTTGAGCACCCATAAGAGTATGATTTACATTCAAATCCTCCTCACAGCAATAAGACAACCCATCACTCCAATGGGCATGAAGCAAGGTTGTGGTATACTGATTATCAGATGCATCAAGGGCCACCTAGGCTTCCAAATATTGTAAATGCAGCCCAAGCGTACAACCCACACTGCCTTAAAGGCAACACGTAACACACCCAAGATGTACCAAGCAAAACAAAAGATATGAAATGGCTATGATTGAAATTATTAAATCCCTATGGTTACCAACTACTTCCATGGTATGAATTTTTCCAAAATGAATCTACAAGAAGTTAGTACCACCAACTTCTCAATTTGGCACACCTTTCCACCAGAGCAATTCCACCATCTATAAACAGAGATATACAAAAGGTCTCAAAAAGGTAAGGTGTGTCTAGCATTTAGTTGGCAGCCCTAAACAGCTCAGAGCTTCAAATTCATGAGGATATTAAGTCCTAGACCCCAATGGCTAGCAATGAGAAGAAATAACTTGGGCATCTCAACACTATTTTTGGGAGATAAAAGCTAGAAATTTCACTGCTTGAGCTTCAAAGTTTGAGCACCCACAAAAAAAAACCACATCGCTTGACACTAAATATTATATAGAAATAGAGAAATTGTAAAAAGAGTTATTAGGATAACAGTAAGCAGCTACCAATGCAATTTTATCTCCAATATGTCAATGGTTTCATATAACCCTAAACCCTACACACAGATAGCTACAGATAAATGCAATAGTAACTCTATCATTTGAGGGATGCAACCTCTGAGGTGCGGAAGAAGTTGAAGCTACTTGGTCTACTTTAATTGGCCCCTTGGATCTAACAGTGTTTGCCTCAGGAATAGAAGGGTTAATCTCAAGAACTGTTCCTGTTGAGGTGTTGATAACTTTGCCATTAAAGTAGCCTACACGACCACTACGGACAACAACAATGACTATTTCACCAAAAAGGTACATCCGCTCATCCTTAACCTCAATGCTTGGAAAAGGGAAGAACATGGGCATGTAAACACTTATTCAGGTGCTCCTTAGATCCCAATAAATTTCATCACATAAGCTTCACGCTTTAAGTACACATGATGTCAATCCAATTATGCTACACTGTTCAAATTTTGACACTAAATACTAAATAGCATTAAAAAGATCAATAATTATCAATGGGAAGTACTTAGATTCCTAAACATTTATTTGGGGAACTGAGAACCCTTTAAATTTCATCACTTAAATTTTTTATTTTTTCTTACAAAAATATAAAATTAAAAACTCAAAGCCTACCTAATTCTAGGAAGAATTGGGTCATCTAAAGACTCTTTTAGGGAGCAACAATTAAGGTGAAATTCAATCTCTAATGCATACTTGTTCACGTTCAATATAGCCTGTCTGCCTCAAATCATAAATTCTAAAAGCAACTACACAAGAAATTCCAAAAAAGAATGCCTAGTCAATTTTCATATAAAAGTTGCTCCTCTATTTTTACTTTACCATATGAATGCTTAGAGTATTGTGTGCATGACTAAAAGAAAAGAATATTTATAATATCAATTAACTTGGAAGATGAACCATTTCCTTACAAGCAATCTTGTCTTCTTGGGGTGCAAATGGGTGGAAGACATTAAGAGATTGAACAAACTCCACAAATTCAATGACTCCATTACGTTTTAGATCAAATAGATCAAAAACCTATCTGCAAAACAAGAAGCGACACGAAGCAGGAACTTATGTAACTGGGGTTGTGGTTTGAAACTATACAAAATTCTAGGTAAGATAGAAGTGGCTACAACAGAATAAGATTATCAAGCGATCCTTACAAGGGTAGGGCACCTCAGGAAATTGAGCAATTTCAGTATTAGCTTAAGTATCACTGTCTACTATCAAATATGATATCTCTGTAACACACTAGTTTTTATTATCCAATGAAAAAAAGAGTTTAACAGAGAACATACAAATGCTCAACACCCTTGCAGTGACTGCAAATAAACAACACATCAACAAAGCTTGTGTCACCACAAATCTCACAAACTTGAGAATGTACAAATAAACATCTAATATAAGACATTTTGGTAACAAAAACTCAATCATTCTTCAACATATGAAGCTAAATTTTGTCAAAATCCATATAAAATATTGGAGATAAAATAATTATCTGTTATATATAGCCTTATAAAACAAATCCATTGAGATAAAACAATTATTAGCATATATCCATAAGAACCTGTCATTGCAATATAATAATTAGAAAATGTGAATCTTCATTCTTTCTCCGACCAAATGCTGGTAGAACATTTGTTACGATCATAAGTAGAATCCTGAACAATCTGGCATGCAACCTCCTAAATTTGATGATGGGGAAGCTGCGGAATGTGTTGCAACTCAAGGAGTTGCTATGGGTCTTGTGTGGACTGCATTTGGTGGTGAAATTCAGTTTGTTGAAGAAACTGCTATGGTAGGAAAGCATGAGATACATCTTACAGGGCAACTGGGAGATGTTATAAAGGAATCAACCCAAATAGCATTAACCTGGGCATGTTCTATACTATAGTCAATATCTCAAATATGTATGTATCTATAAGGATGCATTTCTATTCTGCTTCCGCGTATCTAGGAAACCAACTCCAGCATCACCAACCCACATAATTAGCAAACTCCACATTGTCACAAACAACCCCGGGAAACTCGTCGTTGGCCGTCAGCGATTATTAATTTCCAACGCCGATAAATTCTATTCACGGCTAGGCTGATGAAAATCCAGACATAAATTTGAAACAATTATCTCCTTGTGTGCCACTAATAGATCAAAAAGGAAATTCACAGTCATTATGTATAGTTAATGGTCCACATTCTTGTAAACAATGGTTCATGTTTCTATAAATATGCACTCTATTTACATTTGTCAGACTTGGATTGAAAACGTTACCAACCCATGCCTATACATTCTGAATAGAAAGATGACTCGGCCAGGTTATATTATAAGTTTAGATTCCACACCACCACTAGCCCTTTTGGTCAAGCCATTATTTGAAGTTTTTACACACTCTAAAAACTATTGCAACATGCAGCCTTTAGAACATGTTCAGTAGAGAAGCCTATTTTATAGACGCTAAGTTAGTATCAAATTTTTGGGGTTGACAAATATAGGTTTAGACATATTTTCCGCTGAAAAATGTAAGATTATGGATGGGTGCACCAACTCCGCAAACTTTATTGATGAAAATTGTTTTTTTCCAAAGCATAAAACAAGTCGATAACATTTCAAATATGTTTCAGAAAACCTATAGTCCAAGCACGTTACCGTCCCCCATGTGGGAAAACCCATTTTTCAACTCTTATGAAGACATTTATTAAAACATTTAATCTACAATTCCAAAAGTTGTATCTGAATGTGTGTTCCATCGTCAACTATCTTAATTTTTGTGACTACAGATTATTAATTTTATGCAATTATTTTTTTGATTTGATAAAATAAAACTGATGGTCAAAATGTGTTTTCCCTCTAAAGTTTCTAATCCACCCATTAAAAAAATAGGTCTTCGGTATGTTTATTACAAAAGCTAGAGGGAGAATCTGAATTACCGTTTGAGAAATATGAGGCAGTCAATTCAAGAAAACTTTAAAATGGTACTAATGACAATTACAACGAAAAATATTCTAGCACCTCCTTTCTAAAAGAGACTGCATAGATAGATGAATAAACCAACATATATCTCACACATAGCCTGTCAATACATCCATATCCATGAAAGTTGCAATGGAGAGATTTGAGTTGGTGATACTGGAATCCCTACAACAAATTCTTTGCATATTCCTACTTCTTATGTATTTATAAATGTTCCTCAAACCAAAACCAAAGCATAAATATATCAAAATCAAAATAGGTATCCTCTACAATTTTTTAATTGTAATGTTTTTTTCCCTTATAAAATAAAGAGGAAAAAAAATAGTTGATTACATGAACATCCTTACTTTAAGAGCAACCTCGTGATTGGAAGCTGGAGCACTTGGGCAAATAGTTGATGCCATATTAACAACTTGTGCCTCGATCTGCCAATCTCTCTGCAACAGTTGCAGCTAACTCAACCCCACAGTAACTAGATCCAACCTCTATGACACAAATAGGAGGCTGTCCCTTCCCAAATTTTTTCCTTTCCAAAGTTCTTAGATGTTTGTCCACTTTCTGCAACAAATATCTTAAGGTTAGATAGTTGACAGTTTGATCCGATTGAGACTTAAATATAAAAGACATAGATAGTATTCACATTATGTATTTGTTATAATGAACAAAACTATTGCAATGAAATAATGATGTTAGTAATACCTAACTAATAGAGAAATTACAGGGGATTATGTTGATGAGGTTTTCATGTTAAGGGTTTCCCACCCTCAATCGGAGGTAGGGAAATGCTAATTTGTTTCTCCATTACGAGTTGTTTGTATATTAAATAGGAGATAATCTAGCAATTACAAAACCTTTATTCTAGGAAATGACAATCAAGTATTTAAACATGCCAATATCATACTTGCTTCTTATCCTCTAGGGACCTTAACTTAGACTTCATAATTTGAAATTTTACGGTAAAATTTTGGAATTTTACACTACATGCCACCTAGAAACCACTAAACTGCAATAGATCCCTTAAAATCTGGTGTTTTACCCTCATCAGATACAAAGTAACTTGTACCACATAGCATTCATTACAATTTTGACATATGTTTCCAGGGGCATCCACCTTCAAATGCTTCATTTAATACATCCTCCATTTGTTTTGCAAGTAGTATCTGTGATGCAAATATTATTGCCATGCAAAAACAACGTAAAATTAGAGATTACCCAGAAAATCCAGGGAAGACTGTTTAGCCCTTTAATATTATTGATTTGTTGCTGATCAATATATATTTAATATGCAAGCTGCTCTTAACTATTTAAGTCATCTCAAGGCAAATGAAACCCCCAATTCAATTCAATCTGTCCTTAGAAAAGACCAGTTAAAGAAATTGGGAATGTTTCTTAAAATCCCAAGTCCCTTTTCAAGTTTCAAAAAGGTATGTAAAATAAGTTGTGGAATTATTTTTTAAGATCCACCACCTTTAATATTCTAGATGGATTGTTTTTAAGTATCAGAGTACTGGGCCGCAATTAGAGGATAGACTGCCATGCATGTCAATGCTTGTCGCAAATAAGGTTTATCTGATGATATGGGAAACTGGCAAAGCTTCCAGATGGTGTGAGTACAAACATGACTTACCCACAAATACACAAAACAAGCTATTCAAATGACATACACGAATGAATTAGAGACCAAAGGAAATATACAAAGCAAGTTTCAACTTCATTGGTCATGAAAAATATTTGCAACAAAAATTTTGGTAAAGAGATTATTTAAATATTAAGGGCTGCAAGAACCAGTACACAACTCATAAAACAGAAAAATATATGAATTGATTAAATCTCACACTTTTCAGAAGTTTAAAATTCAAATAACACAGCTAAGAAGGAATGTGATCAAAGTCTAAAAATCTCAACTTCTTGTGTCAAAACTTCTTGACAGATTAAAATCAACTAAACAAATGTAATACATGAAAATAATGTATCCAAAGCACTTTCACTGTTTCACTGAAAAGAAGAACATTGTTCTATATTGTCATTCTTCTCAAATTCTAATTGAGAAATTTTAAGAATGGATTTGAAACCCACGTGACTCTTAAAACCATCCCAATTATGTCAAAAAAAAGAAAATGTAATCTGAGAGATTGAATTTCTTAAGACCATTAAAAAAGTTTGGACTTCATAGAAATATTTCCACTTCAGTGAATTTCATGGAGAATATATTAGTGGCAACAAATTTCCTAGTAAACCATTTTTTAACATTCTAGAAAGAAAGCCAAAACATTACACAATTGACTTTTTTAAGCTTGGAATCATTTGCTTCAAAAGAATGGAAGGGTTTCAATTACAATAGCACATGAAGCATAAAAGTAGAAATTACCTTCACCCCTTTGATGTTTCGTTGCTCTCCTCCTGTCATAACCGCCATTTCCATTTCATTCAAAAGAAGGCTGCTTGAAAATGTTTCGATATTGCCGTTTCGTCTCCTCTCACTAGACAGTAAGTTGTCGGGGCCAAACGGTTTATTGAGAACCATTACAAGAATCATCTCAAGAACCTGCAGGATCGCAAAGAAAGGTATGTTAATTCTCAATTTTAAGCTTTTTTTCCTAAATTTATGCTATTAATGAATTCTATTGAGGAGCTTTGATGCTTCAATTAATTTGGCATTCTATCAGGTTTTCTTCTTTCTTATGTGGTTGTAACGAGAATCTTTTAAACTTGTAGAAGCGATTCTGATTGATACAATTTTTTTAAGGGGAAAGGCATTTTTAAGTCCAACATTCCTTGAAAACGTAAGATCTATCATTGAGATGCCACCCATTAATGATTTAGTCCAGTATTTCTTGCTAGGTCTTTCTATTGAATAAAAGAAATGTGAATGTTACTTTTAATGTCTTAACGTGGCGCTACCAATGCTTCTTTAAATGCCCATTGGGTATAGCGTTGTTGTGTTTCACCATAACTTGCATCAAAATCCAGATGCATTTGACAAGAATTCATTTCCTGTAACAGTGTGAAAAATGTTTAAAATAGGGCCCATTAAAATTTTCCAATCTGACCAAGTGAAATTTAGTTACACAGTGAGATCTCAATACTCTAAGAACATAAAGCAACTGTTCCACAAGAAATTGTGAAACCCTACACCCGAGATGAAGACAAAACTTGAAAACCTGTAGATATTAGAAACAACAGAGAATTAGTAAAGGACCTAAAAAATCCAGAAGCCTAAACGATGGCAGATCTTTCAGAATCCCAACAACGACACTTCGCACCAAGCTTTACGAAATTAACATAATGCTTGCAAATAGTATGTGTTTGCTCCAGATTTCCATTGCAACGTCCAAAAAAGTAGACAATGTGAGCATACACTTTTGTTATAAGTGTATGGGGGAAAAGTTCACACAAAAAAACACACGGAATGCCTTCCCCGCCTGCCAAGTCGAAGGGCCTTTGCGAAAGTGCGCTGGATTTTAATGCATCCCTCTGCAACAACAAACTAATTGGTGCTAGAGTTTTCAACAGGTGCAAAGGCGAGAGTAATCCCAGTCCACGCGATGCAGAAGGCCATGACACGCATACGTCATCTAATAACCCAACGCCACTGGTAAAGGAAATAAAGGGTTAGCAACCATTGAGTAATAATGAAAGGGTTTCCATTAAAATAACACACAAAGCATAAAAGTAGAAATTACCTTCACCCCTCTGATGTTTCATTGCTCTCCTCCTGTCATAACCTCCATTGCCATTTCATTCAAAAGACGTCTTCTTGAAAAATAATAGAACTCTGTTTGATGAAAGGAATAAGAAATTTGTCAAGCTCCAGCCGTGCCTGCAAAGGTTTCCATGAGGGTTTCAGAGTATGTTTGTTAAAATGAAAACCACGGCCAAAAATTTAGGGCAAAAAAATTCTTCTCGGGAAACTTAGGGTGCGGTCCCATGGAGGGGTCTTCCTTAAAAGTCTCAGTGGGTGCTGCTTAGCTTTTTTAGGAATATTTTAAAGTACATGGTCCCACGGATTTAGTTGCAATTCTGCTTAAAAATTTAAGCTCCTAAATATAAGGAAGTTGGTGGTCCCATGAATTTAGTGGTGCACTGCTGCTTAAAATCTTAAGCTCCGAAATTTGAGGAAGCTAGTGGTCCCATGGATTTAATGTTGCAATTGTGCTTAAAGATTTAAGCTCAGAATTTTTTATTTAATTTTTTTATTTGAACTAATGAGCATAGCCATCATTCATTATTCAAAAAAAATCAAATTTTTCCTTACAGCATTGTGTTTGCAATTCTATTTAAAGATTTTAGCTTAGAATCTTATTTTTTTAATTTATTTTTAACTAATGAACATAACCATTATTCATTATTCAAAAAATAATCAAAATTTTCCATACATCATTGTGTCTGCAATTATCAAAATAACAGAAATTAATATTGAAAAAAAAATACCATATCACCTCTCTCCTAATAGCATAGCAGCCTGAACGAATATTTGAATTGAGACCATTCAGCAACCCAAACATACTATGAACAGATACAAAACATCCATGAAAACATAATCAATGAAACTAATTTGCTTTTCAATAAATGAACAGATACAAAACTCAGAAGTCACTTAAACAAATTGAAATCTTTGATCATTCCCAACACATATTATGAATGGTAATAGCAATATTATTCATGCTCAGAATTGTAGAATACAAATCCCTTATTTCCAGAGTTATAAAGTTTACAAAATAAACTCATAACATATATATGCTATTTATTTTTTTTGTTCTGGTATTACATGGATTCCCATTGCTGGTGTTTTTCTTTTTGTTGCTTATAATGCTCTTAGTTCTTGTAAGGCAATATATTTTTCCCCAAAATTTTCATGGAAAAAACCATCTTCAAGAATTGGATGCAGCATATTAAGGGAAGCCTTAGTGCAAAGTTTAGAGAAGAGAGTTAGATGCTGAAGGTGAAGGATTATTATAGAGTCTGTGCAAGAATAAAATGCATGGAAGAGAAGGGGAATAGGGAAAGTAAAATAGCATGGAGATTGAGTTATGCAAAGTAGCAGAGTTGTTGATGGTTATGGGTTAAATAGGAAGGAACTTGCATACTCTGCTAAGGCAGATCGTCCAGGATGGAGATTTGGTTGTGTTTACTGAAGTTGAAGGTATGACTGAATGTAATGATGACAGACCAAGAAAGATAAAGAAGCTCAAAACCTTATGGATTTGTTCATGAGGAAGACACAACAAAGTTTGGTGCCTATGAGAAGGGTATTTGCAAAAAGATTAGTAAAAGGACAACAGTCAAGCTCAATTAGGAATGACATTCTCTTATAACAACCACCATGGAATAGAAGAGGATTATATTGCATGACATCCATCAAAACATGTCTACCAACATTGTTTGAGGATAAATCTAGTGTTAAGGGCAGTAAAAATGAGAAGGTTAGCAAATTCACAATTTGAAGGTGGCAGAGTTATCAAGCTTGACAGGACTTGGAGAGCAAGGTATAGAGGATAGTGAGCACCTTATGAGAAAGGACAATCCTCTTCAAAGGGAAATGTTTCAAGAGTCCTAATGACTGAAATGAAAACACAATAATAGTTCACTGACCATGACACGAGGGGTGCAATATGAGAATACATATGGCTAAAGCCTACACAGCATCATAAGATCCATACCAAACACAATGCCATGCTATAATAAGCAGTGGATAATGAATGGATGTGAAGAAGTGACACTCTTGAAAGAGACAGTCATATTCATTTTTGACAGTCACTTCATCAAAAGATGTTCAGATATGTGCCTTGGGATCATCTGTTCTCCAAGTTGTTTCTGGTCTGAGAGGTACAGGAAATGAAAAAAATAGCCCTAAGAGCAATAGCATTGTAGAGGTAGTTCTAGAAAATCATTAGTAACATGGAAGTCACTTGAGCATGAAAATAAAACTAAGGGGAGTGAATACAGTGAGCAGTAAGGATGGTGCCAAATACTTATGCAATAGACATGTCTATCTGATTTCCCTTTACACACTAGCTCATCATGGACATGGTGGAGAAAAACATCCATCTCAGGCAACGAGATCTGCAAATCTTCCTTCAAGGATGATTGTGGGCTTAAAGCAAAGTGG
This sequence comes from Sequoia sempervirens, assembly GCA_007258455.2. Taxonomy (NCBI): domain Eukaryota; kingdom Viridiplantae; phylum Streptophyta; class Pinopsida; order Cupressales; family Cupressaceae; genus Sequoia; species Sequoia sempervirens. Next base: position 303,856,618 of record VDFB02000015.1, on the reverse strand, counting down.
ATCTCTTTAGCCTCTTTATAACCATATGCTTCAAACAAATGCTATAGCAAAAGTACAAAAGAATCAAATGGAACATTATTTATAGCATTTAACTACATTATTTTTTTTATCTTTTTCACAAATGGAACATTATTTATAGCATAACATCAATTCAGATCTGCATATTTGTGAATTAATTTCAAAATATCAAAACCATACAAACAAGCGGTTTTAGATCAACAACGAATCACACCTACAATGCCTCTATATCCAATACTTATCCATTAATTTGCAACAAAAACTTTACCAAAAAGACATGCTCTTGAATTTAGATTATTTATTTTATTAAACATATGGAGATATACTGCACTAAATGAACAAGTCTTGCAATCCTCCAATAAAAGCACATTCAATTAAATGAAATGAATAGGAGTGCAGTATACTCCCAAAGCAAAGCTCAACATATACCATCTTAACAAATAGAAATCTCCCACATAGAAATATCAGCATTCATATAAGGAGGAAAAAATAACAAAAACAATATAAATAATTACAAAAGTAATTCAAAATTGAAAACATGTCTTGAGATCTATTACATCCATACAAAATCAATTAAACTTTTGGTTTTTATGCCTCTACATGTCTACATTATTCATATCAGCATTTACAAAATTCATTAATGTTTCTCGAGCTACTGTTGCAACTGGATCAGCTGATTCATTGCTTGCCATATTTGTTCCATTCTGAGCAAAATCATCTTCATATGTATCATCTTCATCCTGCACAATGTCTAATGTCATATTATGCAATATACAACAACAAACAATGACTTTTGGAACCATTTTCAAATTTGGATGCCACATTTTTTAGTGTAAAATTTGCCACATCCTCTTTAGCCTCCCAAAGGCACGCTCTACCACAATGCGTGTTGATGACAACTTAAAATTGAATTCTGTTTGGTTTGTTGTTAGACCTCCACTAAATGGTGTAATTAACCATGGCAACAATGGATATCCGCCATCACCAATAATGTACTCTCTCATATTTACTGACCCAATTGACACTGGATGACCATTTAATCTTTGTCCACCTTCACACAGTTTATAAAAGCATGAATTTCGTAGAAGCCTAGAATCATTTACAGAAGGTCAAGCCACCCTGTAAAGACATCCATGAAATACATATTGCTATCAACAATTGCTTGTAATGACATACTATAGTTATGATCATGATCATACCAATCAGAGGAACACTCATTGGGTGGAAGATGAAACTGGATGTGAGTTACATCTATAGCTCCACAACAATTTGGAAATCCTCGTTTTAGATGAAAGCCTTCTTTTACACGCTCAAGTGCCATTAGGTTACTAGGCCATCGGATATGATCTTGAAATCGACTATAAAAGACATTGATGAATTTATTTACAATTCTTACCACAATTGACTTTCCATAACCAAATAGCTCACTAATGTTAACCATTGTCATTCCAAATAACAATCGTAAAACTGCAATAGCAACCTGTTTCTCAACTGGAAGGACCCTACTCTGTAAAGCTATAGCAAATGAATGTGGTATATCACCTTGCTTTAGGTCATCATTCGATTTTTCACAAAGATTTTGAAATAATGCATACGACAACCTAAAAATGTTGTGGAAACATTCATCATCACATCTAACTTGAAAAATGTAGTGGTTCCACCAATGTAAAGAGCGTGGTTTGATATACCACTCACCCTGAATTCTTCCTTCCCATTGAGAAACAGATAAATTAGTTTCTGCAATGTCACTTTCCAACTCAGAAGTGATTGCATGAAGCACTGTTTCCATATCATCTAAGTCCATGTTTGATGATTGTCTTATTTCAAAGAAGTCTATTCTATGCTGCTTGAATTTTTTTTGTATATTGTTTGAATTTTGAAGATCACTCCAAATCTATATTGCCAATTGAATAACACTTGATGCAATGGCAAGAACAAATTTCATTTTTTCTATTCAACTATAATTCATTGTGTAGTTATGATCTCCACCCTACAAAATCGAAAAAAAAAGAAAAAAGAAATATTAAATACAATGTTTTAATTGGATAGAAGTCATTTTCTTATCAATATTTCTCTTCTTTTTTACTTTATTGGAAAACTAGAAAAAGATTGCATAAATGCTTGCTTAAATATAATAATGTGGATATCTTATGCAAGGCCAAGTTAATGTGGTTGATATTTTAAAGCCATGTAGATTTACAGTGCCTAGAAGCATAAGCATTTAAATTTGTGTTTTTCATTAACTTTTTTTGTGAAACAACTGTCAAAAGCTAGCAAATGACTAAGTAATCTCCGCCTACCTTTGATCAACAATCCAAACAGCAAATTAGGGGCACTTTTTTGAAGTTGCAAGCAAAATTTGGCTTCCTATTGCCTTCCTTTCCAGAGTGTTTTGTGACAAAAAATTATAATTTAATATAATCAATAATATAAGGAACTTACAAAATCATCATAATAGAGTGATTTTTTTTTCGCAGTCCCTTGCCACTCAAGGGTTTAAGAAATTTGCAACAGGGCAAATCTGAGAGTAGTTTGCATGCTCCCAAGGTGTCATTTGATCACCCAATTATTATTCCAATTTTCTTAAGTGATGAGATTGTTTTCACTATGGATATTCCATTTAATCTTCCACCTTCATGATCCATCTACTGAATACTAGAGCCCCTGCCAAATTTGGGCTTGAATTGTAAAGAATAGGATAGTTTTCTTTGCAATATCATTTACTACTCCTACTGAGATGATAGCTAATGTGGTTGACAGTTGGATCCTCAACACTGTTTCAAGACTTTGATATGCTCCAGTAAAGACATCAAAGTCATCCAAGCATGGACTATGCTATCACATTTTTGTAAGGAGTCTAGCTTACTGCTATTGCTATCATGTTAGTTCATAGTAGGCATTCTACCTTTGTCATAAGGTACAAATTCTCCTAAAAATGATTGCATGGGTGATGCGATTGCAGTGGGATCATTTCAAGCCACAAAAAGTGACTCTACAACAAATCTTGCTTCATGGGTTATCACTATGAATTCTAGCTCAATGAATATGAACTTAATTTCTACAATTATATTGAGTGAGACAGATGTTGTATATGGTGTGAAACAGATGATGTATATTTTAATTTAGTGTAGGTTGTTGTACACATGATGGTTTCAGCTATAGTCAAGTCTATTAAGACTTTTTTGGTTGCAAAAGAATGTGCCAATTATGCACTTTTCCAGCTGCTTTTCTAGTCCATGGGTGTCTAGATTACCCCTGAACATTCATACATTGGATTCATACTCTGTGCCTTATGCTAAATATGCCTCTGCTGAACTATGTTAGATGAGTATTAAGAGAGTCTTCAACTCGCATAATTAATCAATTTAACTAGTGAAGTGATATCAATAGCTTAGTTAGCTGAAAATAATTAACTTTCATGATTTTATTGTTCAACTAACTTACTATTTTTCAAAAGACCATTCAATTTAAATTTTTAAATAATTGGTGAACTTCTATTCAATGAATCTAACATGTTTTTTTCTATCAATTTGAATACTATGCGAACATGGAAACATGAATACTATTCAATCAATCTACCATGTTTTTTTCTATCAATTTGACACAATATTGATGAGATATCTCCCTTCTTATGAAATAAGAAAACAAAAATAGTTTATAAGCATATCAATATCTTAAATGGAAACTTTTACTGTCAATAATATGAGAAAACAATGTTTTAAAAAAACTCCGTGATGATTATTTCAAATCAACATTTCATATCACAACACCATATCCATCATCACAAAGAATCTCATGTTTGTAACCACTAATTCAAAAACATTAATTATACTACTGATTCAGTCTGTTGATCTTGCTTCAGAATTGAAGTCTGATATAAAACTACATTATTCTTCCAACAAAGGGTAGTAGATTATTTATGTTGTTTATGCTAAGCATGGCCAAATGAACAAACACAACAGATATATGCCTTAGAAACAACAATATTGAACAAATAAAGAAATGCAATGCATTTGCTACAATATCCCAAATGTCAAATGTTTCTAATACTTCACTTGAAACTTTAGAGATAATGGAAAAATATACTAATAGAAAAATTCATCCTCAAAATTCATTTTATTGAAATACAATTGAAATACAAATTGTTCTTTGCATATCACTTAAATACAAACATTAAACACAAATTGTCTTTGCATATTAGTTTAATACAAACATTAAACAAAATGACAAATCATTTCTTAGTTGAAAATGATTCAGAAATTTTTAACATTGCTTGGCCAATGGAATTTAAGGCTGCAACCATGTTCATTTGCACAACAACCTTTTGCTCCTCCAACTTAATCAGCTTTTCATCATTTAATTCTTCCTTTTTGAATCGCCTTTCCATAATATCATACTCTTTTTTATGGCATTTCATACGACCCTCTTCAGCAATCTGTAATGTGGAAACAACCAATTTGTTGTTTTCCAAAATTGTATCTCTCATACCATTGGTTTTTTATACTGATTTTCGCTTCTTACCTGTGTAACCTTTTTCTATTTCATTATCATTGTTTAGTGACCCTTGACAAGCTGTATCAAATTCATCAACAGGAACATTTTCAATTAGAGAGGAGTTTTTGTCACCAAATGTGTAGTTGTTGTCCGAAG